>WBMV01007252.1:25035-164025 GCA_013396655.1 Campylorhamphus procurvoides
TTTTTGGTAAGGCTGAAATAAACACCCAGGCAACAGCATCAGGGACTGTGAGGTGGGGCTGAAGGGAAGAATTCCCTCTCAATTCAGAGGGATTAAGAGAGAGATGTGTCAGAACCATGGACCAGGTGGGCTGGAGACCTCAGGGCTGCTTCACCAGGACTGGGAAGGATGCAGGAGAAGAGAAGCCCATCACCCCAGTGGAGCTCACCACCTACCCCAGCCTGGCTCTTCCCCATGCCATGGCCTCATCTCAGCCAACTCTTGTCACTGGCAGCCTCTCAGGAAGCCCTGGATTAATCTTTTCCTACATATATTTTTTTTTAATTTAAAAATCTAGCTGCCTGCAGATGCATGTGCAGCCTTGGTGACTCCTCAGCCTGAAAAGCTGCTGAGTGGATAAATGTCTTGACGTGGTTGATGCAGAAACTGGGTCTTGGCATTTCCAGAAGGAGGAGTTCCCATGTCTTTTCATTTTACAAAGTGCTTGGAAATGACTTAAAAGATCAGCTGAAATGGAAGTGAAATTGTTTGAAGTTCTCTAAATATGTGTATATGGATACACACACAAGGGAAAAAAGGAAGAAAGGGGGAATTCTGATTTCAACTGTTTTATTTTTGCCTTAGGTATATTCATTTTATTTCAGCTTTTCATCTGGTTTTGTAATAAGGCTCTTATGTTTTATTTTTTAATTTACTTGAAGATGTTTCTGGCATCAGAATGCAGCTTTCTTTGCTCATCAGCAGCCTGGGGAGCAGGGAAGGAGACACAAAGCCTTGAAGTGCCCTGAAGTTGGTGATCATAGAAACTACCCATTCTAGGTCTTAGGGAAGAAAAGAAAACCTCCGTGCAACATGAGTGTACCCATATTAAAGGGTTACACAGCACCCAAACTACAGGGTTACGTGGCAGAGGTCTGAGTGTGTGGCTCACGTAGTTACCACTGCCAGAGAGGTGTCTTCCAGCACAGGGCTGAAGAATTCCAGCTCTGATGTGATTCCCTTCCTCTCTCATTGCTCAAGCAATTAATCTGAACAGGCTTTTATCATTCCTTTGCTGCGCACCTGTGAATGCAGGATGACCCATGGGCGACTCTGGGTTGTTGTGTTGTTTTTTACTGCATGGTGTTCTCTAGGGCTGAGCTGGGCGCTCTCAGCTGCCAGCAGCCACTGGGGCCAGGTTGGGCTGTTTGAGCCTCTCAGGGCAGGGAACCACCATCCAGGACTGCATCTGGGGACTGGAGGGGAACTTTATTATTTGGACAGATAGCAGTTTCTGCTAAATTTTCAAGACTTTGGTGTATACGAGCATCTTTGAAAGTACCTTAACAGTGTCCTGCAGCAATGGCAGATCTAGAACTAGAGGCACTAAGCTTGGGATGTTGTATAGGGGAAAAAGTAGCTGCACCTGCTCATCCTTTCCATGGCTCCTCCGTGTCACCAACACTCTGGTTTCTTTCCCTGTGCTGTGTACCATGTGGCTCATGCCTCCCTATGATAGAAGATACTCTGGGAGTGCCACAAGAATATCATGGGAATGCCTCTCCACCATGTCACTTGCTTCTGTGTCACACTGTTGCTTGCTTAGGTCAAGCATCTTTGGTGACAGAGGAGATTTAAGTCCCACATTCTATGGTGAGCTGAAGGTGGGAATGTTCCCTTCCCTGCCCTCCCCCCCCAGAAAAAAACAACAAACCCAACCCAAACCAACCCCACTGTGGTGGTTTGTATCTGTTTAAATCCCATTTCTTACCCGGCAGCCAGCATGGTGTGCTGCTGAAACCTCATATTGGGTTTGGAAATGAGAAGAATAATAAGGTAATGGGGACATTTCCCTGTTTCCTCTATTTGTACAGTTCTGCTTTATTTACTAGCCCAGTGCTGTGCTGAACTATTTTACCATAGGCTGTTTTCTTCTGCAGAATTTCATTTGAATTCCCTGTCCCCTGGGTGCTGTGGGTGTACTGGACATCCCTTGAGCTCTCACCTACTCTGACAGCCCTCCTCCTCCTCACTCCAAGTCACAGGGCCAGCCCACGCTCCTCCTCCCTGCTGCGAGCGAGATGATGGCTGATGGCATATTCCAAATGCCTCATTCCTCTTCAGGACTCATTTTCTAGCACAGGAACATTCCCTCTCCATCATGGGTGCTGCATACCGCACATTCTGCAGTGCTTCCGATGCGTTCAGTTCAAGGTCTTTTCTTTAATAGCCTCAGGCTTACCTTCTCAAATCATTCCAAAAATCCTGCTGATGACTTGGGAGGAATGAGGAGGGATGTGCTCGGTGTTGCTACCAAGGATGTGATTGTTAATGGCAACCTGTGAGGTGGGTCTGAGCGAGGAGGAGGTAATGGGTCTTCTGAACACACCTCTTGATGTGTGTCATCGTGTGCCATTAGTCCTGCGCATACTTGAAGATTAAAAAAGGGACCAGTCTAATTAAAAAAAGTATAAATCTGGACTTCTCAAAGTTGGACTGGTTAATAATGTATCACGCTGCAGTGACAGATAGCTGTGAATTACCCCGGCAGTGCCTGGCCCTGGCGTGTCGCATGCCACGCCAAGGGCTGCCAGAGTGCTGGGCTGTGAATCACAACTGCTCGAGGTTGTCTCCAGCAGACTAGAAAGGCTTAATTCCAGCAGTTCAATAAATAATGTGTCTGTCTTAAACACAGCCAGTAATTCATGGCCTTTGTGTAACAGTAGCTCAAAGATCCTCATTTAAAGCTCTGTATGAGGATGATGCTCTCATGTGCTGAGGATGGTCGTGGAGTCTCTCATTTTTAAATTACTGGGTAGAACCGAGTCCCGTTTTACTCTGGCCATTAATTAGACGGAGTAATTGTCACTCTGTGTCTCTCCAGTCACTCTAATGTGAAAAGGAGCAGTCATTTAATGTGGTGCTGGTGGACAGACGCCTGCAGCACTTGGTTCTAATTGGGTCTCAGCCCTGGAGAGGATGGGACTGAGCGGAGCCGGAGCCTTCAGGCTGCCTCGCTCATCCCTCCGGTTGTGAGGGATTGATGAATTCACCATCTGATGCCAGCGACCCACAGGCAGGGATGATGCAATCCGCACTAATGAGAGCTGGGGTTTGCCCGGTGCAAGTTAGCTCTGCTGGGAAGGAAGAGGAGTGGTTTGGCGAGGGTTATATCCTGCCTCTGTCACTCTGGGAATTGGCCCTGGAAAGCCCCTTGTGCCTATGGTGAGGTGGGAAAGGGGCACCTCCGTGACAGGAAAGTGTCTGATACATATCATGTCTCTGGGCTTCATCCTGTGCTTGGGGCGTGGCAAAGGACTGCTCAGCTCCATGTTGGAGCTGTGAGGGAAGGGAGATGGAAAGGGAGATGGAGCGGAGGTAGCACATGGCAACTCCTGGGTAAAGGGTGCCTGAGCTATGGGGAGGAGGAAGTGGGACTGGGAACAAGGAGTGAATGACGGTATGAGAGGTGATGGGGAGGACTGAGAGGGACATGGAGCAGGGAGAGGGAATGGGAGCAGGGAGAAGAACAGGGAGCAGGGAGGGGGACCAAGAACAGGGAGAGGGACCAACAGCAGGGAGAGTGAGAGAAAGCAGAGAGAGGGAGAGGGAGTGGGAACAGGGAGAGGGACTGGGAGCAGGAAGGAGAGAGAGTTTTGAGCAGGGAGTGGGTAAGGGTACAAGAGGCAATGGAGAAGAGTCCATCCCATGGAGCAATAGGATCAAGGACACTCTGAATACCTGAGGCACAATTTGCCTTTCCTCGCCCTATGTCCTAATAGTGATTTGTCAGAGCAAGGACTCCCTGTGTCCAGAGCCTGGTTTCAAGCCCAGTTACCCTTCTCCAAAAGGAGGCATATGAGGTGAGGCAGCCAAACACACCCAATATGTTCCCATCTCCCTCCCCACTGGTGTTTTTGTCTGTATTTCCTGTGCCACTTTCCCCTTGCTGGGAGGCTGCACTGAGCTTTGTTGAGGTCCACAAGTCAGGTTGCCACGATTTACTTGGGATGGGGGTGAAGGGGGACAGAGCTCTAAAAGGAAAGCAGAAAAGGTAGCTTTAGGTGGTTGTCTTCTGCACCCAAGGTTTCAGAGATGTGGCACCAAGCTCCCACATCCTCCCTGCACAGGGAGAATGCAGTGGGAGAGGAGGGGGGGCTTTATTATGGGAAATGGCTTTGGCAGCTGTGATGGGGCAGATACTTATTGAATACGTTTTCAACAGTGCATATAAAAATGCCTTTAATTCTCATCACACTGCTGTTGCTTTCTGCTCCTGCCACATGCTCCTGCTGCCACTCATCCGGCGAGGCACCTGCTGCTTTGAGAAGCGGTTGCTTGGAGAACCCAAATTTCCATGGGTACATTTGGCAGAGACAGATGGGGGCAATTTTCTGGGATTAGGGGAGCTGCAACTGCTGAAGGAACAGTTCTAGCAGGGACCAGCATCACCGTCAGCATCCCAGAAGGTGGCTGAGAGAGAAACGGGGTCATTTGCCAGTGGAGGGGTGAGGACACTGCTCAGGGATGGGTCATGTGGATGTGACACTTGGGGACATGGGTTAGTGGTGGGCTTGGCACTGATGGGGGAATGGTTGGTCTCATAGGGCTTTTCCAACCTGAGTGATTCTATGTTTCTATGTGCTGCAGGCTTGCAATGGAAGAGGCAGGCTTAGAATTCACTATAATCTCCATGTGCTGAAAAAGTAGCCCAAAATCAATGATAGAAAATTCAATAATAACAAGTGCAATGCACTGCACTTCAGCAGGGAAAAAAAAATGGAGCAAGATGAAAGAAGGAATAATTGGCTCTGCAGTGGATTCCCTATTTATTTCTTTACTGACAATTTTTTATTAAAGCAGCTTCTCAGGGCTGGGGTAGCAGGGTTAGAGGCAGATTTGGACACACATGGGGAGCCTAAGGGGGACATAGAGGGGCTGGAACATCCCCTGGGTGTCCCCTCCTCCTTGGGCTGGAACCCTGTGACCCAGAACCTGTGAAATGTATAGTTCCACAGCCTGACTGTGACTACAGGCAGCTCTCACCCTCCAGTGCCAGCTTGAATGTATGGGATACAAAGATCTCCAGGCTGAGAGGGATCCTGGCATCATCTTGAATGGATCCCCAGCACAGCAGAGCCAGCCTGGAGCTGTGGCACCTCATCATCCTTCAGCAGTGGAGTGACTCCATGGCTGGGGGCTCTGGGCTGCAGGGACACGACTGCTGGAGTTAATGCATAGGGAGCAGGATTTGTGGTGCTTTAGTGTCTGTTTGAAGAGTCAGGAAACACTTGGGGTTATTTAATTGAAAGTAACTGTGCAAAACCCAGAATTAATTCTTATTAAACATCCACAGTGACATTTTCTTAAGTGGAAATTAAACAGGGATTGAGGTTAAGCCTCCTAAGACAATCCCTGTTGTGCCCAGAAATATTTTAAAGCACCAGAGTATGTTAAATTTAAAGAAATGAGCTGATTTGGATGCACTCCAGTTCTTCCCTCTGTGTGGCTGCTCAGGCAAGCAAGGGGAGCTGGAAGGAGAACCACAGAAATATGCAGTTGTGGAATGGTTTAGGTTGAAAGGGACCTTAAAAATCATCCTATTCCGACCCCCTGCCATGGGCAGAGAGACCTTCCACTAGACCAGGTTGCTCAAAGTCTGCTCCAACCTGGCCATGAACACTTCCAAGCATGGGACAGCCACAGCTTCTCTGGGCAAGCTTTTCCATTGGGAAACCCCATCTGAGCTGTTGGTGTGTTTGAGGAAGGAGAAGAGAGGACTGGCAAAGAGAAGTCTGGGAAGAAGAGAGGGCGGGCAAGAGTGGTCAGTAGGGATGGTGCGTTAGGGAAAGGAGTTGAATGGGGCACCCTGAAGTCCCCATCCCTCCCTGGGGGTGAGCCGTGGTCACTGGAGGCAGCAAGGGCTGCCTGGGAAGCAGCAGCAAGACAGAGTGAACCGTCCCACTGACCAGGAGCGTGACTTGCTGGAAGATAAAAACTTGGCTGGACAATAGCAGTCCGTTATTGCCCATCAGGGCAGGAGAGCTCCTGTGGGAGTAATGGGGACTGAAACTTGGGTTTTTTGATTATTAGGGTCCTGACAGAGGCTGTGTGACCCCACGGCAGATCTGTAAGGAGGTGACTGCTGCCCACCAGTGCAAGGCTCCCAACTTCCAGGTCTAGCCAACTCCTTATCCAGCATGCTATTCAATTAATTAAATATTCTCTTCTCCAGATTGCTGGCTGAGGGTGACACACGCTTAATGAACAGCTGCAGGTCCCTAATCACACTGGCAATTAGGAATGTAATTAGAGCACTTGCAAATGGTTTTCATGCTGATAAAACATGACAGAATGGAGCATTTTCACTCACTGTCAGCTGCCAGACAATCTGCTACACATCTAATGGCAATTTAATCACAAATTCCTCCACTACCCTTGTTTCTGGTCACTCGGCTGTGGCTCGACTGGGCAGCTCTCATGTTCCACTGCAGTGCCACCCAGCAGCACTGGGCTGGAGCCAGGCATGAAGAAGATGGATTTCAGGAAAGGAGGTCCACGAAGTTGTTCCCTCCCTTCTGGCTGCTGCTGAGCCAGGTAAGAGCCTGCCCAGAGGGGCAGGGACTTGTCACACTGATGCTTCTCCAAGGGCTGAGCTCAAAAATTCCCACAGGAGCTGCCTTTGAAGAGGGTCACAGTTGGTGTGAGCAAAGTGAGGCCGGGCTGAAGCACTGAGTGATTCCAACACCTAAGATGATGCTGATGTATCCCAGGTGAAAACATGATGCTGAGGAACATCCCACTGGGAACTTTCAGAAATGCCATTTAGTGAACTCACTTGTAGGTACATCATGAGATCTGGCTCAAAAACCTTCCTATTGGTGAAGACTCCACATCTGCTTTGTTTCAAAGCATTTTCTGATGTCTTTGTGCTATACTGAGACTTGACCCTGAACCCTTCATACTGTGCTATGGCCCCAGCTGAGGGCTGGCCCCCTCCCTTCCCCCTGTCCCCAGGGACTCAGTTTTTCCTGTGACCCCATTTTTAGCTCACAAACACTCTTTACTCTCCTGAGTTTTGCTCTGAAGTACCAACCTGCTTGCTGTGAGCTGGCATACCCATAGCACAGCCCTTTTCATCCCAGACCAACCCTGACTTAGCTGAGCTGGTGTTGGGAAGTCACAGAGCTCCCAGGCCAGTACACGGTTCCTAGAGCTCTCCATCCCATTGATTTGACAAGCCTGAGCTGTGCTCAGCCCTGGGATGACAGCAATAAACTGTGACCAGCTAACCCAGCCCCAGTAGTACCTTGGTACCTTCTTCAGAAAAAGAGGATGCAGTGACACAGAGCAATGTCACATCCTGACATGTCCACCTCCCCCTTGGCCCACCTTCCCAGGCCATGCAGGGCTTTGGCCATCTCTACACTGGCCGACTTAGACCTTTGTTGTAATGACTGGATTGGGGACCATTGTGGCTCTGAGATGAGTCAGTGTGTATGGGTGTGCAGGGGAAGGGGCTTGGGCTCCACTGTGGCAGGAGGATGAAGGTGCTCAGTGGCCTCAGAGGATGCTCCTGTGTATTTGTTCCATCAGTGAAATTAAGTAACACTGTAATTTTGTCATCAGTAGCATTTCCCTCTGTCTTCCAGGTGCTGTGTGAATGTTAAGAGCGTGCTTAATTCATTAGCAGGTGGAGCAGGATTAAAAAGCCCTTTTTACAAATGAAGACACCACTCAAGTTATTCACATCAGGGTGACGCACTGGGAACGGAACAGAGGGATTTTAATGACAATTGAAGGGCAAAGGTCTGCCAAATGACAGCCCCATTTTTGTACACAAAGGCTCAGAGCCAAGTATCAATTAAAACATCAAACCACCCGAAGGTGGTGATGGTTCCCCATGACCACAGCGGCCAAATTGATGGCTCTGACAGACCTTGTGGAAACTGCAGGTCTTTTCCTCACTGTTCTCAAAGCCTGCCGTTTCTGATTTCACAGAATCATGGAATGGTTTGTGTTGGAAGGGACCTTAAGGATCATCCAGTTCCAAACTGCACTTCCACCCAGTCCCTCCTGCTCTGCAGCCTCCTCAAACGACCCCACCCATCACTGCTGCCCTGACAGCTCAGCACTGGTCCCGTCTCTCAGGTAATTATTGAAGGGCTGTCCTGGCAGAGGCACCTCTATACTGGCAGTGGGATAATGATGGAGCCTCCACCACGAGGCTTCAGAGCACAGAGCAAAGGCAGCAGCTGCGTTGCTCGGATCCAACCTTGATCCAAGCCTCCAGCTGATCAAAGGCAGTGAGCCCAGCACAGTTCCTGTCAGTGAGGAGCTGTAATGAGGATTTGCACATGGATGGCCCTCTGCACAGAGAATCCGGTGATGGATGTCAGCCTGCTCACCTGTGTAAATAAACACAGGATAAATCAGAGCTAGGGAGGCAGGAGAACAGGAACCATGTAGTTCAGAGTGGTGGGAAATAAAGGAAAGCACACATTTTTGGGGCACAGTTGCTGACTGGAAGCATGGAGGGCTGTGTGTGCCTTGGCGACCATACAGGCTCCTGCTCTGTGCAGCCCTGGCTCCGCTGTCACATGCAGAATGACCCACATGAACCTTTCTGTGCCTCCTTTCCCTGCACAGGGCTGGGACCCCACTGTGCCCTGCGGCGTGTGGTGATGGGAGCCCTGATTTGGCTCTGAGGGTCCCAGGGTCCCCTCACCTCCATCTCCTTTCTTTCTGGCTGGTGTTTGCTTTTAAAACTCTTTGCATCATGCACTGACCCAGTTCTTGCTCGTTGCCATGGAGAACTGGACCAGATTCCATTAACACTCCCCGTGCTGCTCCTGACCAGGTCCAGAGCATGGAGGATGCTGTGGCAAGGCTGGATGAGGTGTTCCCAAGAGAGGGGCCAGATGGGATTTGCAAACCCCAGTGAAGGGCTAGAGTTCCTGGCTGCATGTTTTAGGTACATCAGGATGGTTCCTGCAGCTTAGGATGGCTTCCAACAGCTCAGGATGGGCTCCTGAAGCTCACAATGGGTTCCTGCACCTCAGGATGGTTCCTACACCTCAGGATTGTTCCTGCAGCTCAGGGTGGTTCCTGCAGCTCAAGATGGGTTCACGAGATTCCCTGAGAAGCCATTTTTAGTCTGAGACACAAGCACTGATGTACTCACCATCCTGCTGCCCACATGTCTGAAAACCTACAAATTCCTCAGTAAAGTCTTCTGGTCTCATTCCAGTTGTCCATCACAGTCAGACCAAGAATATTCCTATGAGATATTAAACGATGCTTTGATGTGTCTAATGATCAGAAACAGTCAGTTTTAGGGGCTGGTGCTTCAAATGAGTATTTAAGGTCTCAATTAAAGTTCTATTAAGGATTAATTCAGGCCAGCTCACTTCTATAACTCTGCCCTGCACAGTCTGTGAGCAGCTCAGGATGTCATTTTCTGTTCTGTTTATTTATTAAACTCTTGAGGGTTTTTTCAACCTGGAGTGAAATGATCAGTTAAGGGAATTTTCATTCCTGGATGGAGGGGCTGCAATGTGTATTCCTGGCAAGGATTATCCCACCCCAGGGCAAGCCATTGCTGCTGCAGACAGGGACAGACAAGGCATTTCTTCATGTCACTTGCTATATAAACCCAGAAATTTATCCTGCCTCTTCACTTTGCAGCTCCCCAGATCAGGGATGACACCCCAGGGCTCCCAGGCAGTGGGTTTTCCAGCTCTGACAATTTTTTTTTTAAATTTCCTATTCTATGAACTCCAGAAGAAATGAAAAATAAAAAGCCAACACCAAATTTCCTTTCAGCCCCTTCAATCTGCCATTAGCCCTCCCAAGCCATGTCACATGCTATATTTTTACCTCCTGGCTGACTTGAGGAATCCATTTCTGGTTTGATTGGTGGCATTTGTGACACTGAAGCCTCTCATGTTTAAAGCATATTCCTGGAAAGCAGCGGTAAAACTCATTCCATCATCTCAGTGCAGCCTTTCCCTTTCCATGAAGCAACCTGCCACATCGGTGATGGTTTTAAATTGGCTTTCACAACAAGAGATGCTGTTTCCTAGAAACCTGAGGCTGATAGTGAAAGGCACCAGATAAGGCAGGGAGAGAGAGAGAAGAGCTCCTTCCCTGGCTCCAGCCGGCACCAGCTGCTTCAGGAAAATAGGTAGCCAGGGATTAGATCCTTTTAACAGGGCAAAGCTTCCCCTGGTTTCCAGGAACTGTGACGGAGACCTCTTCTACTCCCAGCATTCAAAACGGCTGGAGCTGTTTGTGTCTGGCACTGGCTGGAAGGGGAAGTGGGACAAGGGGAGTCCAATGGTGGTGATGGCTCACAGGGAGTTTTGGACCTGGTCAAAGGACACGTAGGTGACACTGCCACATTTCTGCCCCAGCACCAATCCTGTACAGGCTGAGTCTTTGCCATCTGTTCTCTACTTGCCCCCTACCTCGCACTACCCTCAGCTGTCCCTGTGCCTAGTGCTCCTCATCCCATTGGATGCCTTAGGCTGTGGTTTGTTCTGGAGATGGATTTCAAGGTCGAGATAATGAAGCACAGGTATTGGAAACCTCCAGAAAAACGCACCCCTCCCTCCCACAACTCATCTCCTCACTTAACATGGTAATTCCATGGAGAATGAAGAAATCTCCAGAGTGACAGTGTGGAGCTTCCCCTCATTGCACTGAGGTGGAGGGATGAGGGATGGAAGGATGTGATTCCCAGCACCCCTGGGACCCTGCTTTGCCAAGGTGTGCCTTTCCCAGCAACTCCCAGCCCCACCAGCTCTCCAGGCACTGGGCTAACATCCATCCTGGTGATTCACAGCAACACCCACTTACAGCCTGAGCCACTGAGGCTGGAATCCTGCCAGCAGCATGGGGGGAGCAGCATCAGACATATCCATGCACAGAGGATCCCTGCCTTTCTGCCACCACAGGGTCCCTCTGGAAGTTCTGGTTGCACTGAGTGGATGGCCTGTGCTCTTGAGCTGTTGTGAGAGCCAGGGTGAGTGAAAGGGACACAGTGCTGCTGGGGCCAGGGGATTTGGGAGCCCAGGGTTGGAGCTAAGAGTTCTCCTTACTGGCTACCAGTCTCTGTACATAGCAGGGGCTCTGTGGAGGGAGTGATGTCATGGCTAGCACTTGCCCACCACCACCAGCTTGACTCCACACTGCTGAGAAGTCCAGGTCAGGCTCCACTCCTGCCTTCCCACAGCTCTGGGGCACTGGGAGGGGTGAGTGGCATCTGGGCTCCTGCAGGACCTGGCTGGCACTCAATGTCCAGCATCCCTGTGGCCATCCAAGACTGGGAAAAGGCAGACTGAGGCACACGAAGTCCTGAAAAACTGGACAATGTGACATTCTCCAGGGGCTGGCAGCAGGGTGCACAATATTTATGTGTTCAGACAGATGTTTTCAGATGGAGCTTTAGCAGCCTGTGTTCCCAGCCACTCCACAGGCTCTCTAGGCCCAGCACAAGGAAAGCTGCTGTTGGATGGTGCCATGTATCCCCTCTGCTCCTGTGGATGCATGGCCACCTGTATGTTTTGGCAAGCTTGGAGAACACTGTGACAGCCAATCAGACGATCCCAGGAGTGTCCCCACTCCATGACCTCCCCACACACAGATATAATCCAGTAATGTATATATATTATATTATATTTTTTATATATATATATATACACATTAACAAAGAAGTTGCAAAAAACCCCAAACAACAAAACAAAACAAAACAAAAACCCAACCAAAAAACAAAAAGGGAAAAAAAAACAACAGAAAGAACAACCCTCCCCCTAATTAAAATTGAAGCAGGAATGTTACATGTGGGAGGGGAGACTGAGGGGAGCCAAGAGTTCACACATCCCGAATCTGTACAACTGTGCCACCAGGAGCAGAGAAGGCAGCAGCACCACAGATCATCCCCACATCCTTCCACTGAATCATGTCCTGAGCAGGGCCCAGGGATGGGGCTGCTGCTCCCCAACTCCTGGTGACACTCGGATGGGCTCTGCTTCCAGCACCAGGAGAGGACAATATGGGTGACTGGGAAAGGCCCCCAGCCCCGGAGCTGCCTGCTCAAGGTGTAGGGCTCCCCCATCGCTCTCCTGCCCGGTTGGGTATGAGACACATGCCGGAGGGGCAGGGGGCCCCTGTAATTAGTGCAATTTCATCAGGTGCAAATGTCACATTAAGGGCTCGTGGTCTCTGAGTTGAAGATGTGCCGAGTCCTCCATGAGCCCATCCCAGTGGTGCCGGTGCTGGCGGGTAGCTCAACACCCAGACTGCCAATGCCAGCATCCATCTCCAGTGCTTGGCATCCATCTAAGAGTGACACAGAATGAGCAGTCCCAGATGGGACCAGAACACGGGGAAGGGACTTCCATGAGACCTTTCCGTGAAAAACATCCAATTGAAAAGGGTGACATCCTCCCAAAATGGACCAGGGGCGTGTGCCAGGCTGTAGGGACAGCAGACTGTCCCTGCTGCATCCCCACCTCTGCCCTGGAGCTGGGAGAAGCAAATAGACCTGCATCCCCTGTACTGGTCTTGCCAGGCACCATGGAAAGGCAGCCTGGGTCAGAGGGAAACCCCTCTTGGATCAGCAGATCAGGCAGCAGATCGTTTCCCAAGGTGCCAACTGTCTCCCTTTCCCGAAAACCACAGCCTGGAGACACAGAGGGATGCCATGCTGCTCTCCAGCCTGTCATTCCCCAGTTTATGCACACAACCAGGGTTGCCCTGCCCCAGGTGTAGAATCCAGCACTTGCTCTTGTTAAACTTTATATGGTTGGTGATTGCCCATTTCCCTGATTCCTCAAAGTCTCTCTGCCCTCAAGGGAGATAACAGCTCATCCCAATTTAGTGTCATCAGCAAACTTAGTAATCCTTTGAGTCCTGCACCCAAGTTGTCGACGAAGATTTTGAAGAGAAGTGGGCTGAGGATGGAGCCCTATGGAACCTCACTAGTAACGGATGCCAGCCTGATGTCACCTCAGTCATTGTCTTTGTGCCCTTTGTGCCTGACCCACGAGCCAGTTCCTCACCCATGACTAGATATGGTTATCCAGCTGTGGGCTGGACAGTTTGTCCAGAAGGATCCTGGCAGAGACAGTACAAAAAGCTTTGCTGAAGTCCCAAAAGATTACATCTACTGGCTTTTCTAGACCAACTAGGTGAGTCATCCTGTCCTAGAAGGAAATCTCATTTGGCAAACAGGGGCAGCTCCCTATCAGCAAGCTCCAAATGAAAGGCTGGCAGAGCTGGGAGATCCCTGCTCAGGGGTCCCCAATCTCACTCAGGCACCACATCCAGAGGAGGAAAAGGGGTTTCAAATGCCACAGAGCAAACCTCAAGCACCAGCCACCTTGGGCCACCACAATGCCTGACCTTCTTGCCCCTCTGGCCATGTCCTGGCCACTCCCTGCCCACTGGCCCCAAAGTGTGCCATGGACCCCCACTGTGACACAGGGACTGTGTGCTGGCCCAGCTCCTCCTGGCCTCTTAAGTAAATCTGGAAACTGGAGCTTGGTCAGGGGATTGATGTTTGTGGTTACTGGGTGCACTGGTGGCAGCCGAAGAGCTTCCAGGAACCAGTTTGGAGCCCTTGGGATGGACTCAGTCCTTTGAAAGCCAGAGAGTAAATAGGAGGGCTCTGTGCTCACACTGTCACAGAATCATGGAATAGATTGGGCTGGAAGGAACCTTTAAAATTCACCCAGTCCAATCCCCTGGCATGGTGGAGAACAAGCCAGGGGCCAAGATTTGGGGTCATAAATTGAGATTTGGGTCATAAAACATAAATCTTCAGGCAGGACTTTACTGTAGACTCAGAGCAAGAAGATGAGTTTTTTCCTGCTGGGACACCAGAGAGGACACTAATGGAGGCCTATATGGAGCAAGGCACCACCGTCTGGACCTCATGCTGGGAAGGAGCAGCTGCCAAACCTTTGTGCCAGGGGCAGAAGCTCCTCAAGGATACAGGCCCCCCTGGCTACTGGGGAGCTCTCAAAGGAGGGGATATGGTGGGGTGGGTGTCTGTGGCTCTCCACTGTGGGACTGCAAGCCCAGAATATGCTCTGAAGGAACATGCCAGCTGCAGCATGGATGGGCAGTGGGACCATCCTCAGTGCCACCCCCACTCTCAGAGGCCACCCATCCCTTTATGGCAACAACCATCACCCACCCATCACGTAACCACCATCCATCACACAACTGCTGCCAGTGCTCACCAAGCCCGAGACCTCCATGCATTATCCACCCCAGAAGGGAAGCTACTGAGCCTCAGCCACACAGGAAGATACCCCTGGAAAGTGCTGCTCAGTGGCTCTGGTTCTCCACACCAGCTGCCAGCAGGCTCCAGAATTCATCCCTCCAGTCCTAACCTGTGTCTCACAGGACACACCAGCTGTCCCCTGATCACCACAGCACCTCAGGTCACCCCAAAACCCACCCTGGCCTTTCCAGCCCCCAAAGGAAGACAGAACCACCCAGGTGACAATCCACCTGGGGAGGGACGGGAGCCACCACCAAGGAGCTGCTCCAGCTGCTCTCATGCACACTGGAGCTCACCAGCAGCAGTCTATTTCCAGCTGTGGCTTGAGGTTCTTCCACTCTTCCCTTAAAATAAGGGCTGGTTGAGGATGGCGCTCAATTGCTGGGGTGTCACGGTGGGTCTCCGGCATGGCTGCCGGCAGGCTCCCAGCAGGCAGCTCCAACCACTGGCACCCACTGGCATGGCCAGTGCCACCACGGGGCACAGGCAGGCCTGGGCAGCCTAGTGACAGGCTTTCATTCCTGACACGTATGGGGACTCCTGGGGCCGGCAGTTACACTCCTGCTGCTCAGGGTAATCAATGAAATCCGGGGCAGGCAGCCCCGAGAGGATCATCAGTGATTTGTTCCAGATGGTGAAGGTGGGACACACCGGCAGGATGAAGGAGACTTCGAAGGTGTGGAGGTGGAGGGAGTTGGCTGGGTCGTAGAAGGAAAGCGCATTGTTGTCATAGTCCAGGAGGACGCCAAGGCGCTTCATCTGTGGGTGCACCTCCACCAGCATTTCCTTGTTGTTGTGCCGCACCACAAAGTTGTTGTTGCAGCGGGAGAAAACCCATGAAGAGGAGTTCTTCCCAATCCACTCATTTTTGGGGGCTGACTTGTATGCCACACCGATGGCGTACCTGCAGGAGAGGAGAAGCTTCGCTCAGCACCCTTCAGCCCCCAACACAGGGCCGAGCCCGGTTCTGGTGGCTGCGGCACCCTGTGCTTTCAGAGCCCATCTGCCTGTGGAAGGGACAGCTCATGGTTTCAGTGCCTGCCTGTCTGTGGAAGCAGCACTGTGCTTCCAGAGCCCACCTGTCTGTGGAAGTGGCACAGCAACAGCTTCATATACCTGAAAAGCATCTGGCAGAGGCTGGACTGGGAAAGCATCCCCCCTCCCATAGGTGGTGCCTACCAGGTGGAGGATCCCACCACCACCTCCCAGTAGTGGCAGCCACTGTCGATGAAGATGTTGCCGGCTGCGCCATAGCAGCCCGTTCCGCTGAACCTCTCCGGTGTGTGGCTCTTCTTCAAGGAGCTCTCATCCTTCTCCATCTGTAGCCCATCATTGGAGATCTTCAGTTTCTTGTGAGCCATCTTGGGGTCCAGCTTGAATGGCTGACCTGTGGAGAGGAGACACAAGGATTAGGATTTGTGTTCTTAGCATCACTGTGCAGGGAGAACATGGCAGGAAAGGTCTGTCACCTTTCCACAGAGCTATCGGGCTCTGTGGGCATCCTCCATGAGCCACAGGCTCCCCCACCAGCTGAGAACCCCGAATTACAGATACCCAATAGGGACAAGAGCAGCAGATTAAACAGAGGGAAAGGAGGTGAAACCTGAAAATGCAAAGAGAAACGAGGTGCAGAGAGTGACCTTCTGCTCCTGGGAGAGGATCCAGACTGGAGAGTTGTCAGGATGGACAGCATCATTGCAAAAGGCAGCATCGTCCTGGCAGGGATCTCCAAATCAGGAGCTGGGGATGTTCAGGGTCTCCTTATTGGGCATTACCCCCTTCCAGTGCTTATTCCCCATTCAAGTACTTTCCTTTTGCCCTCTGCTAATGATGTAAAATGTGGCGGAAACAGGGATGTCTCCTGGTAATGGGAACGGCAATGAAGATATCATCAGAATGGATGCACTGTGAGCCAAATCTGGGCAGGGCATGCAGCCTGAATTCCTGAAAGGATCTGTATACTATTAGCAGTAAGTGACACGAGCACAGGAAAGGGACAGACCAGTAAGTGCTGGGATAAGTGCCGGGAGCAGACCCATGGCACTGAGCCCGCACCTGAATCCCATCAGCTGCCGACACAGACTGCTCCTCACAGTGCTCAGGCTGTGGTTACAGGACACAAACCCAGTGTCTATCCGTGGTTCTGCTGCCAAACACAATCTCACTGCTCAGAGAGGACAGTTCAGGGTGTGGACGCACATCCAAGGCACTGGGTCCAGCAGAGCTGAATGGGATGTGAGAGCATCAGGCTGGCAGTGAGTGCACAACCTGGGCTTCCTCCGCAATTAACAGAACCTAGGTTGATGGATTCTGCAGACCCCTGATGCTGGCTTGAAACCCTTTTCTGCCAGAGAGGCTCTGCTCAGCCAGGTTGAGTTTGTTTTTGGTGGAGAAAGAAAAGTTCACAATCCCTTTTGCTTCAATGCTTTTTTCCCCCTCTCCTTTCATAACCTAGGGTCATTTAAGGCCAGATGTGGAAAGGAGAAGCCACAGGGTTGTGCTTTGAGAAGCCCAAACCAAACCCTTCCACTTTGGGGTGGTGAGGGGAAGGTATCTGGGGAGCCTCAGTGCTCCCTACTCCAGCCTTCTCCCATCTCTCTCTTTATTCTTGGATTAGACTTTGGCTTCCCTGTACAGCACCATGATTTTGGCATGGCTAAAGGAGCGTGTCCAGCCCTGAGGATCTTCTGGTCTACCCCTGCACGGTTGCAGGCCTTGGCCAGAGCCTGTGCCTCAGTTTACCCCTCTGTACAACACAGGAGCACCCTTGGGTGCTGAAGGCTGGTGGCTGACCATTCTTGCCTGTTGCTGTAAAAGAAAAGCTACTCTGGGAAACAGCTGCTCCCTGCATGGCACATATCCCCAGGGAGCCATGCCTGGAGCCTGCAAGCCCCTGGGGCTGGGTGTGGGGTCCTTCAAGAGATGTAGGATTGCCTACAGGGGATCTCAGCAGGGCTGGAAATGCCACACTAGCCTTTCTGTGGCAGTCTGTGTTAGTGACACTGGTGACAATGTGTGGCTGTAGGTGCTTGTGGTAGGAGCTACCGAGCCCGGTGGTGACAGCAAGGAGAGGGTCCCACCACAGCCCCTCGCTGCTGGCACCTGCAGGGAGCTGGGTGGGGGGGGTGGTGATCCAGACTGCTGAAAAATGCTGAAACAGCAGGCATGACATTACATTCCACATGCAACCATATTCCGGTGCTTTTTACATCCCATGCTTTGCACATTCAGTGGTGGTTTGCTTGGGTTTTTTCCCCAAGGTAAGACCAAATCTGGGAGATGCCTCAGCACTCTTGCTTCCAGAGCTTCATGCAACCACCTTGTTTTTCAAGGATTTCCCTCTGGAAGCCCTCAGAATATCTCTGGATTTGCAAGCAAAAGTCCAAGACGTTGCAAAGAAGCAAACAGAATTCTGGTGGGTTTTTCTGCTGTGTTTCCATGTGAGATGCAGTAAAGAGCACACAGGCAGCAGAGACTATCTCCATAGGGATTCACCCTCCTCAGGACAAAGAAAACAGCAGCTGCAGAAAACACCCCAAATCCCACAAATACTGTCACCTCACATTTTGGTACCTGAGGGCTCCCTGACCCAGCTCTGAGATGATGAACTGTGTCCTCCTGCATGCTCCCTTTTTTGGCTGTGGACACCGAGTCCCACTGAGGAGAAACCCCCACACTACCATGGCAGTGGGGGTCCTGAGCCAGGACTGGGAACCTCTGCAAACAGCTGGGCAAGGCTGGGGACCCCCAGAATGGCCAGGAAGCCCTGCCAACAAACGGGCAAGGAGAACCCCAAGACAGCTGGAAACCTCTGCAAACAGCTGCAACAAGGCTGTTGTCAATGACACAAGGCTGGAGAGCTCTCAAATGCAACTGCAGAACAAAGATCATCCTTGCCATGTTCCGATACCTGATGGCAGCTTGTGTTGGTTTTCCTCAGAGTTCAATTTGCTGGATAATTGAGTTGAGAGGCCTGAAAGTAAAGCTGCAAATTGGGATTGACTTGGCCCCTCCTTCCTCTGGCTGCTCTGATCTTTCTGCCGTATCTTTTCCTGGCAGTAATGCAAAGAGACAAGCTCTGAGGAAGTGAGGTATAAAAATACTTGGCTCTGTCAGGAGAGAGACACAGCCCTTTTTCAGAAGGTGACCCCTCGTTAAGGTCAGTGTGAAGGACTAGAGCCCAGCCCTTGTCATTGGTTTGTACTGGCATGTCCTGAACCAAGTGCTCGAGCTGCATCCGCAGGCAGTGTCTGTAATGGGCTGGGTGGAAGGCAACAGCACATGGGCTGGGATAGGTCAGAGGGTGTTTCAGAGGACACAGCCAGGCGTCTGCTCCCATCAACCCCCGTCCCAAAATATCTCTCTTGGCACAGGGAAACCACAGGCTTCACAGAGTTGAGATCGTCCCAACCTCAAACCCCTGGCATGGGGTCTGCCAAAGGGAAGGGAGCTCCAACTACATGAGAGGGCAGAGCAGCCCTCACTACACTGCCCAAAGCCACCATCACCATCCCCTGTGCCCCCAGGTCACTGCACCCCTCTAGCTTCCCAATCCTGCCTGGCAGAGCTGGGGGTTGCGATGATTCCTCTCATCCTTAATGTATATATCCTAGACTGGTCACTCAGATAATCTTTATCTCATAAATTCAGTTTGCTGGGATATTCCTGACAGCCTTTTGCTGGGCATCCCTGCATGAAGCTTGGGAACCTGAGGGAAACAGGTGGCTTCAGGGCTGCTCACAGCTAGTTGCACCCCCGGGGCATTTATCAGCTGGGTTATCCCTCTCTTCCCTGCAGCAGTCGGAGTGTGGCAGTGTTTGAGTGGAACAGAGGAAATCCTACCTGGCACCAGGCATGTGGGAGCAAAGAGGGGGCAACCAGGAACATGGTCAAGGTCATCAGTGGTATGTGTGTGTGTGGACAGAGCCAGACAGAGGGAGGTATGTGTCCCTGCTCCCACCAGCCATCTGAGATGCCAGCCTTGCGGCACAGGACACCCCACAGCGTGAGTCTGTCAGCACTATCCCATCCCCCTTCAGACATCTCCTCCAGGAAACAAAGCTGCAGCACTGTAATGCTGAGTCATCAAGTCACAGGAAAGCCATAAATCCACCCAAATCTATTAATCTTCCCACAGATTCCCTGTGGAGAGCTTCTGTAGGGATCGACCTGCTCCTTAAAAACATCTGCATTAACATGATCCAGTCACTAACATGGACTCCAGAGCCCATTGCTCAGGCATCAGACCTGTTCCTAACATCTCGGATGGGATGGGGATGGAGCCATCCTGTACCACACTGAGGTCTTGCCAAGAGATGCAGAAATCAAAAAGAGACAGAATTGCAAGGGTGAATAAGATCAGGCTGCGCTGGTCAAGGCAAAGACAGTAAAGCCCACCTTCCCTACACTTTATTTATTGCCAGAGCTGGGCCTGTCCCTGCATTCTGGTCCTTTTATCCACTTTTGGACACTTGCTCCTAAATAAGTCCTGCTCAGGTCCAGCCTCAGCAGAGGAAGGTCTCCCTGTCACTAAACCAAACCTATTTTCCCAGGCTCTTCTGTTCAGGAATGCAGATTTAGCACCAGCACTGATAGCGCTGATGCTGTGGAAAGCAATGTGTCCTGACACTGACCTTCTGGCAATGGAGGGATCTCTCCAGACATCACTCTCAGAACAGAACAGGCTGTGAAATATGCTAATGGGCTATTTCTGTGTTGAGCTGCTGACATTTCCACCAAGGTTACAGCAGTGGGAAAGCATGGGTGCAATGTCCACTGGATATTGTCCACAGGAAAAGGAGAAACCCTGGTCCCAAATACTGGCACGAAAAAGACCAGCAGGGGCGTGCTGGGGCTGCAGCACGAGGTTGTGGACACCTCAAAGAAGCTCTTGCCCTCTGAGGCTGGCCACAGAAGAAAATATATCAATATGTATTATATCCATATATATGGCTAAATCAAACCTTCAGAAGTTTCCACAAACACAGATGGCAGAGGAATGCCAAACCAGTGGCAGAGAGGGATATGTGCCCAGCAGTGAAGTGCCACACACCTCTCCTGCCAGAGTGGGAAGTGAAGGATCAGTCCCTGTGGAAGGAGCTTTGGCACAAGCAAAACCACACTCACACATAACCCGTGCAGTGCCTCGGGTGAGGCTGCTCGAGCTTTCGAGGATGCAAGAAGCTGCTGCGGACACACCCCCTGCAGCAAGGGGAGCTCAAAACCAGGTGAGGCTCTTATCAAACTGAGTCTGTCCCTGGGCAGGAGCCCTCAGTGCCATCCTGGCAGGTCTGATGACTGACACTCAGCTGAAATCCCAGACAGTAACCTCCATTCACCAGAAGCTGCTGCCACAGCCAACAGCCCTCACTCCTGGTTTCCCAAGCCAGCCATTCCGCATTCCCAGTGCCCTTCAAAGTCAGAGAAGCACTGAAAAACAGGTTTGCTCCTCAGCAGCTCCCTTGGCCCCATCGCCTTGATGGCATTTTATTTGGTTTAATGTCGTACAAAGAAAAGGAGGAGGTGTAGCTGACAAATCATCATGGAGGCCTCGTCCAGGTAGAAGTGATAGTTGCGAAAAGGGACAGATGGGAGGGCTGTGCTCACTGGGGCTGCACAGAGACATGGAGGCACTGGAGATATGCAGGCATGGAGCAGGCAGTGGGCAGGAGCCCGGAGAGCCAGCTTATTCCCTCCCCCATTATCTCACATTCTCCATCCTGTGGCCACAGGTGCCAGCGGGAAAAGGTTTCCCACCACAAAACCAAGAGCTCTGTCTGTGCCACGATCACTGCCCTCCGAGTTTGGCTTTCCCTAACCACATGCAATCCTTCTTGGTGTTCCTGGGTCTTTGGAAAGTGCAATTTCTGCTTTGTGTGTGGCTGTAAAGTCCCACCCACCACTGTGGAGACACCTTTCAACATCCTTATGGCTCCCCAAAATCACAACCATCTGCGAGTTAAGCCACACACAAGAACACAATTGTTCTGGGACTCTGTGCATGGGCCCCAAAAAGCCCAGGGATGTAAAGATCAGAAGGATCTACCTTTATGACCTTGTAAGACCCCAGGCATGGGTGCTGATAGAAGCACAGGACTGATGGGACCACCTGGCACCATGTGGGGTAGAAGGAGACCATCCCCAAGGCAAGGAATGAGAAGAGGCACTAAGGGAGATGAGCATCTCAGTAATTTAAACAACCCGGGGTCTCCATCCTGTGCCAGCCATTGTGGGCTCACTGGAAGCCCTCGGCCATACCCCTGGAACCTCAACCCCCACAAAATTCTGCCCCCCACCACCTGTCACGGCCAGGTGAGTGCCCAGGCACCTACTGTTGGTCTTGAGCCGGGCGGGCTCGCTGTTCCTGCTACCCGCCTGGTTGATGGCCTTCACCAGGAAGATATAGCGGGTGCCGCTCTGGAGCCCGTGCACTGTGTAGTGGTTCTGCTTGATGTTCGGGACGATCATCCAGCTGTCCATGGAGTTGTAGAGACCTGCAGTGTGGGAGAGGCAGGGAGAGATATATTCCCACAGAAGGACACAATATAAAGCCCCTGTGCTGCTAAGGCAGAGCTCATGATGGCAGTGTCCCTCAGGAGGATTTACCGCCTGCCTGGGAGTTCAAAGAGCCTGCAGGGAAATTTCCAGAGATGATAGATCCAAGCAACTCAGACTCTCTTTTATTATTACAGGAAGGCAATGTTGGTAAGGCAAAGCCAGGGCTGGCATGCTGGCATCTTGGGATGCTGCTGTGGGAAGTGATGGGAAAAGAGTGCAGAGAATAGAATTCAACCAATGGAATCTTCCAGCTAGAGCAGATGGCAGAGGTGGCTGCTGATGTCAAGGAGGGGGTGATGCCCACTGTGATCCCACCATCATCCTAGTATCATCCCCCTGTCATCCTCTCTTGTGCCTCTGCTCCCACAGGACAGCTTCCCTCCTGCTCCTGGGCCACAATTTGCAATTCCAGAAGCAGAAAGGGACATATTTCCACCCATATCAACATGTTTGCACCTGAATCCTGCTCCTGGTGCTCAGTGTTCCAGGGTAGGAAATAACAATCCATGGCCAAGGGATGCTGATGCTTCAGCTCCCCAGACAGACTGGTCTGCAGAGCAGTTCAAAGAAAATGAGCTCTCAGTGAAGTGATCCAGATGCCTGGAAATCATTCAGGAGCCTGAACTCTTTCTGGAAATGGGAGGGAATGAAAAATCCAAGACTATGGAGGTGCCAAGCCTGACTGCTACAGTAGTTTGCAGTGTTGGAGCTGCAGGGCTTGGTAGGAATGGAAATGTAGTGTCATACCTCAGGTGGGGTGACACAGCACTCCAGGAAAGGGGAAAAGCCCTACGTGGTGCCCCTGAGGCTGTTCCTGCTGCTGGCATGGCTGGGATGAGGGTCACCTGCAGCTGGCATGAGCACTGGAGCAGGCAGCACCGGGGGACAGGGATCCTGCAGGGTTTTGGGGGAGCTAGGGATCACGTTACTGAGAGCCCAGGACGCACCATGGCAGCAGCACTGAGATTCCTGTACATAGCCCTGGGGAAGCTATCACAGCACTGGGCCAGAGCTTTGAGCCAAAAGAGGAATAAGGAGGAGGACAGGAAGCAATAGATGGAGCAGTGAGGAGTGAATTCAGGGTGACTGGAGGGGGTTTTCAGCATGTACAGGGCTGGAGGTGGGAGCTGGGAATGCTTCACACCTCCCCTGAGACAGCTTCCATGGGGTGTTCATTTATCTTTGGTTGCTGGTTCAGCCGCAGGATAGGGGCAGGTTGCAGTCCCTGTCAGACTGGATTTGGTTTGGAATATATGGGAATGGCCAAGGGGCATGGAGCAATGTGAGGTGAAGTAGAAAATAAAACAGATGCAATCCTGATTGCAGCCTACACACAGAGCTGCTCTCCTCAGAGTACACAGCTTCCAACTGGTCGCTGTCACCTCCCCACAGGAAGGACCAGCTGGGGATCCTCTATAAGGAAGAACAAAGTGGCTGAGAGACGACACTGGGAAGGATTTGGCCTCCCAAGCAGGCTTATTTCCCAAACCAACCACAAAGACCTTGGTCTTGAAGACTGAGGGCTCCTATGCTTGCCAAAGCATAAAAAATCCTTTTTATTGCAGCATTCATCATCCATAAAAATGTCCAGGTCTTGCTGAGGTCTTGGCTTTGATGGCAGTGTGAAGGGGATGGGTTCCATAGGCCAACTGTATGCTCCTTGGAAAGGTATTTCCTCTCCTGGTCAGCCTCCCGGGCTCCTGCTTGATGTTCCACTGTCTCTTCATGCACGAGTTCAGCCAGGGCTCACACAATCCTGCCACCTGGGTCTGGCTGTGCTATTCCAAGGGACAATACGTTATTCATTTCCTCCTTGCAGCTTTAACTAATATTTTCTTCACTCCTCCTAGGAAGAGCAATCCAAGCTGGCCAAGAAGGACACTCGTGACATGTGCCCCTCAGGGGTCTCCTCCAGCCTTGCCCTTGCTGTTCCCCACCCCAGTGGTCATCATAGCTCCCCCTCCCCAATATCTGTGCCAGACCCCCAGAGTTGGTCAGGTGACTCATTCCCAAGTCCCTTATGAATGGGAGTCCAAGCCATGCATCCAAAGTAGTGTTTGGAGAGAGGTGGGAGCCAGATCCTTCCCCAGCATGGCCTCAGGTCAAGGGCACAAGCTGCAGTGGGGGAAATCCTAGCTGGAAAAGGGTAAAAGCCTTCTAGCCAAGGGTGGGGAAGTACTGGATTTTCCAACCCTGGACAGTCCTTGCTTCTCAAGGAGCAAGCCCTGAGCACCCTGTCAGCCCAGCTTGTGCAGAGCTGGTGCAGGGACCGTCAGGTGTCCCTCCACTGAAACCACTCAGTGACACCAGCACTGTCCCTGTCTTGTCCTTGGCTGGAAGTGCAGGGGCTTGTGGCCATCCAAGAGCAGAGCCAGAGAGGTGGCTGAGCTCTCCAGGTTTCCAGAGGACAAAGTGCTGGAGATAACATGCTGTATCTGGGAAGGAGAGGAAAGCCAAGCAGGGCAGATCTGGCTGCAGCAGCACCAGTAACCTACAGCCTCCAACTGAGAGGAAACACACCATCTTGTTTCCCAAAACAAGGGCAAAGGCTAGGCTGGGCTGGGGCTGGGGAGCTGAGGTCCAGCTTGGAAAGCCACAGGGAACTTTCCCTGGCAGCTTCCTACACATTTCAGAGTGCACTGAGCAGCCTTCCGGAGCTGTGACACCGAGCTCCTGGTGCCAACATCCTCCCAAGCCAGTGGGACAGACTGATGGCAATCCAGATTGCCTGTTCTGAGGCACCTTGTCAGCACCTCCCACAGCAGCATGTGCTGCTAGGGAAAACCAGGAGTAAAACTTTCTCACAAGCCACAGGCCATATGAGAGATCCCTCCTTGGTCCTCAAATCCCATTCTTGTCAGGCAAATTTGTGGCAGTGTTAAAAAACAATTAGGTATGGCAATGATTTGCATGAAAAATGACCTGGAGACATGCCTCAGTGTTGTTACAGAGGGTTTACAAACCATGTCAATTATCAGTCAGCGCTGCCTTGCCCGCAAGATCCCAGATGTACAGATCTGGGAGCTGTGAGATGGATGAGACCATCCAATGTTCCCAGTGCTTCAATGAGCCGGGGTGGATGACACCAAGAATAGGGCAGAGCAGCTCAGGGATGGACGCCTAGCACAGGGCAGTCTCCAACAGTCTGAGTGCAGCCCTTGGTGGATTCTTTGCTGCTGTTTCCTCCACAAATTCCCAGTCCTTAAATCACTGAGAACCTTTTCCTTATAGAATCACAGAATGGTTTGGGCTGGGAGACACCTTAAAGATCATCTCATTCCAACCCCCTGCCATGGGCAGTGACACCTTCCATTAGCCCAGGTTGCTTCAAGCCCTGTCCAACCTGGCCTCGAACACTTCCAGGGATGGGCCAGCCACAGCTTCTCTGGGCAATCTGGGACTCCTTCCCGAAGGGAACTGCAGCCCCTGCAGCAAGTGGTGACTTACTGATGAAGTTGGCCTGGCCGGTGAAGATGGTGTACTGCAGTTCGTAGGAGCTGACGCTGAACTCATCCTCCGAGATCCAGTGCACAGTGATGGTGTCGTGGGAGGCTGTGCAGAGCTCCTCACGGACTGCTGGTGGGTTCGGTGCTGTGGAAAGGCAAAGACAACAGGTTTCAGTCAGTCTGGGTTTTTCTTCCTTAAAAACCCAGAGCCTTTCTGCTCCCACAAGGATAGAGGTGGGCTCATGGTGGGAGCAGAGACTCTCGACACCAAGAACTCCCCATTTTATCTGTCACTGTGTTTCCAACTGAACTAAACTTTTTAGTTTAACAAAGCATCCAGGGGTCAGAGCACAGGGGTTTTGCTGCTGCTCCATCAGGTCTGACAACCCCACGCTGAAGCAGGCTGAGAACCCACTTCCAAATCCACCTATTTCCCAGCGCTGGCTGTGGAGTAAGTATTTTATCTCATAACTGATCCATGCACACGTTTGTGTTAATCTTTCAGTGAAAGCTGATCTGCTTTGTGATGATAAAACCAGATTTAGGTGAGTGAGGATGAACTTGCCTACCTGGAGCTTTCATCCCCCCAGAGCTCCAGCACAGGACAGTCCAGAAGCCATTGCTGCTCCCAGACCCCTGAGGACAGCCTGTGCTGCAGCACTGTGGAGCCCAGCAAGGTCCTATCCACCAGGGTTCATAATTTAGGACTAAAGAGACCCACAAAAAGGGCAGGAAAAGGGAAATGTTAAAGCACAGAGTGCATTAGAAGTATAATAATTGGTTAATTCAGTGTTCCCTCTCTGTAATCCTTACAGATCCTTACGTAATCCTTATCCCTCTTGCATCCTTATGGGTATCAGCTTCCTCCCCAGGTCATGGAGGCCTTAATTTTTGAGCTTTCTGGACATTTCTATGGGTTCTCCAGGAGCAGCAGGGTAAAATGGGAGGATGGGGACACATCACTGTCTTGCGGACAGCATGGCCCCTGGTCTGCCACAGCTGACCTGGCGCTTGTTACTGGTTAAGTCTTAAAACATGTCTGTCAGCCCCTAGTGGGGCATAGGGGAGGGCACTGGGGGGAAGATGTGGGGCACAGGGCAGGGGCTGAGGGGAAGACATGGGGTTGTGGAGAGGACATGGGGTGCAACAGAGGGGAACATGCCTGTGCACTCACCCGTAAGATAATCCAGCCCCTCCAGCAGCTTCTTCTCTCTGGAAAAATCTAAAGCAAAGTTTTCAAAGGCATCATTAAAATTGATATCTGGTATCAGAACTTGCGAGGATGCAGTTGCCATGGCGACCCTGGAAGGAAAGAAGGGACCGTCAGTACGCACCAGGGTGCATGCAGCTCCTGAGGCTTGGCCGCAGGGAGGAGGGGCAGAGGGGTGCAGGCAGCCTCGCCATGATATTACCTGCTATCAGGAAACCAGGCTGAACCTACGAACTACTGCTGAGGAGGGCTGCCTAGCCTGGGGACACGTCCCCTGAGAGTAGGGGGGCTCCACCCCAGCTTTTGACTGGCCCCTGAGCTCCCTTTGGATTGGCATTTCCACCACCTTCCCACCCCAGTATTGCACAGTATTGTTCCACAGTGTTGTTAGGACCAGCCATGCAACACCTGTCCTGTGAGGGATGGGAACCACCACATGGTTCATCTGAGGGCAGCATGGTGGAAGGCTGCAGGGGTGACTGAGGATCTCTGGGGAAGGAACCTGGTGGGGATAAAGTCATCTCTGGGCAGGGACCTGTGACGAGGGGACAAATCCAGCATCAGTGTCCTGAGCCCAGCCCACCTCTCTGCCACGTTCCTGGCAGTCTGCAGGAACCGTGCGTGGTCATTCTCCTTCAGGATGTGCTCGGCCTGGTTGATGAGGACCGTGGAGCGCTCAAGGCATTGCCTGCAGTTGGCAACCTGCTGAGCCAGTTTCCGCAGCTTCATCACCTGTTGGAGGAGCAAAGAGAGCTCAGGAGCTTGAAAAGCACAGAGGGGACCCCATCCTGAGCCAGGAGCTGCTCATGGGGAGCAAGAAGCATTGAAATGGCACAGGAATATCCCACTGGTTCTGGGGAGGGAGCAAAGCATTGCACTTTCCATGTTAAACCTCACTGGGAGTGAGAAAGCCCCAGGAACAGCCTGCACCTGCTCTGAGGCCCTCATGTGTGACAGATGCAGGAGAGCAGTGCATCTTCTCTCCACTCCTCCCATGCAAACACAATGTCACCCCTCATGCCAGCTCGAGGAGAGCCCTGCAAGTGACTTAGCACCGGGCAAGGAAACCTTGGGAACAAGGGAATCATATTCTCAGCTACTGAACTGAGCTATTGGGCGACCAAGGTATGAGGGAACTTGCATGTTCTCCTGGTCCCTTCTTCCAGGCTTTTGGAGGACATCAGCTCCCAGCCCTGTTGTCCCCACAGTGTGATGCTCGGCTGCAGTATGTCCCAGCACCTGCTCAGACCCCACTGGGGTCCCAGCATGGAACTGCCAGCCCAGAGGCATCTGGACAGTGGGGCAAGCAGAGGAGTGGGCAGAGGGCAGAGGCAGAGAGGAACACCCCCGTGGCTGGAACACCCCACTACCCCGGGGAAGGCTTGCTGCCCCCAGGCACATAGCCAGCTCCACCTGGAGGGCTGGCATACTGGGAGCAGGACCAGGTAGTGCTTGTCACACTGCATGACACCTGGGTTTGCTGCCACTGCTGTTACCAGGACCAGACAAGCAGCAAGAAGTCACAGACTCCAACTTGCTGCTGCCTCGATGCTCACATACACTTTGAGTGACAGTGACAACAAATGCTGTCAATGCCAAAACACCCTGCCAGGGACCTCCAGGGTGCCATGGACCCACTGTGCTCCTGTGGAACCTGGTCTCGTTCCTGTGGCCCAGCAATGTCCCACAGGCTCTCTTGGGGTTCAAGGCTGGGGCCACACACAGGATTTCCTCATGTCTGGAAGCATGGCAGGCATCATCCTCCAGGCACCTTTGCAAGTGCCCCTCACTCCCACCCAGGACCACGCACAAACTGGTCCTTACACCTCTCTCGCTGCCTGGAGGAGGTGGAGGAGCTCCATTTCCCACAGTAGCCCGGGAGTGGAGCAGCCGGGTCCTCCTGGGACCACTCTCCAGCATTTCTGCCTTCATAGATTTCCCTTCTCAGACCTGGGGCTGCCACTCTCCCAGTGCTGTGTGCTGATGTGATCAAGTGGCTGCATGTATTCACTGCAGCATTTGTCAGGAAAAGCAGCCCAGGACAAATGGAAAACCAAATCGTAATCCAGCAGGAAGGTAGAATTCCTCACCCCGCAGCCGGAGCACTTCAAACTGGCTGAAGCCTTAGGAGCTTCCTCCTTGTCTTTGGAGCTTTTTAAACATTCCTGTATTCATGGCTGGGGTTCTTGGAAAAGCTGCTTCCCCTTCCCACTTGGAAATTGCTGCTCACGTGTTGGAAGGAAGGGGAAACCCTGCCCAGCCCGTCCGTAGCCAGCAAGGTGTGGGTACAGAGGTATCTGCAGTGCTGCACACCTGCACCTTTCCATCCCCAGTCTCTTTTCACTGGCACAGAGGCTTGTTCCAGTTCCTTGGTAGCTTTGAAAGCCAAACCTAGTATGGCAGTACCAGCATCCTCACACCCATCTCCCACGGGTGCAGTGCTGGGCTGGCAGCTCCTCAGCACCACTTCTGCGGAGGGTTTGGGTACTTATCCATGCCCCTCGCCTCTGCCCAGCTGCCAATTGTAGGAAAACAACATTTTGGAGCTTCCAACTCCTCCCAAGCACGGCTGGAACTGGACAGCACAGCCTGGAGCCATCAGCAAAGAGAGTGGGAAGCGCAAGCAGACAGACAGATGGACCAGCAGACGGCACCGTTACATAAAATATGTTCCCTGGAGTGGTTGGGGTAGAAGCAGAATTCCAAAGCTCCCACTGCTGCCAGGGTGTCCCAGAGCCGTGCTGATGGCTCTCCTCCGTATGCCCACAGTGGAACCCACTCCCAAACTTTGCCTGGGAAACATCTGTATTTGGGACTTGGCTATGGGCACTGCAGTGGAAACCCAATGCACACCCAAGCTTGGTGAGGACAGCGAAGGGTTCATGAAGGTTCCTGTGGGCACCGCTCAGAGCTACAGTCCAGCCCTCCAGCCTGGAGCAGCTGGACAAAACACTCCCACAAAGAAAAGGATGAGAAGCAGCTCCCCCTTCAGCTGTGCTACAATGCAGAGCGTGCAGCCTCTGCTCTCTCCACAGTGCTGGGCTCTGGTACTTCAATATTAATTCCACATTATTTTATTAGGATCATGGTAGTGAAAAGCCCTGAGGAAACTGTCTGGAGTGATCCAAGTCTCCGCACCAACTTGTCACGCTAGCCAACCACATGCCTTGCCCTTGGCAGAGGAGCCCTGGGGCAGGAGCAGTGAGGGACATCTGGATTTTGGACAGCAAGGAGATGAACTTGTGGGCACTGATGGCTGCCCAAAGCAAATCCCTCATGGCAAGACAATGCACGCCACTGCAGCCCCTCTGCCCATGGCTGGGACATCCCAACATCACTAGCTGATGGAGTGCTGTGCCCAGAAAGGAAGGGCTGACCCTGCAGTGAAGGTGGGGACCTCAAGACCCAGGACACATGAGCCAGCCCCCTCACCTTTGTCTCCTTGATCTTGACGGCGATGACCTGCTTGCGCTGCCGGATGATCTCCATCAGCTCATCACACTCCTCCATCAGCTTGGCCTCATGCATGGCTGTGTTCACCTGGCCAGGAACAGCAACAAGCTGGTGTTAGGAGGGACACACAATGCACCCTCATGTCTGTGTTCACTGTGGTGCACACATAAGAGTGCAGTCGGGGCACAGCTTCCAGTCCTCTGCCTCCAGTGAAGACCAGTATCCTGGGAGAGGATGGACTGGACAGGACAGAGAGGATGCACTTTATGGAAGGGGAATCAAGCCCCACCACTTAATTAAAGCACACTGGAGGACAGAAATCAGTTTTCCTCATTTGATACTCCCAAATCCTTGCAGAACTCAAAGCAGTCCAAAGGTAGCCCTGAGTGAACCACATTTTTGCTACAGGATCTTTTTTTAAACCTGGCCAGCAGATTATGCAACTCTGGAGTGGGAGACAGCTGATGGTCTGCAAAGAGAGCTCCACAGAGGAAAAACAGTGGAAAATCTTCCCAATCTGCTGCATGTAGCAGGGGGGAGGATCAGCTCCAGGGTTTGGAGCCTGCAGCAAGTTGCTGTGGCAGTGCTGCCATGCAGGCTGGCTGTGGTGAGCTGGCAGTACCCAGGTCCCTTGGAACTGTGTGCCCACAGAAGGAGGATTTTCGAGGACTGGGTCCCCTCCAAGGGCCAGCAGAGCATGGTGGGGGTACTGCAGACCAGTACCACTCTGCTGGCAAATCCCTGGCTCAAGCACAGCTGGACACTGGCCAAACCACTCTGTAGTGATGAATCACTTCCCAGGTAAATGCTGGACTTAGGGTAAAGACTTGGCAGGTGCTATGGCTATAGGGACGCTGGGCATGGGGGTGGTTTTTAGGTGTCAGAAGGGAGAGAAAAAATACTTCACTCCTCTGAGTGCTGGAGGAGAATGTGCTAGGGACAACACAGCCCTGGAATAAACTCAGCCCTGGGAAGAGCTCATCCTGCAGCTCATGGGGATGAGGAATAGCATCTCAGCCCACAGCATGACTCAGGCACAGGCAAACCTCCTCCTATGTGCCCTGGCAGCTTGGGGATGGAGCAGAGAACCCCATCACATCTCCACAACCCTCAAGAAGCTTTTGGCCATGCAGCAGCCATGGCCTGGGGACATCAACAGCTCACACTGAGACCAGCCCTGTGGCTGCTGTAGCACAAAGGCCACCATCCCATGGTGCATGTGCAGCATCTCCTGCTGTGCCCTGCACATTGGGGTGGTGCCATCTCTACTTTACAAACTTGGCTTCTCCACAGGGTTGTTACCTGCTCTCCTTGTTTCACACTTCCATCACTGCCATGGGATTTCACTCTTTTACCCTCTCTCAGTGCAGTCCCCAGGCACCAGAGGCACTTTGACAGGCAGTACAGGCTCACTGGCTTGGGGACACTTGCAGTGCCCTTGTCTGGGGTGAACCCCTGTCTGTTGGGATGCTGGTGGCACCATTCCCTGGCCATACCATGGGACTTACACTGAACACGGCTGATGGGCAGACTGTGTCGGGATCGCATGTGTCTGTCTATGTGCCATGTCTACAAATAGCTCGAAAGCGAAATTCCCTGGAATCAGGCTGACAAGGAACACAGGGAGGCAGAAATATTTTCTGCTTCACACTTTACTGTGCTCTCTGCGAAGGTGCCTCCAAGGGCCCGGCTGTGCATTCAGCACAGCTGAGAAATGTTATTTGAACTGTTATTTTAAACAGAGCATCTGACAAAGCTGAAAACTCCCAAACTGTTGAAAATGACAGCTTAGAGGTCTGAGACTCCCAGGATCACACAGAGACACCAAATAGCTTTCAATTCATCCTAAGTCAGGTCATTAACATATTGGAGCTGGATTCAAAGGAGAAGGTTTGGAAGGACACCCAGCCACATCCCTGCTCCATCCCTGGTGGGTTCTCAGAGCTGAAGTGTGGCCCATCAGAGCAGCAAGGGCTGGTGACTGTCACCAGAACTCTGCAAGGACATCCTGACTCCTTCTCCCCCTGCCAGGCAGCCAGCCATTTGCTTTCTGTTTTCACAGACTCACTCCAAGACTGCTGAGCCTTGGGGAAGAGGGAGCCCGAGGGAAACAGCTCCAAAGCCAATCCTAACTGCAGAGTGATGCACGGCCAGAGAGAAACAGGACAGTGTGAGCGACAATGGAACATTGGCACGTAAGGCCACCAGTTCTGCAGAGCCAAGTGGGATTTTTCTGCTCTTTATTTTGCCTGGAAGTTCAGAGCATTTCAGCCCCCTCCTCCTCCACCGCTGTGACAGTGGCTGCCAGCTGCTGGCAGCACACTCGGCCCTGCTGGCACTCACAGAAAGGGCTTCTACTCTCATTTCCTCTTGCCAGATCATCAGGACATTATTGAGGGAGTGAAGAACAAAGTGCTGACACTGCCTGTAGGAACCACAGGGGTTTGGAAGCACCTTTCTGGCCCCAGAGCCCCAGCTGCTCTGAGATGCAGGTGGTGAAGGGCAAACACATTCCAGGTGCTTCGCTGTGGGCAAACAGCTCCAGCCAGCACGTGCAGCATCCCTCATCTCGCTGCAGCATACCTGCACCCAGCTGCATCCTTCCATGCTGCTGCAGCATCCCCATATCCCACTGAAGCATCCTTGCATCCTATTGTAGCATTCCACTGCAGCATCTCCACATCCCACTACAGCATCCTTGTATACTGCCACAGCAGGCCCACATCCTGCTGCAGCATCCCTGCATCCCACCACAGCATTCCAGCATACTGCTGCAGCATCCTCGCATCCCACTGCAGCATCCCCACATCCTGCCAGAGTATCGCTGCATCCCACTGGCTGCTGGGCTCATGGAGTTGCTTGGGGGAGGTGGAGGGAAGGCTGGGGTACCCAAAGGTGAAGCAAACAGCTGTTGTGTTCACTCAGGCACTGGCAAACTCCCCATGAATCAACGGCCACAATCCCAGCAGCAGCTTGGGATTTTATCCCATGGGAAGGCAGTGATTCAAGGAATAGCTGCATTCTCAGTGCCACCCAGTTGATGAGCTCTGTCGGCAGGATTAGTGTCCCCAAGGCTGTTGATGAGTCCTGTTTCCATGCTTGGTTTCACCCAGGTTTCCACCAAAAGCATCTGCTGCCCCCAGCACAGAGAAGCTGCCAGGTCCCTCTGCCTGGAGCTGGCCCAGCAGACCATGTCTCTTCCCAGTGGATCCCAGTCATGCCATACTCCTTCAGACCTTACAGACCCTGGGAAACCATCTCTGCATCTTCAGTTGCTTGGAACTGAACTCCCCCAAACAATTCAGCTCCCCCGAGCCCTCAGAATGCTTCCCCCCGCACTCATCTTTGTTCCTAGGGTAGTCCCCAGGAAAGGAGTCTGGGGTGATCCACACATCCCATCCCTAGAGCAGGGAGCTGCCCCAGGCACCTCCCCCAGCCCCTTGCTGGCCCTCACCCACCTCCACTTGCTGGCAGATCTGTATCAGCTTGGCCATCTGGTTTTCAAGTTCGCTGTTGCGTTTAACCAGGTTGGTGAGATTTGTCTCCAGGGTTTGCTGCAGGTCCAGAAACAAGAGAAAGAGGAAAAACACAAGAGATCAGCAAAGCTGGAGTGAGCCCAGTCCCCTGCCAGCAACCGAGACCCTCCACCACCCAGCACACTGCCTGAGGGAGCAACAGTGGAATAACTTTGGGAAAAGGCTCTGGGGCTTCTTGGCAGCTCCTGCCCTCTCCAGTGGGTTGAGCCATGGGGGAACTACTGAGCCCAGCACTGCAGTTACCCTGGCATGTCACCAGATGGAAGGGACAGTGTGGGTGTCTGCCCTTTGCCATTCCTTTGGAGAGAAAATTTTGTCTCTTTTCATCATCAGTTTTGTTCTGCACAGGGTGAGGGAGACAAACAAGAGCCTGATGAGCCATGGGAGAGGGACATCTCTGCCAACCACCTCAGCTGGAGCAGTGTGGACACAGGCAAGGAGGGTCATGCTGCCCTTTGCTCGCTGGAGCAGATCTCAGCCAGCAGATCATGGCCAGCAGATCTCAGCCAGTGGATCACAGCCAATGAATCTCAGCTGGTGGAACTGGGACAGCAGATTATGGACAGTGGATCATGGCCAGCAGATCTATGCCAACAGGTCACAAGCCCAGCAGCACAGGGACCCCCAGGGCCTGCTTTGGTGTCCACAGGCTGCAATATTCTGGGAGCAGAAGGGGATCCAGTTGAACATGGAGGAAGAACCCACTTGAGGGGATATCGCTATCTATGGCCACGTGGGGGACACACAGTTTGTGGGTGTCAATAATTCCAGGGACACGGTACTTCTGGTTCCAAATGCTTTGCTAACAGGAATGTTTTATAACAGAGTGCTCACGACCTGTTGCAGCGCTTGTCAGGAAATGATACCCTATTAATATTTTAAGCTCCAGGGCTGGAAGAAGATCCCTCAGGTGGTTCATTCATCCTTGGGTAGGAACTGCAGTCCAAGGCTTTGATCCAACTCCAGCAGACCCATAAACACGGCCCCCCTCTACACACATGGGTAATTGGGGGCTACTGAGCCAGGAGAACTTGAATCACATGCATGGAGCACAACAGAGCACTCATTCCTGAAAAACCACTGGCTCCCAAAATACTCTGAGCTCATTTGCAACCCTGTAAATTGCCAGCCAAGGGCGGGTGAGGCAGAACACAGGAACAGGCTGGAGAAACAGAATAAAACCCAGGAAGCCTTCGTTATGTGGGAAGGGTTCACAGAGTAGAGCTGTATGGATAATGGAAAAACCAGCTGTTCCCACCCTCCCCTCCTCACAGCCCAATATTATCATTTCACTACAGCACTGAACATTTTACTTACTAATTACATCCCTCATCACCACCCTGGCTGCACTGAGGTCCCAGCTTTGAACTCTCACCAACTTACTTTAATGTTCCAGGGTGTGATGGAGGGAGGTGGGAGGCTGGGGTTACAGCTTTGAAGCACATGAGCCCAAACCCCATTTGCAGCTTCCCAAGCTTTCTAGGGGATGGCATCACTCCTTCCATCACAAATACACACAAAAATCCTGCCCCCAAACATCAATCCCTTTGTCACGTGTCTGCCGTGGTGATGCTGAAGCAATCAGTGGTGCTTTACTGGTGTCAGTGACAGTTTCACAGCCCCTTGCAGCTCCTCCAGCCCCTCGCTGCTCCCACAGCCCTCCCTTGCTCCTCCCCTAGCCCTTGGCATCTCCCTCAGCCCCTCACTGCACCCCAACCCCTCTCTGCTCCCCCACAGACCCTTGCTGCTCCCCAGCCACTCTCTGCACCCACAGATCCTCACTGCCAACTCCTCTGCATCCTAGCAAAACAGATGGAATGTTTCCATCTGTTTGATGTGCTGAAACAAATAAAATGGGCTTGAAGCCTGGATCACACCAGCTGGTTATTTTGTAGGTGTATATAAACTACAGCAGTTACAGGGGTTGCTTTATAAAATGCTTGTCATTTCCCCAAACCTCCACCTTCTGGCCTTAAATAGATGATTTTTCTACAATTGGGGAGATAAGTGAGAAAAACTGACAAAAAGGGAACACCGCCATGCCCTTGAGCAGGAGTCACTGGTGCTCCATGGGGCAAAGGAGCCAGGTCACCCAGGGACCAGAGAGGGAGTGCATTGGGACAGTGGCTGAACCTCCCCCACCCTGAGTGTCAAGGACCTGCAGGATCAAACGCTTTCTCAGCTCCAACAGAGCAGCTCAGCACCTACACCCCTTTACCTGCCAGTGACCAGATGCACAATAAATCCATTCACACCCAGCCAGAGGACAGAAATCACACAGCTCTGACCCATGAGCACCGATGCTCATATTTGTTCAGTTATGGGCATGATGGGCAACAACTTGATTTTCTTTTTTCTCCAAGTACTGAACAAGCAGTTGGACTAAACATGGATTTCTCTTTTTGAAGAAGGCATCAGTGCTGGGGGCTCAAGACAACTTCAACTATAAATACACGCTGTCCTCCTGGTCCCTGTGCTTTGTCAAACATGATCTTGACTGTACCTGGCCAGAGCTGTGCTCCATGGCTGTTCACCAGCCCATCCACCAGTCTGTAAGCTGGTCTGCACTGGGAAATGCCAATGAGCCTTGTAGCTTTAACCAGCTGGGAGATAGAGCAGAACAGGCTCTGACCCCCAAGCAGGGGACAAGGTCCCCCCGTGTCACAAAGACTCATCATATGAGGGCGTCTGAGTCCCCATGGGTTCAGGCCATGTGAGCCTCAGGTCTCCTCCAGCAGAATCCCTGGGTGCAGGATGAGGGGACCTGGAGCTCCCTGGAGCTAGGAAAGCCCTAGGGATGGGAGAGGAGGGGCTGTGAGTGGCTCTTGGTCGGTGCTGCTGTCCCTCAGCACCGCTCTGAGGGGTGAAGGGCTCAGCCTAATATGGCAGCATGGAGGGTGTCCTTTGGCTCCACCTTATCACAGACAGATTTCCACAAGTATCTTCATGGAAAGACAGCCAAAACTGGGGAGTGTTATTCCCAGTGATTTATTCAGAGTTTTTCTCATTGCCACTGTTCATCGTATAATCACTTCCAATAATGGAGGCGGATCCTTGCCCTGATCCCTCTGCACACAAATCATATGTGCATCCACAAACCACGCGCAGGCACACTCGCACCAAGTCAAACTCACTCGAGAATGCCCGATGCATGCCTAAGTGACAAGAAAACTGGTCCCCAGATGCCACCATCATTTACCAGCCTCACCTGGATGGGGCAGGGGACAGGCACCCTCAGTCGCTATCTGGGACTGCTGCCAGGCTAAGGATGCACAGTTAAACCCTTCAGGCTCAGTATGTGCTGCCAGGTCCTGGCATGGGGCAGGATTGCTGCTGGATGTCCTCTGACCCATTTGGAGCAGCACAGGAATCCAGATGTCACCAGGACATTGCCCAGGGCATCTGGAGTCTGCCACAGAGCACCTGAGGGAGCAGCTCAGATTTTAAAACCACGAAGTTGTTGGTTGTATCCTGCAGCTGCAATGACACTAGAGCCCTGGGAACCTCGACCCATGTACCTGTTCCCAGCCAAAACACTGCTTTGCACTGAGCTCCTGCCCCAGGCACTTGCTGGCTCTGTGGAGATGAGGGCACCTTTCATCTCAGGAATGCTGAGGTGGCTTTCCTGGGAAGCAGCAGCTGGACAGGGTGAGCAGCAGGGAGCTCCCCCCAGGGTCAGTCCAGCCCCATCTGCTCTGAGGGGATTTTGGAGCAGGGCATGGTGATGGTGGGTTGGTACAGTATCATCCCACTCCACTGACAGCTGCCTCCATGCTCACAAACCAAAACAGAATCACAGAATGGTTTGTGTTTGAAGGGACCTTAAAGCTCATCTCATCCAACCCCTACCATAGGCGGGGACACCTTTCACTAGACCAGGTTGTTACAAGCCCCATCCAACCTGGCCTAGAACACTTCCAGGGAAATCCTGGGTGCTGGTGGCAACACACAGACAAGGCTCTTCTCCATGGTGGCACTGCTGAGATCAGGTCCTCTCAGTGGCCACAGTAGGTTCACAGCCCAGCACTGCTTCCAGAGCAGTGGGTGCTCCCACTCCCAAATCCCTTTCCCACACACTGGAGAGAGGGAATGTGGGTACCCACCATGAACCCTGGCAGCAGCACCTCCCTCTGATGTGATTCAAACTGAAAGGGGGGAAATTTACATTAGATATATGGAAGAAATTCTTGGCTGTGAGGGTGGTGGGGTGCTGACACAGGTTGCCCAGAGAAGCTGTAGCTGCTCCATCCTTGAAAGTGTTCAAGGTCAGCTTGGACAGGGCTTGGAGCAACCTGATCCAGTAGAAGGTGTCCCTGCCTTGGCAGGGGGTAGGAACTAGATGAGCTTTAAAGTCCCTTCCAACCCAAATCATTCTGCAACTCCACAATTCTATGTTTAGAATCAATTTCCAGCACCAAGATAAAAGCCTTTGGGGAAATATATGCAAAGCCAGCCAGCTGCCGGGCTTTGCTAAGGAGAATGTCCCCAGACAATGGGACAAGTGACAGAGAGACAGGACTGAACTGCTTTGTGTGACACTAATGCATTTTAAGTTGCTTTGGAGCAAAACAGACTGAAACAGCTGAAATCCCTGCCAGTGTTTGGGGCTGCTATTGCCCCGCTGGCAGAGCTGACCTAGAAACTGAGCAGCTTGCAACAGGACAGGGCTGGTGGTGACTCTGACGGTGTTGAAGAGCCCAGAACCCAGAGCCTGCGCCAGGCAAAGGGGTGCTGACAGTGACCCCCCAGCATGAAGGGGATGAGGATCTATGGGATGCACTTGACCAACACACAAGGATGTATCTGAGAGTGCAGTGACATCCCCCTTATGTCCCCTGATCAGTCAGAGCAAATAAGAGCTGCTCCAATCCATTCATTAGGTTTAATCCCTGGTGACATATCAGATTTAAACCCTGACTGGCTCTTTCTATGCTCACCTTCTCTTGGGAAGCAGGTCTGGAGGGAAGTTCCCCATGGGGAGTGGGGCTGGGGATGTAGGTGACATACAGGCGGGTGTGCCACAGCCAGGGCTCCCCACCACATCTAGTACGAGCCCCGTGTTGGGAGTCAACCATGCCATCCTGGCATACACTGCTCCAGCAATGTCCCCAGTGCTCAGCCTGGGGTCCTGGAATTCCCAGCCCATCCCCTTCACCCCACACACAAGCAAGCACAGGGTTATCTCAGCCTGGCAAGATCTGGGGCTGGATCCTGCTCTCACTGCAGCAAATCCACTGTTTCAGTGGCCATGCTTCAATTTGTAATGAGATGAAAGAAAAGAAGGAACCGCCAAGAACCTGGAGGAGCAGCTGTGCTGGGCTGAGCAGGGACTGGGGAGCAGAGGCAGGCGGGTGAGATCTGTGCTCCTTCATGCCACATTCCATTGCGGGCTGCATCAGCACTTACTGTGTCTAATGTCTCCTTGGGAATTTAAATTGAGGAGAGAAAAATAAAAGCAGAAAAACCCAAGTAAACAGGGTGAGCTGACTGTGTGATTTGCAACCGCTGCATGTACCACTGCCTAATCAGCACATACTGGATTTGTGTCTTGTCAGCTCTTCTAGAGCATCTTCTCTTGGGCTGAGCCAACCAGCATCTCCTGACCCCTACTGGTTTTTGGGAGCAAACCCCTTGTCTGTCCCACCACATGAGCTAAAAGCATACCTTGGGTCTGTCACGCGGCCCCCTCGTGTCAGATGGGTGTCACTTTTACCCCCACTGCTATGGGACACCGTTACCAGCGACACATATTCCCAGCAGCTCCAGCACTTAATTACTGGATGATCCCAAAACCAGCCTAATGAACAGAGGAAACTGGGCAGAAATGTGCTGAGCCTGTACCAGAGGTGGTGTGTTCCTGCAGTGGGCACGGGGCTGCAGGGACCTGGGGATAGTGACTCCAAAGTGTCGCTGTTGCAGACGCTGCTCCTGCTTCCCAGCCTGCTGCCCCCATTCCCTGCCCTGCAGTGGAAGGGGAGTCAAGGGCAAATGTCAGCGTGGTCCACACATCCCAGGTCCCACCTCGTACATTCGCCATGAGCCATCACACATTCAGGGTGCCTCTCTGACACAAGCCATTGACTGGATGTGATGTGAGGGGGCTCCAGTGCATTACACACAGTTACCTAAGCCAAAGTGCAACTGCAGAGCACCAGCAGCAAATTGCTTTGTTAGGGCAGGAGATTTGCTGCCAAAGAGTAACACAGTTAATGAAGATGTGATGGCAGTAGCCAGTCCTTCCTTTGGATACACCAAGGGACCATGGGAAGGAGAAGAAGTGGCATAGGCCTCTTTTCGTACTCCGTCCAGGTGTTCTGCTGCCCTGTCCCTAGTCTATGGTCACTAATGACACCTCAGTGGCGAGGCGCTGCTAGGTTGGGGAGTGGGAAAGCTACCCTAACAGCAACGAGAACAGTTTATTTATCCTTCTCTGGAAATTTCTCTCCTCCTGCCACTTTGGAAAAGCTCTGGATTTTGGCAGGGTGGGAGTGAGGATGGGAACAGTACTGGCACTGCTCACAAGGAGAGTTACAGCAAGGCTGTTGGAGTTACACAGAGGTGGTTCATCACCACTGAGGCACCACAGTGCAGCAGCTCTGCCAGGGTCCGACTCCTCCCACTGCTGGAGACAGTTCTTGTCCACCGAGGAGGACAGTGCGAGGGTCCAGCCACACAGCTGTACCAAAATGTTTCTCTGAAGCTCAGCACATTCCTGGAGCTCAGCCCTCTGGACAAGTCACGTGGCCAGAGCTCTGCACAGTCACACTGCTGTCAGGTCCAGGACCATCCCCAGCATCACTCAGCCCTCTCAATGGGGCACGTGGCCAGAGCTCCGCATGGCTGTACTGCTACCAGGTCTGGGACCACCCCCAGCACCACCGTGTCCCTGTGGCACAACCTCACACACTACAGAGGTACAACCCAAGCACATCCTCAACCACAGTGGAGACCTCAGCTACTCCTGACACACACATGCATGCACACAGAGCTCCTGCCTTCCTCAAGTACCTCTCAACTAAAGAAACAAGAGGTCTCCAGGTAAAACTCGCTGCTTGGCAATGGGGTAACCCAGGGTCCTACTCACCTCCTCCCAGTGCCTCCCTTTTTTAGCCTGTTTCCCAGGAATGTGACCAAATGCTCCTGGCTCCTACAAGACAACCTGAGGATTGGGGTGGGGAGCGCTGCTAATTCTCCTGTAAATCAAAGCTGTCCTGCACAGTTCCAAGGGGGAAAAAATCACACGAACTAGTTAAGTGTTGTCATTTCTTCCGCTGATTAGTTGCAGACTCAGTCTGAGCATTGCTTTGGCAAAGTTTGTGTCTGGCTGCCTGGTGCAGCTCCAGGGTGCACGTTCCCTGTCCCTGCACTACTTAACAGCAACAGGGGCTTTGCTTCTGAAAATATTCCTTCAGGCAAAATCCTGTAAGAGCCCAAACACCTGCAAGTCCTTGGCAAAGGCCATCCTCCTCACCACAGGGAGAAGAGGAATATCTGGCGGTGGTGGAGAACCTCTGATGCTGGAGCTCAGCCACACAAGCGTGTCTCCCACAGAACGAGCTGTTCCCTGGCAAGCCATACTGGGCTGTTTTCCTGGGTAAGATGAGAAAAAGGACTGGAACAAGGGAGTTGACATCCTTCCTGTTACAGCGTAACCAGACCTTCTACATCATCACAAGTGTGCTGGTCTATTGGTAAGTCAGCACGAGGGGGAAGCCTGTCAAAGCACAGCACGTTCCTGCAGCCCCTGGGCTTGTCCTGGGAGCTGGCGAGGAAAACCAGGAGCTGCCCAAAGGCAAGCTGAGCTTCCAGACTTCTACCAAATACACTTCCAGCAGTTCATTGGTTCCCTTCATTCCTGTGACAGGGCACAGCACAGCAGCTTTTGGATGGTCTCTCTCCTGCATCCTTCATCACTGAACAAGACATCTTGGAATAATCTTGATGCTCACTTCCAGGCCATGGAGAGGCACGACATATGGCAGCTCCCTCTCTGGACCCCAATCCCGCTGGCTGTCAGAAGGTACACATGAGGCACATGGCTGTGGGAGCACCACATTATTCCTTCCCAACCCCACGAGTGGGGTAACTCCTGTGAGCCAGCCACATGGCAGTGGGTCTCACAGGACATACAATAGCCTGAGGAGGACAATTTTGTGCCACCTGCTTTCACAGCCAGCCCTGAACTACCTGCTGCCTTGATGGGTACCCAAGGCAGCTGTTTGCACCTGTGCTGGTCCCTCAGTTTCCCCGACACTCACCAGAATCAGCGAATCCCAGAACAGTTTGGGTTAGGAGGGACCTTAAAGCTCATCCAGTTCCACCCCCTGCCATAGGGGAGGTCCACTAGCTCAGGCTGCTCCATGCCGCATCCAACCTGGCCTTGAATGCTTCCAGGGATGAAGCAACCACAGCTCCTCTGGGCATCAAAGTGGTTCATCATGGCAGAAATACGTATGGCTGATTTAGGCCCTTCAGTCATTACATCCTTTAATCTTTCCAAAGTGATTCTTCTCCTCTTGGATATTATCCTGGTTTTCTGTATCATCGCAGCAGTGTTGAAAATTGTTTAAATATTTTATTAAATTCGTCCTGACTGTGACAAGCCAGTTTTCGTTCCTGAAGTCATCTAAGCATGATCTGCTTGTCTGAGCTGTCCTAGTTAAACACTCTCAGATTTTACTCCCCAGTTCAGGTCATGTGTTTTTCAGCTTAAAACAATGTGATTTTCAGACATCTTATTAAATGTGCTACATTTGGTATTAAAAATTCCCAAACTATGGTGAGCTCTGAGGTTATTTGCACATTTTCCACTCATTTTATTTATTCCTTTAGAAAGACCGAGTGGAAGGAAAAGATTTCCACTGCTCCAAGCATTGCCTTTTTTCCAGGAATTTTCCTCTAGTGAGTAATTCTCACTTCCCTCCAAACCAGGAGGTCTAGAAGGGGTTATTTCCTGATGCTCTGCTGTAGGAACAACTGCAGCAGCACACCCTGAGGGGTGGAAGGGCTGGGGAAAAACCTTCCCCATGTTCTCACCTCTGAGCCCACTGTGGGATAGGTGATGGTGAGTGAAAGGAGCTCATGCTGGCAGCAGCCCCAGAGTCCCCCACCAGCCATAGTCTCCTCATGCTGGCCCCAGAAATCCCCAGGGCTCTTCTTGGGAGAAACCACAAAAATTGAGGACAGAGGACAAAAAAAGAAAGAAGACACTGCAAATGTCCACCGCTTCTTCAGTCTCAACTTTCCAGCCTTCCATCCTCTTGGGTTTGTATCTCTCCTATACTGCAAAAGGGACTCAGTTACCACCCTTTTGAGTCATTGTGGCCTCTTTGATGATGCACAAAACCCTCCCTGCCCAGGAGGACTGCTCTGTGGAGCCTGCAAGGGAACAAACTCCTTCCACCTCTTGAGGATCCTGCTGCAGGTCCTGGATCAGAGCTGGAGGATCTGAGTGCTGGCAGCAGTGCAGATCCTTCCTGAGATCTTCAGTGTCCTAAAGACACCCAGGTGAACAAATCCCCATTGCACGTCCTGCCAGATTTGGGGTCTGCATGACCCTTGTGGGTAGATGGCTCACAGGGCCCCATGCCCAGGCCCAGCTGAGCCCTGGGGCAAGGTCAGGCAGGAGTCACCCACAACCCTGGGAAGGCAGAGATTCCAAAGGGCAGCACAATTCACAGCCTCAAATGTGGAGCAACAATCTTGCACACAGGAAAGGATTAGAAACCAGAACACACTGAGCACCTGAAGAAGCCTTGGGAAGGCAAAGGCATAACCAGAGGACAAACCAACAACACTACAGGTCGAGGAGAGAGCAGACCATGAGGAAACATACTGAGAGCCCCTCTGTTCCACTGCTGAGGAAGGACCATCAGGCACGAGGCAGCACCCCAGCTTTGAAGCCACAGTGAACAAAATACTTGCAAAGAATAAAACATAGATAATGTTTCATTCCATAAATATGCATGCCCTCGTAGAAGAGCTGACTAGTGGAAGATGCATCTTTTGAAGCAGTTCTATGAATACACAGTAGGCAAAGAAAACCATAAAAGTTGTCCTCAAAAGAGGGAAGGGGAAAAGGAAGGGAGACCGGAAACAGAAGAGAAGAGAAGGAGAAGGGGAAGGGAATGACACCAGCTCCAGCAAACACAAGTCTCCATGGGCACACTAATGACACTGCAATCACGTTAACTACTTTTGCTGCAGGTAACTGTCTGGCTGTGAAGAGCTCTTCACAATACTCCTATGGGTGTTTGAGAATCTTGGGCAGAGATGGGATTTCCAGGGAAAAAAAGCCTGACATACAGATCTGAGGCACACAGGTGCATCAGAATAGCAGGAGAATCAATGTCACCAACAATTACTAAAGGCAGAAGAGGATAAACTACCCGAAAGAACATCAACAAACACTTTTTCCATTAAAGTTTCCCCACCCTTTACACCTCACCCTCTCAGGCTCTCCGTGTGATTCACAACAAGGAAAGCTTCATTAGGCAAAACCTCATGATGTGTGACATGTCCCCAGGAGCCACAGGGCCATTCTGTGGGCAGCAGGGACACCTGGCTCAGGGCGTGGCTTGGGTTCTGCAGGGTATGACAGCTTTTCCAAACAGTGATACCATCTCTGGAGCACAAACACCCACCAGAGGCCGCTAAAGGAAATCTAGGATTCGTCACGTCATTTACGCAAATCCCTATTTGCACTTATTAAACAACCAAGTGTCTGTGGCAGAAATGAAGAGATGGAATTCAAAGGGAACACACTGAACAGGGAGTCTAGTGCTAGAGAGAAACTCATGGAAGATTCATACATTCCCAAGGAACATCTGGTTCCATTCAACATCAAAAAAGCCGCTTTTTGATTTTCACCAGATAATAGGTTTATCAAAGATTCATTAATCACTTCATTCAATTCCTATCTCACCTCCCAAACCAAATTAGCAAAATTCAAGCAAAAAGTAAGGAAGAATCCTGAGGAAGGTACCTGTCTTCCCACTCCTTGCTGCCTGGGCTGTACATCAAGACTGAGATCTGGCTGTTCCCAAACTGAATGGGAAACATGCAAAGTGGCTGCAAAGCAGAATTCATGCCTGAACAGAGAGAAAGGGCTTGAATTACAAACACAAAATAAGCTTGAGAGTGAAGTTAAAGCTCCTGCATTTCAAATTATGGCAGGAAATAAATGCAATTCTGCAGCGATCAGACAGACCCAGCAACAGAGGTCAGGAACAAGTGATGGGGTGTCACCAAGCCAAGGGAAGCCTGACCTGTGCTGTGAGCAGGACACAACATTCAGTTCTACTGAGCCAAAACACTGCATATACATAAAATATTAATTGGCAATAAATGCATAAATTGTATTTGCAAATGGCTTGGCCTCAAGCCCACTTATTTGTCCCAGCCTAGGCATTCGTTAGATGTCTCATCCTCCTCATACTTCTACTGCTTCCATCACCACCTCACTGCTACCTGCCATGGCAATGGCACCCACCTCCTGTCCCCATGCACTATTTCTGCCAATTCCTCTATCTGGGAGCTGTGTACAGGCACAGCTTGAAATCAGACAATCTGTGCTAGAAGGGATGAGAGCTGGAGTCAGGCAGGGAGTGAAGGCTGAGGAGAAGGAGGTTGCACTGGGTGACAATGACCAAGGACGGGGAGAGAACGGCCAATGGGAAGAGCTCAGTGAGAAATCCAAAGGGAAGGAAACCTCCCTGCCTGCAGCCACCTCCAGGGCTACAACACCCATCTTGAGCTGTGATACCCATCTCTGGGGCTGCAACACCCATCTTCAGGTCTGTGATCCATCCCATCTCTGGGGTCCATCCCACCAGTGGGAACTGAGGCTCAGCATCTCTGAGTTCAGCAGTCAGGAGCATCAGAACCACCTGTCCAAGGGAACTCCCTCTGAGCTCCCTCCTGGTAGGGCACAGGACAGGTGAGTCATTGCCAAGACTCCTGAAATATTCACTCTCCCTGCGCCCCTTTTTCATACTCTACCACACTCACACTCCCCCTTCAGGGGCTTGTGCTGGAGGGAAGCACCAAACTGGCTGGCAGCGACTGATAACAGAATACAGAGCCTGCACTCCAGTGCCTTCCCTCTCCCAGCGTACCCTGAAAACTCAACTTCCAGCTCCGAGGATCAAACAAGGAGATCAAACACTCCAGCAGCTGAGTTTTAACTCCCTGTTAATCCAACTCCTGTGTACACTCAGGAGCCTTTTTTACTCCTTCCCCCATCTCTGCAGCAGCAGCCACACAGAGCTGCTGGAGCCACCGGACAGTGGACTGAGGCAGGAACAGCAGGCAGGACAATGTCAAGAATCACACTCATCTCTTCACCTGTCCCATACTGAAGGATTTCTCTCGGTTCAAAACCTTTTCCAGGAGCTGGATGGGAGGGCAGCATGGATGGGCTGGTCCCAGGGTACATGGTGCATGGGAGCAAGTAGGGATCCTGATCAGCATCAGTCACTTGTATCTACCTTCCCTGTCCCCCCAAGGACACAATGAGCAGCAGGAGGTGGGAGGAAGGTCTTTTCCCATAGCCTGCCTGTGGCAGTCACCAGTTCCCGGGCCAGCTGCTCATGGGAGAACAGGAAAACCCTGTTAGTGGATAACACTGTAGGGTAAAAGATGGAAAATCTCCCTTAAAGCCAACTTCTCTATACTTAAGCTACATTTTCCCTCAAATTTTAAATATTTAAGCATTTGGCAAGGGAAGAAGAGGCAAAAGACCAGAGAAGTCCTGCAGATGCCAGAGCAAAGATATACTGGCTTTATTTTTGGGGGCATGATCTTCCAAGGGTTTCCTTCCTTCTGAGGGAGAGCCTGACAGACAGGAGACCCCTAGAATGGGGAAGATTTCCCAGAGAAACATCCCTAGGAAAGCTGCACCACTTGGTGGCATCACTCTCAAAAGCTTCAGCACGTGGGGACAGTTTGCTAATGAGGATCACAGTGATTAGGAGTATCAAATTATCTTCCTAAGCACACAACAAACAATGCTAATGGTGGGATAATGTCAGGCGGAATCACACTGGATTGGAACAGAGCTGATAGCACACATTAAGCAGACATATAATTAGCACTGTGGCGCCTCAATAGTATTAATAAAAGGCTGCTAATTAGAGTGCTATAAATAGCAAGATTAATTGTCACAAAACATCAGTGTCAGGGTCTAAAAGGCAGCCCCGAATCTTCCACTTTCTGTCAGCACTTGGGCTCTGGGGGCACAAGAGACAGCATCCAGCACTGATGGCACCCAGTGGCTCCTGGTGGCACCTGATGGCACTCAGCAGTACCCAGCAGCTCCTGGTGGCACTCACAGCACCCAAACCCGATGCAGAGAGCTGTTGTGTGGCAGGCAGCAGCGGCAGGAAGGCACAACCCAGTGCTGAGCAATATGAAGCCCTCCTGATCCAGAAGATGCCTGAACACCCTAAGGACAGCTGGGATGATCCCGGAGCATCTCCCCACACAGCCCTGGCAACTTTGTTTGCTCTGGATTGACAACAGAACAACCAGTCTGAAGGAAGTAAGAGCCACTTTCTCTTAATACCCTGAAGACAGATGAGAGCAGCATTAGAAGCCTTTGAGGAAAAACATTCTCCACTGGGGCTTTGCTATGTTCCTGCTCATGGGAGAAAGAAGTGCTTCCAAGGCTGGTTTAGAAACAAACATCCCAGTGCTGGCAAAGCCAGAACAGGGATGAACGGGGACAATTAAGCCCAACGTGTCCCCTGGGAGACCTCATATCTCCTGCCATGGAGCTGCTGCACTCAGCAAGGGGCTGGTAGGGAGCAGCACCAGGGTCAGGCTGCAGGGCAACACTGCAACCAGGGTCTTCCCTCCTCACCTCTCCTCGCAGAAGAATGAATTTTAAGAGAAAAACTAGGAGGAGCTGGGCAGAAGGGTGGGTCCCTTCCAACTCAGGATATTCTGTGAACCTAAGAAACATAAAGCCCAGGGAGGATGCTGCTGCCTAAATAACCTCCTCTCAAACTCCTACTTCCTGCAGGATGTGCTTGTGCTGAACCAACTTTTCCACCTTCCCAGCACCAATGTGTGAGAGCTGTCAGGCAAATTCACCTCCACGTTAGCTGGGCCATCCCACACTTCTCGGGGAACTTGCCCTGAGTTTCTCCCTGTCTGGCTCTGAGCCACACTGAGGAGAGGGGAAGCTGCTTGGCTGGGCAAGCTCTGAGGGTGCTCCTGGCTCCCTGCCCCAGCACCTGGCTGCGGGGGCAGCAGGCAAGATCATAGAAACACTGAAAGCCAAGCACAGGGTGCGCTGCCGGCTCCCACCCAGCCATGCCCGTGCTGGCAGGTCACAGTGCGAAGGAGGATGCAAATCCTCAGGTTTCTGTTGGAATTAGAATCAATGCACCAACAACTGCCCGGGATGGGGCTTATTTTGGCTGATTTGTTGCTTATGTAAAGCCACGATGAGACTGTTCAAACCAGTGCTGGAGATGTTGAGATAGACACACATAGTACAAACTCAGCCTCGGGGTGAATGCGCTGACGCTGGAGAAGGCTTTAACTCCTTGTGCATACACAAGCAGACAGACTCATTCCATCTGCCTTTTTCCCTTTGCTGTTTTGCTGCTGGAAAAGCAACCAAAATGCCTAAGCACTCCAAAAAGTCACCAAAACCATCACCAAGCAATGGCACAAAGAGAGTTTTTGGACTCTCTTCTGCAGACTGAGCCTAGGCACTGCCTGGGCACCCCCTTTGCCCCTGCAACGCATGGGGCACTACAGGGGACTTTGCAGAGGTGCAGAGGGGACAAATGCACTTCCAAAGCCTTTGTATCCCAGAGACCCACCAGAGCAAGTGGTGCTTTGGCTGCTGCAGAAACCCTGGGCAAGCAAAGCCCACACACTTCCCTTGACACAGCCAGGGCACTACTGGTGACTCGGGTGGGTCGAGCCCCACACCAGCCCAGAGGTCTGAGCCCACAGCCTCCTCCAGCACATCACAGAATGCTCCTGGACTGCACAAGGCCAGCGCCAGCTTATCCATCAGATCTCAGGCACCAGTCCCATGGATTACCTAAGCTCCAATGCGTTACGGGAACAGGAATGAGAGAAAATGCCTGAACAGGTTTTCCTTCCTGGAGCAAACATCCCTGCCTGCTGTGGCTGCCCTGGGGCGGGGGACATGCTGCAGTGCTGGCAGGTGCCCCAAAGTGCCTGAAGGCAGCAGTGCAGAGGGAGCCTGTGTGCCCAGTCCACCTTCAGCCAGCCCTGCTGCCCTCCTCATTCACCCAAAACCACAACCCTGTGCCAGCCAGAGTGCCAAGCATCCCAAGAGTTGCCTACCCCATGCTGTGCTGCTGGATGGGTGCTGCCCAAGCCTCCCTGAAGACCACCTTGAGGAACAAGGCCAGGAACCAACCCAAGGCATACTTTTCCAAAAGTGACAACATCTGGGAAGCATGGAGGGGAGGGAGTGCTGGAGCCTTCACGCCTAGTGCAGGGTAATTGCTCATGCCAAAACCTGCTCCAGCTGCTTCAAACTTGGCTAAAGCTGCACCCAGCAAAGTGCAAAGCTCCCATCAGCCCTTTTTCACTCCTCGAGAGAAAACCCATCCATTTCTGATATAAGAAAAATTCTATTCTCTCTGCACTGGAGGGAAAGTCCTAAATTTCTAGTTATTTCCCCAGAAAACTCCAAGGCTCAGCGGGCTCAGTCAGGGTTGAATTTTGGGGGAAGGGTAAGTTGTGGAAAAACCCCAAATGCACCAAAGTGATGAGCTGCTGCGAGGCCTTGGAGCATACCCAGGGACTTCTTGCAAGCTGCCCCACAGCCCACATCCCAAGTACAGCAGCCCCATTGTGTGCCACCACTGTCCTCCCCAGCCACTCTCAGCTTGCCCCTTTCTCCTTCCCAAAAACCCCCGAACAACCCCAGGAATCCAAAAACCCACACAGTATTGTTTAGGTTGTAAAAGCCCTCTAAGACCATTGAGTCCAACCATGCCCCAGCACTGCAGGGCTATGACCCAGAGCTCCCCATAATGCTGCCAAAGCTCCACAACACAAGGGAAGCATTAACTGAGGGGCAAGTGAGAATTCAGAATAACCACAGACCAAATCCTGGGCTTGGACCTGCAGCTGGGCTGACAGAACACATTAATGCAGCAAAGTGACTATAAACTCCCCAACAAAAGCACATGGAAGCATCCCATGGCTACGTGTAGCTTGGGAAGCACAAACCCTTTTTGGGTTCAGCAGGGAAAAGCCTGTACAGTGTCCGTGTGGCTGAGGTGGCTTTGGAGAACAAGTGGTGGATTCGAACCCCCAGGATGTGAAACCCCGCAGTGTTCCCCCTGCACAAACCTCCCTCTCTGACTGCCATCCCCTCACAGAAAACCACAAGATTTGCAGAAAACCAGTGCTAGTGTTCTCTGCTTCCAGCCTTCTGAGTCACCAGAGGGCACAAAGCTAGTATTTAAAGACCAAATCAAGCTCCTACAACCCCAGGAGTCCCGTGCCTGCAGAATTAAGGATAACAGATGCCCCAAAATGTGGAGAGCAGAGCATGACCCAGCAGTCATCCTGCTGGGAGTGAACCCCCGACAACTACAGATTACCCTCAACTGTGCTGGTTTGGGTAACACGGGTACACTTCATGATGCCTGGCATGGTGCCCACCAAAAAAGCCCAGCTGAGCCCAGACACTGTGGAGACCTGCTCTGTTCCATGCTGAAAACCCCACACTGATCATAACCAGAGCAGCGTTGCAGGCTCAGCTTCCCCACTGAGCACCTGGGGAACCCCAAGGGCACACAGCAGGTCACACTCCAAATCTGCTCAGAGACAGATGCCAGCAGCCACAGTAATGGTGAGAGTCCCTGCAGGGAGCAGACTCTGTCTGCATTGTCATCAGTCGCAGCGTGGCCAACAACTCTGCTCTCCCACTCCCCTCCATCTTTGACCCAAAACCAGTCACCCTACACTGTACACTTCCCTGCCTTATCTCCCAGCCAGGCACAGTGCTCTTCAGCACCTGCTCCAGAGGGTTTCCCTTCAGTCCAGGCTCACCTTGACAAAGTATTACTTTATAAATGGCCTCTGAGCACTCAGCAAAGCTGTGCCACCCTAACCTGCACCAGGCCTGCCAAAGCCCCTTGTAAGGCAGCAGCCTCTTTGCTGCCCACTGCAGTCCTGCAGTGCTGGGCTGAGTGAGCTCATTGCTTCCCTTTGAGCTCACACCCCACATCCAGCTGATTACTCCCAAGGTACTTTGGAGGAGAAAGGAAACAGATCTGCTCTATGGCACAGCTGGTAAAGGGGAGCCTGAAGCCTCATGAGCCACCCACGGACCCTTGGGGTGGGCTGCTTAGGGGGCAGAGTCAGTCCCACTGCTCCCTCATACATGCAGAGCTTCCCCCCATGCACAAGGTTTCCCAGCATGCAGCTGCTTCCCTGAAAAACACCAGGACCAAGCTTGAGTGGGCATTGCTGGGGTGCAGCAGCAAGATGAGGACTCTCGAGGGGCGAGCAGCAGCCCCCAGGCAGACCCTGCCCCACAGCCCCATGCCCAGCATCCTGCCTGCCCAGTGCAGGCATCAGTTCTGTCCTGGTGAGTCAGAGCCTGAGGGAGTCATGAGGCTGGCTGGAAAATCCCAAGACTTCCAGAAAATAAACAAACACCTCGTGGGCTCGCTTTGTTTGCCTCCTGGTTTTTGTGGGGTTTTTTCCCCTAAGCCCTTGGAGTGGATTTGGGTCGGCATTTGAGCTTCTCTCCAAAGTCTCAGCATAACACACATACCACCCCTGGGATGCTTAATTTGGCACGATAGCTGAGGTTCTCACATCCTCTCTCCTCTCAAAGCAGGGGCTTCCCAAACCTCCCTGAAAACTGGGATGGCACTTAAACCAGCGACACCCTTCACCCCAGCTGCAGTCCCACTGGGACCTGGCTTGATGGGCCAGCACAGGGAGTGACGCAGGGAGCTTCCAGGGAGCATCCTGAATCCTGGGGTTCTGGGCTGACTCCCAAATGTGCAGAGAGAAAGCATCTGGGAAGTCTGCAGGTTCCTGCAGCAGCTCCCAAAGAAGTTCAGCACTGAAGTGACACCTCGAGAGGACTGTGCACATGGAAGGAACAACAGGAGTTCCCACATCCAGGAAAATCACAGCTGCACCTCTTCACACCTTTTGCCACTGATAGGAGCTTGGCTGCATCAGCCAAAGCACCCAGGATGTTTTCGGCAGCCGATCCAGAATTATTATAATGAAAGGCTGGCACAAAAACCCTGCTCCCTGCCCCTTTCCTCTGCCCACTCCCAACCACTCCCTGCCTGTTCCCCCTGCCCACTCTCAGCCCCTTCCCTCTTCTTGCCCCTGGCCCCTTTCTCGCCCGAGTCCATCCCAATCCCCCTATACACTCCTGGCCCCTTCCCTGTCCACTCCCCTTGCTCACTCCTGATCTCATCCTGCTCCAACAGTCCCTTTCCTGCACATCCACGGATGGTCAAAAGACTCTTTCAACACTGAGCAGTGTCAAGGCACAAGAATAACCTTCCCACACTGATCCTCTTGGCAGACCCCCACCCCCAGGGTCACTCACTGAACCTTGATCTAATTTGCTTTTCTTCCCTTTATTCCCTCCTCAGCCCCCTCATTTTTCTTTAGAGCCAATCTTTGCCAACGGGAACTTTTTGTTCCCTCTGATGCCACAGATTTATGTACTGGCAGGGCTGCTGTGAGCACATAGCTTCCGTGAGAGGCCTCGGCCTGGGCTCTGGAGCAGCCCCATTAGCATTTCATTTCAATTTTTCAATCACAGTGTTTTACACAAGTTAAAAAGCAGATTTTGAGCACTCAATAACTTGCTGCCAACATCATCAGAGGTGTACAGGATGCCTTCACTTACCCAAGGTTACTCAAAGCTCAGCCACGGCCAACTTGAAACAAACTCCCTGGCTGGGCATGACTCGGATTTAAATTATTCTGAAGCCGTCACGTTTATTACTCCTCATTCTCCTTAATTTTCCCTGCTCCCCCTGTGCCTCAGCCCAGCAGTGAATGGAGTTTGGTGTCAAGGCTGTCACTCTGGCAGGACCCTCCAAGCACCCAGTGTTTGCACTGTTCTGCTCTGCTCATACCATGTCTCAATGAAAGGCTGTGAAACCCGCCCAGCCTGGCCTCTGCCACCCAACCTAGGGGCAGATGAGACTGGAGAATGCCCCCTCCTATGTTCCTGATGCCATGGAATGGGAGGCAGACAAGGGGAAGGGTGTGGTTCCGACATCAGCTTCCCATCTCTCTTTCCCAAGGCTCTGGTCCTATACAGACAGGTCTTTGTTTGTGCTGCTGTATTAAAATCATGGAATGGTTTGGATTGGAGGCAACCACCCAGTTCTAACCCCCTGCACTGGGCAGGGACACCTTCCACTAGACCAGGTTGCTCCAACCCCTGTCCAACCAGGCCTTGAACACTTCCAGGGAACTGTTCAGTTCCTCTGTGAGCATGGCCAGAGCAGCAGAGCTGGTTCCACTGATAATTTACAAGTCAATTTATTCCAACAAAACACTTGAGGGCAGCACCTCACTGGGGGCTGCCACTACCCACAGGCTAGAGGAGCTTCAGGACTCAGTTCAAGGGATGAAACATGGAAACAAGGGCTGCAAAGCAGCAGGAGATGGGAGGAAGGTGGCAGGAGCAGGTTCCAACATGCCAAAATGGGACATTTCATACAATCACGGCATTGTTGGAGTTGGAAAAAACCTTTAAGATCAAGTCCAACTGTCAACCCAGCACCACCACCCCATGTTCAACACTAAACCATGTCCCCAAGTGCCACATCCACACATTTTCTGAACACTTCCAGGGATGGTGACTCCACCAATACCCTGGTCAGCCTGTTCCAATGCTTTACAGTGTTTTCCATGAAGAAATTTTCCCCAATATCCAAGCTAAACCTCCACTAGCACAACTTGAGGCTGTTTTCTCTCGTCCTGTAGCTTGTTCCCTGACAGCAGAGCCTGATCCCCACCTGGCTCCACCCTCCTGTCAGGGAATTGTAGAGAGCAAGAATGCTCTCCCCCATGAGCTTCTTTCCACCATGGTGAGCCTCCCCAGCCCATTTTCAATGGCTCATTGAGAAGACTGGCCCATGCTGACAGCAGGCAAAGGCTCACAGTCCACATAAAGAGTGGAGCCAAGCATTCATGTCCTCCACCAAATCTGTCCTGGGATGAAGAGGTACTCCAACTGAAACCCCTCTTAGAAAGGGGTACAAATAGCTGATGTTGTTCAGAAAAGGAGGCTCAGGTGGGACCTCTTCTCCCAGGTAACAAGCAATAGGTAGAGAGGAAATGGCCTTGAATTGCACAAGGGCAGGTTTAGGTTTCATATTAGGGAATATTTCTTCATGGAAAGCACTGGAACAGGCTGCTTAGGGCAGTGGTGGAGTCACCATCCTTGGACATATTCAAAGAATGTGTGGATGTGGCATTTGAGGACACGATTTAGTGGTGAACGTGGTGATGCTGCTGGGTTGACTACTGGTCTTGATTATCTTAAAGGTCTTTTCCAATCTTAACAGGACTGTGATTTGATGAGTCTAGCACTAATTCAGCGTTTTGACCCAAAGGCATCATCCAGCTCATGCTCCCTCAGAGTGGTGCCATCACCCAGGAGTTGCTCATGTATCATATTAATTCATCCTCACTGGAATACAAAAAAATTCAGCATGAGTCTGAGGCACAACCCCCATCTGGCACAGCCTCCGACCGGAACTCAGAAACAAAACAAGAGAGAATCAAAGGGAGGGGGACAAAAAAAAAAGAAGATGAAGAAGAGAAAAAGGGGGAAAATGTATTAAGTTCCAGAGTTCAGCAAGTGACATATTTAATTGCTAATGTAGCTTTGAGATTATTCTTTTTTAAGACTTTTTTACCAGCCCAGCTGGTGTCATCCTCTAATACCCAGCAAGCAGGAAACAGATTGCAGGAGACACGTTGTGCTCTCACTGCGCTTTCTGCTAATAAATAAATAAATAAATACATACATACATATCAAAGAAGTGAAAAAAAACCCTTCTGGTAATTTTTTCCCCCCTCTGTTTTCCAAATGGTCCCAAACATATTTCCTGCTGGGACTGACAAGCAACACTGTGAAATTGAAAATCAGAGCTTTAAGAATCGAGCGGCATCAGATGAAATGGAAAGGCTGAGTTTGAACAACAGATGATGCAAAAGGGGTTGAGCGAATGCTGATCTGGGCACAATCATGGGATTCCCAAGATAGGGGCATTGCATGGGGTGAAGGGGATCCCTGCTGAGGATGGAGCCCTTGACCTGTCTGGGACCTGCCCCAGCACTGTGCCACCCTCCTTCAAATCCTAAACTCTCATATGGATTTTTGCTCAGTGGCCACACCGTCTCTGTGGGCTGGCAGGAAGTGAAACAAAGCACTTTTCTCCCACTTCATCGGGAAAACCCCAAAAATGAACTCATGACAATAATTTCTCTTCTTCCAAGGGGTAACAACCACACTACACCTGAGGCAGGTTGCAGGGCTCAGAGAGGGTGATGAGGTGAAGGAGGAATAAGGATGCCCAAGCAGTGGGTCCTGGCAGTGCTTGCCACCCCCAAAACCACCGGCACAGCCCAGCAGAGCTGTGGGGAACTGTGCTGCTGGGAACACTGCAGGATGGGCTTCCCCTAAGGGGGGCAGACCGTCCATGAGCAGAGTGGGAGATGTGCCCAAGGAAAGTTAAAATGAGGTGAAGGCCAAGCAATAAATAACTAGTGCTTTGTCTCCAGCCAGAAGCACCACCCAACGCACCGACAGCAGATTCCTCTCCAAGCAGCATTCCGATCCCAAGCAACTGGCACTCGTTTGCATTAGCAAGCCCAGCACTGCTCAGGAGCACGGTCCTGTGGAAAAAGCTCCGAGCCCTTGGGTGGACAAGCCGACATATCACAGCTCATATCTGGGGCTGGGCAAAATGTTGCACAGTGGGAGCCCCTGTACCCAATGAGCAAACGAAGCCCCTCTTCATCTCCCTGCACAATACTGCGCTCTCTTTGATCTGACAACAAAGGACCCAAAGAGGTGGAAAGGATCTTGCCCTCAATCCCGCCTCAGAGGTGTAAACTCCAACACACTTCACCTCCAGAAAGGTGAACGGCAAGACCTTAAAACAAAAGGTTGACAGCAAATCATTAACAGCACATGAAGTTTGGATGGAAAACCAACTAGTCCACTTGAAAACAAGGCAGAGAAAAATCAATACCTCCTCTACCAGCTGAGCTCCAAGACCTGGCTGTGTCCTGCAGTCAGAGCTCCTCTCAGCCATCCTCTGCCAAGGCCAAGCACACAGAGCACTGGTTTAACAATGGGAAACTGAGGCAGAATGATTAAGAATCTGCTACAGGCAAGCACGGAGCAGGAGGTGAATTCTGATGAGCTGTTTGGTGGGCTGCAGCCCGAAGTACAGCCTGTCCAGCCAATGTGACAGAGCTTCCACGCACCCTGGGAGCTGGCTCGTGGTAGTGACAAGGACAGCATCCACACCTACCATTGATTAAGAAATCAATTCAATTGATCTTGGCAAAGATTAAAGTCTTTCTCAGACAGAGCTGACAGAGACAGGACTCCCAGGAAAGAGAATCTCTTGCAACTTTCACAGCAGGTCTTGGTCTCACTGAGGGATGTCCCAGCAGCATCAGCAAAACCTGGGAAGAAGCCATGGCCCAAGTGCACGTTCCAGCAGTCAAGCCAGCAGTGCTAAGGAGTCAGGAGAGATAAAACTCTTCCTTGGAAGCAGAGAGGGCGCAGGTCTCAGCAATTACCATCTGCTGCTGCTGCATCCCCCTCTCCAGCCCTACCACTGGAGGACAACACCCACAGTCCTATGCTGGTGTCCAACAGTGCCTGGGAGGAGAACACAATGAAAGCCACCACGTGTGGCCTACCTCCACCCCTCCAACGCATAAAAAATCTGCTCTGTCCTCACCTGGCACATTCCAAACAAAACTAGTAAGGTCATGTTGCAAACAGCATTCCTAAAACATGTTACCCCCCTGCTCCCAGCTCCTTTCTCCACAAAACCCTTTAAGCATCCTTCTGTTTTCCAGCCTGCTTGGCTTCCTGCTGGATCTGAGTGTCAGGAGTCACTGCTAACAAAGGCATTGCTGTTGGAAGCCAGGTGTGGCTGAAGAGAAATTTGGACTCTCCTGGCACTTACCTAGTGATTTGTCTCCCAAAACATCTCCATTCCTGACCCTGCCACAGGCTCATAGCTTCCCAAAGGCCTTCACCAGGCTTTACACCCGCATATGCTACCAGGGAATATCCAGCTTTCAACTTCTACACCCAGTAAACACACAAACCTCCATCCAGTTAATAAAAAATTGTTCCATGCACCAGTTATCCAGGAAAAACACCATTTTAAGCAGTATGAAAGTACTCAGGGTGAGTTACATTGAGATAACCATTACAAACACACTTCAGAAAGAAGTTTGGGTTTCCTCAGGCACCACCCTGCAGCCCCACTACCCCTGAACCACTTGGAAACCTCTCCTTCTCCATAGTACCAGGAGAGCTTCAGGCAGGACACAGCTCCTTCCTTGGGAGGCCAAAGAGGGGGCTTGTTTTTTTTATGTTTTCCATTTAGGTTAGATTTTTATGAATCGCTCCACCACAAGCAGGCTCCAGCCAGGACATGGAGCTGCAGCAAGCACATCCATCAGACTCTCTCATCTTCCAACCTTCCAATCACTGTCATAAAAATAAACAAACAAAGCCAGAGAGCTCACGCTGAAAGAAAACTCATGCATGTTTTCTTTTGGATGCCAGACATCTGGTTCCTAAAAGCCCTTTGCAGAGACAAGGAAGGAATCCGGATTTATTGTTTTGGCACATCCTGCATGGCACACACCTTTTTGCACAATATTTGCTGAGCCTATCCCATAAATCAGAGATGCCCATAAGAGCACAAAGGGGTTCAGCCAGCTCACAAGAATTTGGCTGCCTATCATGATGATTCTGAACACCAAAATGTCCAAATCACAGCTCCTTGCAAGCCAATGTGCTTGAAAAAGCTGGAGTGCTCAGATGGGGCTTCAAAAGGGCCACACTCAGAGAAGACAACAGGGTACAGGGGATGGAAGCATGCAGATTTATTGAACAGGAGGAAAAGGTCTTTCCTGCTGGGAGCATCCCACCCTGTTTCCTGGCCACTGTGGCCACTTGTCCTTCTGGCCATGGGCTGCCCAGGTCTCTCCATCCGCAAGCACATTTGGTGAACCACCACTTGCACAGGACTGAGAGGGTCAGAGCCATGGGGAGCACATGCTGGTGGGTGGTGCTCGATATCCCTCCCAAGAACACTACTGGGCATGTTCCCATCAAAGCAAAATACGCTCCCAAAGTAACCAAATGAAGGCAACAGGACAAGGAAATGCCTAATCCATGCCATACACAGGGAGATGATTGGAAATATCCCTGCTCCTCACATCTGAGACTCCATTTGCTCCAAGCAGCAGAGGACGTTAATCTACACCCCAAAACGTTCACCTGGCACCCATAGACACTTGGTACACCCGAGGGCAGCCCTAATCCTGCTGTACACAGCCAGAGCACATTGCAGAGGACTGGCAGGTCAGGGGAACAGGCTGCCTCATTAGTGTAAACAGCAGGAATTCACACTCTGTGCCATTCCAGTGCTGCCATCCAGCCCAGCTGCACAGGCCATGGTGGATATTCCACCTTCTGACATGATGCTCTATGTCACACACTGGAATTATAGACCCTATATGCTCACACTGCACATTGTACAGCAACATGGTGTCACGACATCCTGTAAGGACAAGGCTCTCCAGCTCCTTCAGATGTGCTCTCTTACGGACCACCCAGCTAAGAGCTTGGAAACAATATCAGGTGCAAGAACTTGCTCATCTGGAAGCCAGCTCAGGAGATTCTGGGGACACACATCTGCTTTCCTCATCACAGACCCACTTGTTTTTTGATAAAGATTAAACCCAGGTGGGCTGATCCGCCACCACTCACAGAACCCTTTGGAATGGAAAAGACCTTTAAGGTCAAATAAAGGGTCACACCTCCCATGGGGAGCAGAGCCTGCCAGCTCCGTGGGATGTGCCCCCACCCACAGTGGCCAATGAGCACCTTTCAGCAAGAGGATGGCTTCCCATCAACAAGAGGAGACCCTGAGAGCCCAAAGCAGGAGCCAGGACACCCCAGGGACCAGGCAGGAGCTGGGACACTCCCTGGGTAAGGTAACCTTCCCACTCCTCCTTCTCAAGGTCCCAAGATTCATCTCCACTCCCAACACAGAAGGATTTATCAGCAGATCTGCTGCTGTTACACATTGATTTCTATAAGAGGGCACATCAAACTACACCGATTGGTTATTCAAAGTTGCCTTTTTAAAAAAAGCACATCAGTTATCAAGGTAAAATCACTTAATTATACCCGTCAGGTGTTTCAGGGGCTAATGTGATAATAATAGCAATATTCAGCATTGCAGAGAAGGGCTTTGAGCCTGCTGAGAAATTCATCTGACGCTCAATTGCACGTAGCCAACTCTCCAAATTATTCACAGCTACTGAATGTTGCTAGGACCCATTTTCCAGAGACACATGCACCGGGAATCATTTAAGAGAATCTGAGGAGAGCCAGCACCATCCCCAGTGCTCCACCAGCAGTGTCAGCTGAGCTCTGCTCATTCCCACTCCTGAATATTCATCATGCACAAATGCAATATATCCTGAATATTAAACAACAGCTACTCAGGGTAGGAATATCAATCCTTTGGCAAAGCTGCCAGTTGTTTCGGGAGCGGAGGGCTGTGGGTGCGAAGTGGGGGGAGAGGGACAGCACTGCTCCTTCTCCATCTCCTAGGGGGTGGGTGCTCAGTGAGTGGGGCTGGTGGTCTCGCAGCAGCCACCCCGCAACTCAGGAGCTGCAGGGGCACACAGCCCCACGCTGGGGACACACAGCCCCTGTGCAATGCAGGCAGGAGCACAGTGGGCAGCACAACCACCCCACTCATCCCCACATCCCAGTGATGGTCCCAGGGCAGTGGTGCTGCCCAGCCTCCAAAACCAGAGCTATGCCCTCCAAAACTGCTGGCTAAGCACTTTTTAAAAGAGCGAAAGGACTTTGTTTCCCTCACATGAGGGAAACAGCCTGAGACCCCTCACCCCATCCTGTCAAGCTCTACCAACCACAGTCTGCCTTCAGGCAGGGCTTTGTCACTGACATGGCTGAAATGTCAGGTGCAAAAAGAGGAAAAAAAATCCAAATAAAGTAGAAAATGTTGTGGCCCTGAGCTCTCCAGAAACATAGGCATTGGTCAGAGGAGGATGGAGACTCACACCCCCCTCAGACCCTCAATGCAAGAGGGTCGCCTGCAAGGGAGGTGTTTCTGCTCAAATAACCTGCAGCTACAGGAGGGAAAAGCAGCAAGGTAACCAGACCCTGCTGCAGAAACACAAGGACTCATTTTGGGATACGAGTGTTGCAAAGGAAACACACCTATGTGTTCAGAAATGGAAAACTCAGAGTAAAACCTCTGAAAAATCAGAAAAGAAAAAAAAAGAGGGGAAAAAAGGGCACAGGTAGCATGAGGTTGCTGGAAGCAGGAGCATTGTGGAGGAGCTGAAGATAAAGTCTTAAAGAGCATCCTGCCCTTGGGCAAAGGGTGGATCTGCAAGGAGCAAACCCAGCTTCCAGGAACCCCAGGAGCAGGAAATGTACCTGAGGATGCCAAAAAGCAGTTCCCCAGGGATGCACCACCAGGCACAGCTGAGCTGGTAGAGCATCACCTCCCACACAGGGAACTCGCCGCTGCTGGGACTTCCAGAAAGTGAGACCTGGAGTCCCACTAATACTTTTCTTTTTTTTTTAAATTTACTTTAAAATGCAGAAGTGAAAGAACTGAAGCTCAGCTCACACCCTTCAAACAACCACAAACCAGAAGGCTTGAAAAGAACACAGCTCACAGTGGTTTCAGGAAGCAGAAGTTCCTGTTCTGGGAAGGAAACGGCACACAGAGAGGCATGTTCTCCTCCCTCACAGAATCTGTATTGCAGAAAAACAATGGAGAGAAGAATCAGGATTGAATGGAAATTCAGAAACTGCTAAAGATAACACAGAATTGAAGCATCCAGAGAGATGTTACAAAAAACCTAACATAAAGTGTCTTTATTGTTAAGAAGTCTTAACAGAGGGGAAAACACATAATAATCAGTGAAATCATGTGCCAAGGGATGAGCAGAACAAAGATTAAGGTTGATGGGAACATAAATTGTCTTGAAAAACTCCAAGGCCATGGCTGAAGAACAAGCATGGACATGGCACAGTCCATGGACAGATCTCTCTCCAAGGAAGCGAGGACTAGAGACTTTGTTCTGTTCATTCTTAATTTTCCTGGTAGTTTCCGAGCCCCTACATAGGGCTGCAAAGCACAGGTTCCCTCAGAACGTCCCTAGCTCTTCCAGGCTCATCATGAGTGTGCTGCCATTGGTGGCAAAAGGTTCAGGGACTTTCATCCCCCCTCTTTGTGCTTTTGAAGGCACATCTGATGCTCCACTGTTGCTCAGTTGAAGGCATGAGTGGAAAGCTGGGGGACTGCAGCCCCAATGCTCTCAGTAGCCCCTCTCTTACCAAAAAATGGCAACTGTCCAAGTGAGAGGTGTCCCAAAGTGAGAGGCCCAAGGGCTGACATCCCTCATCTGCTCTTCCCTCACTACTTGGATCTTTGTGTAATAGGCTTGGCCACTCACCTTCTCCCCAGCCCTTCATCTAGGGGTCTGGAGCCAGCACCACTACACAGAGGGCTAATGGCACCTTCCTTGGTGTCTTCATCCTCCCAGAATACGTCAACCCTCCAAGCCCACAAGGCCCAGCAGCCTTATCTGCCCCTCAGCTCTTGCACCTCACTGTCTTCACACTCACAGAGCTGATAGGAACCACAAATTCTGGTGTATCAAACCCAAAAAGGGTGGAATTCATTCACGTACTTAACTCTGCATCACCTTCATCCTTTCCTACTGCTTAAGGCTCATGCAACGGGTGAACAGATTGATACCAGCCACTTTCTTAAATTAGGGCATCTGGGGGGTAGACTTTGATCAACAGTTACACCTGTTATTTAAAAATAACCTTATCTGCCAACCATCTTTCTCCCTCCTCAGACTACAGTCCTGATCTGGCTAGGAAACGAAGGCTAAAGATTAATCCTCCAGCCTCATCCCAAACATGGCATCACCAAGTGATTTTCACACAGCTTTATGCTTTCATTTTCCAGCTCAAGCTGCTCTTGAGATAGCAACATTGAAATCATCTTGGATGTGAATTTAGGTTTGAAAAAAGCAAGAGATTAATCTAAACAATGCAGTTTTGCAGCTTTGCTATTTCAATCCCCGTTAATAGCTTAGTTTAATAAGAAAAAAAAATTCTAACCCTCCCCAAAAAGCAGACTTCTGAGAAGGAAAAAAAAAATTATCAAAGATCCCAGCTCTCAGTGCTGATTCCCGGCCCCCATAACCTCCAAACAATGAATATTTAAGCAGGCTGCATCAGGGATGAGGCAGGATGATCCTCTGGGTGTTCAGCACTAGCTGAACACTCACTGCTCTGCCACTGAGAGGGAAGCATCAGGGACGAGAACCCTGGTGTGTGGCACAGGTCCCCCTACTCAGGGAGGTCACTAGATGACAAACTTACCCTGGGGTAACTGAAAGTACCCAGTGTTGTGAGGAAGCTTGAACCGTGGCTGAGCCAGGAGGAATGGAGGGTGTGGGAAAAGCCCCTCCTGCCCACAAGGCAGGGGCTGCAGCACCCATGGGGACCACATACCCTCTCTCCCAGTGTCCCCACAGCAGTGGGGGGCTCCAGCCCGCACCACCACCAACCTGGAGCGAGCCTCAACTGGTCCTATGTTTCCTTCTCCAAGGAGTCTGGAACTGAAGGAGCAAAAGCATGTCTGGTTCGGTGCTCAGGGGCTGACAACTCCAGCACCATCAAAGCTCTGTTCCTGCTGGGAACAGCCCGCATCTGCTGTGTGGGAGTCTCAGCAGTCACAACTGCAGCCCTCGTCCCCGGCTAACTCTTCTTGGTGTGGAGGAATACAGATACACACACACATACACACCAGAACTCCTCTGAGCCCTATGGCAGTGCAGTAAATTATAAATCAAGCAGCAATCTGTGACTCACCCAGAGCCAGTGGGAACACACTCGCAGCTCTCAGGTGAACAAGTCCCACGTGGCAGTATGACAGAGGGTTTATCTCAATTTTCTACCCCACCACCCTCCTAAAAGCCTTGGAATCACTACCACCTCTCTGCACAATTTACCAGCACAGGGAGGTTTTGTTAATCCTGGTCCTACTCACAGCCCCACGGGAGGCAGCACTGCTCTTACAGGTAACAGAGGATGGGATTTCTACATGGCTCATGGCTCTTTCTCCAGCAGAGGTGGGATGTAAGTGCTACAAAACACAGTTTTCTTTCTTTTGCATATTTCCAATCTACAGAAGCCTCAGCAACAGCAGAGAAAAAGCCTCCTCGGAGCTGGCCCTTTCTCTGGCTCCTCAAAGGGAGCAGAGCTCACAGAGAAGCCACGGACAGCAGACAATAAAGGCAAAATCCTTTCTTCCAACACTCTTTCCACCACAAATCATGGATGAAAGAGTCAGCTGAAGCTCTGCAGAGACTCCTTCTTGCTTCCCTTTTTGTCACCCTGAACTGGCCCTGGCATGGCAGCGGCACTGCAGTACGGGCAGGAACTGAAGCAGGCACTGAAGAGAGGATGGCAATTACAAGGTTCAAGCAATCTGAATTTATAATTGGCTGAGATTTCACTCAGCAGATAATGCACTGCTGTCCCGGGCACTCACTGTATCTTAGTCAGGCCATTAGTTTTGCTCTTCATCTACACGCAGTTTTAATTTCATATTTAATGTCAACTTCCAGTCAGCGAGCCGAGACAGCAGATGACATCGTTGCTGATTGCACTCAACATCTCGACCCCTCCTGAACCCACAGAGAGGGAAAACAAGCACCAACACCCCGATGTACTTGGACTACTCTCAGCCAAGCTCACATAGCCAGAGTGCTGGTGCTGCCTGTTGGGACTCAGAAATCAAAGAACTGTGAAATGGTTTGGGTTGGAAAGGACCTCAAACCATCTAGTCCACTCCCCTGCCATGGGTAGGGCCACCTTCCACTATACCAGGTTGCTCCAAGCCCCATCCAACCTGCCCTTGGACACTTTCAGGGATGGGACAGCCACAGCTTTTCTGGGCAACCTGTGCCAGTGTTTTAGTATTCTCATCACAGAAAACTTTTGGGTAGCACAGGTCAACACCACCAAGGAGCCAGCCTGGTCCATGCTGACAATGGATGCTTCACCCATCACACAAGATGCTGCATGACAGGCAGCACACAGCTGAGCAAGGAAACACAGAGCAGAGGACACCCCAAATGACACACTCAGGTGGCACCCCAGGGCCTCTGAGAGCTCACGTTGGGGGCTAAGGGCAGGCAGAGACCTTGAGGGTGGGCTGCAGGAGGATAAGAGAACAATGCCTTCAAATGTGCCATGTTAACACAGGTCCACCTGCTGAGGGCACTTTCACACTCCTCACCTCATCCTTACATCATCCCATACCTCCCCTCACCTGTGGGATGCTACTACCAGTATTTCCTCTCCCATTACCTCCACAGCTCTCCAAGCACCTCAGCACAGCACTGGGAAACACCTGCTCCATTACAGATACTTTCCTACAACAGAAGCTGTTGTGCCCTTTCCTCACAGTCTCTGCAGCTCATAACGCTTGACATGAACCTTCTCAGGGAAACAGAACGCCTCTGCATCTATCCCAGGCATCCCAACTTCAGAAAACTCCTGCACACGCTACAGCACTCCAATCTCTGCCCCATCCTGCCCAGCATCCACGTGGTCCTTGCTTAAATCCAGCAAACTGCTCATACTGGCCTGCATCTTTACAACATAAATAAGGAGTTGAGGATGCACAAAATAAACTCATCACACATGTTAGAGGGATTAAAGATGGTTCCTAAAATGTGGATATGTATAATACAGTATAGGTGGATCACTGCAGAGCATGCATGTGGAAGTCAGGATGCTGGCACACACTGGAGACTTTGGACATAAAACCAGCTTGGAGAAAAGGGGAGTACTGGGAGGAGGTTTCTGGTTTATACACAATAGTCCAGTTTCAGGCATTCAGCTCTTCTAAAGAGAGAAAAAGAATTCCCCAGCAAAGATTTCAGTGGAAAGCACAGCCCTTCTGACAACAGGAAGTTACTCACTTCAAAAACCCAATTTCCCATTAAAAAAAAATCCAACTTGAAAGGCATTTCCAGCTTGCTCGAGCTGCAGGATCAAAGCCAGGGATTAAGTACATCAGCTCATGGCTGGCGCTGCCTAAGTGTGTCATGGAGCTCTGGGAGCAGCCACAGACCTCACCAACAACATTTTGAGGAGGGGACAGAGGGACAGAGCCCTGCAGTGGGCATGGGGCACAGGGCAGGCTTGTGGGCAGCAGCAGCATCCTACCAGCACGTTTTTAAGGATTTCAACCATTTCAGGTAGTTGCAAGGATTTTGAACAATGCTAGGGAGCTGTGTTGGTTGGAGCTGTGGACTGAGGCCGTGTGAGGAAATGGCACAAGGTGCTAAAGCAAACATTGGCTCTGCTGGTGAAGCCCAGTATCAATGCCAAGAAATTCCTGCAGCAGAGGTAGTGTTAGGAAAAGAGACACTCAAATCCAGCCCAATCAATGCACAGGCAGAGGCAGTGATGTGCTACAGGATGAGCCAGAGGAAGGATATACAGAGGTACCCCTAAGGTAGTTGTAGCCACCCTCACCCCTGCTCCCCGTCCAGCTCCAGCCCTGCAGCGAGTGGGGAGCTGAGCAGGATGAACAGCACAGGAAGAATGTTTGCAGCAGAGGAGAGTTTCCTTCCATGGCCAAAATCACTTCAGACTGCTATTTAAAAGGAAAAAAATAAATGGTGTTCTGGCAACCTGCAAATCTTCCTGAGATGGATTTGCCTGGCTGGCATGGGCCAGATCAGGGAGGAATATTCCAAGGTTTCAATTTCTCTGCCTAGGTTTTATTGCAAGCAAACATACGCAGTCATCGCTTTTGAAGGTTTCCAATTTGCAAACATTTCCTCATAGAAAAAGAGGGTCCTGCACTACAGACAGCACTGCTGGCATGACTCCATACACCGAGGAAGCTTAGGTGAGGCATGATGTGATGGGAGACAGGCACATCAGGGGCTGCAGACAAATCCCAGTCCCTCCCAGACCCCATTTGGCAGCACCGATCCAAAGCTAAAACTCATGGCTGGAACACAGGAAGGAAACAAACAACATTCAAGACATCCTACCACCTGCTCCTCATGCTGTCATGGCCATTTAGTCATAGCACTGGGCACCTCGCAGCAGGTTTCCGAGAGTTTGGAGAGGAGCAGGTGGGAAACCAGCCCAGGAAACTGGACATCTAGGAAGATTTGTTTCCAGGCATCAGTGTGTTTAAAAACAAGGAAGAAAAAGAATAATCTGATCTGCACAAAAAAAAACCCAAATCTTCTGCATTTTTGATGGACCAACAAAAGTATTCCTTCTGACCTCAAAATCCACAAGAGTGGAGAGAGTGATTTTGTTCTGAATACGAACAGGACAAAGAGTCAGGAAAAACACTTTTGGGTCAGAACAAGCCTGGCATATGAAGGGAGAGAGCACCAAGGAAGAAGCAGCTGGGAAAGGCGTGAGCAGAGTTCTAATGGGAACCTCACTGGCGTGACCTCAGACAGGACCTGTTTTCTTCATATTAAAAACAAAAAAGGAATTAAAAGCTTTCTGCAAGCTCATCCAGAATGCACATGGGACAGAAGGATTTCAAACTTTATGCAGGGCAAACATCATCCACGCAGGTTCACATCACATTCACTGCAACTATAGTCCCTGCATAAAGATTGAGCTTCAAAGTGCTCTGAAGTGATCCTGGGAAGTTTGTTAGCTCCCATCTGAAGACCAGCAGAAGAGTAAGTTATGATCGATAAGTGCCATGAGTGAAGGGGCTGGAGATGCATCAGCTACTTCGGTCACTACAGCCCAGGGCAGATTAGGATGGAAAAGGTGGGTTGTCCTAGAGAAAAAGCTCCTTGCCACAGGAGCTCCCACTGCTGGAAACACTGCAGTGAAAGTGAGACCCCACACAATGGGACCATGGGGAGATCTCCAGAAACCTTCAAATCCTGGTCACACGCTGCAGTCTGTGGACTAAGAGACAGTGGAACAGCTTTCCCAAAGGAAATGCCCACAGTTCAATCTCTCCCACTCCCATCTCCAAGAGGGCGGAGCAGGCACGGCCCAAGGGTTATGGCCTTAAGGGATGGTGTCACAGATCCCCCAGGACATTCTGCCATCCCAACTCTCCCACAAGACCAGGCAAAGCAACACTGACACCTAGGAGCCCAATGGCATCTGGAGAGAATGTCCAACACCCAGACTTGGCACACACATGCCAGCATGAGAAAATAAAACAGCAAAGACTTTGCTCTAATGCCATGACCAAGACCCAGCTCAGCCTCCCAGTACCATGGTATCAGAGGAGTCCACCAGTTGCATTCCACAGATCCTTCAGGAGCTGTTTCGCTTAAATATGAGGTACTGTTTGTGGCACCTGGAACCAGCCCCTCCTCTGAGCAGTCACTGGCAGACACAGCCCCTATGGATGAAAGCACTCCCATGGCCATGCCAGTTCCTTACCTTCAGCTTCTCGAAGCGATCGCTGAGTGATGCCACTTGGTGGTCCCGGTGGCGGCCCACCAGTTTACATAAGGCACAGATGAGCTGGTCATCAGCGACACAGTACATGTTCACCTTCTCGTTCTCGTGCTCCAGGCATGTGAGTCCACGGAAGTGCGCATCGGGCACTGGCTCCACCAGCCGGTGGCTGGTGAAAGGCTTCTTGTTAGGGTGGGTGGCCCGCAGGCAGCGGTCGCAGTAGGACACCTCGCAGGTGATGCAGGTCTTGACAGCGTCCCGGGGCGGATCCTGCTCACAGAACTGGCAGGCAATCCTCTCACTGGCCACGGACATGGTAGGGCTGTTGCGGTAGGTCCTCTCACGGCGGCTCTCACTGGGGGAGTTGGGGCCACTCAGGGATGCCTTCTGGAAGCGGTCGATGATGTTCTGCAGGGTCACATTTCTCTTGAGGCCCTCCAGGCCCCTGTGGTTGAGAGAGATGACATAGCGACAGGTGGGGCACTGGAAGGCAGTGATGGGCTCAATGGACTCGTTGGAGGAACAGCTGGACACTAGGATGCGGTGGGCGCAGCTGAAGCAGAGGCTGTGGGCACAGGGCAGCAGGAGGGGGTCCTCAAATAACTCCAGGCAGATTGGGCAGGTCAATTCTGACTCCAGTGTTTCCATCTTTAGTTAACACGATCCTGATTCAGCATGAAAAACCAGGGAAAGTGGTCAGGAACCTGAAAGGGAGGAGAGCAGAGACATGAGACAGCAGTGACAGCAACTTTCCTGGGCAGCTCCTCTCCTCCAGCAACAGGCACGTCACACACATCACCCCTGCAACACCCCAACACTCTTCACATCCCAACGCTGTAACTACAGCCCAGCCAGGCCCCTGCAAGTGCACCAGTGTGGCTGAAGCCTCTCACTGAGGTGTTTTGCCCCACCATCCCCCTGAAACAAACCACCAGTGTGGAGCAGTGCCCAGGGATGGTTGTGGGAAAGGAGCCATATAGAGGGCATGGGAGACGTGCAGCTGCGGCTCCAGTGACACCTTCCAGCCCAGCCAGGGAAGGACCTGGACCGCAAGCCTGGAGACAAAACCATGAGAAACCACACTATTTCATGTTTGCATTGCTGAGTGCTGCCTGGGGCCAGGGTGGGGCCATGCTGGTGTTCCATGCAGAAGAGCTGCACTGGGCAGCAGAGGTAAGCCTCTGAACATCCCCTCCAGCAGCTCCAGGCCTGCCTGCTTCTGGTGAGGGGAAAAAGGTGAATCATGTTCTGGAAACTCTGAGCAGTGCAGGTTGGGAGCTCTTAACGCTCCATCTTGCTCCCTGCTTTTCCCGGCCGTTGCTTTTTGGAGAGGGGCGGGGAGGGCAGAGCAGCAAAATTATAGTTGGCAAACTTCCACCACTGGCTGTCCTCCACTGCACTTCACAACAGCCAGGGATGCCCAAATCAACTCCAGCTGGAGGCAAACAAGTTGTATTTTTAGCTCCCTTCTCTTGCGTGAGCTGGAAAAGAGCTCCCAGCAGGCGACTCAACCTGCTGCTCCCAGCTCCCGTTTGCAGAGCACCAGGAGCTGCACCTTGAGCACTGCCCAGCCTCTGCTGACATCCCAGCATGCTCCCAAACACCTATCACATAGTGACATGGAACTGGATCCAGGCCCTCCTTTCTCACCCGCCACCCAGTGCACATGTGGTGCCCCCTGGTCTCCTTGGCCCAGAGGCTCCAAGTGATGGCCACTGTGATGTCCCTTGTAACAGACACGGAAATAAGCACAGGTAGTCCAGAGAAGCTGTGGCTGCTCCATCCCTGGAAGTGCAATGCCAGGTTGGATGGGGCTTGGAGCAACCCAGTCCAACGGAAGGTGTCCCTGCCCATGGGAGCGGGTGGAGCTCCATGAACTTTAAGGTGCTTCCAAAATAAATTAGTATGGGATTCTATGAAAAAAGGGCTGTGTGGGTGGATGAACCAGAAGCAGGAAAGGGTCTGGCTGCTGGAAGCCCCAGGCTGCCACCAGCACCTGCAAATGGCAAACTGAACAGGTACTTCACTGGAACCTGCACACCCCCATCCCATCACACTATCTCTTCCCAATTGCCTGAAATGGGGTTTGCAAGTGCCTGGAGGAGACCTTAAGCTCTTCCCTGAACCAGCTCAAGTAGCTTCTAAAATTAATTCACTGGATATTTCAGTATGTTCATGCTGCAGCTGCCTTTGCTGCCCAAATGCTTTCCTTAAAATTATTTTTCTTTTCCTCAAGAGTGACAGTGGAAAAGTAGCCCTGTCCAAATGAGGAGAGGAGCACAAAGGCTCCTGGCAGCTTCCTCTCTGTGGCCTCTGGAGCATTTCTCAACCCTCAGAGCCCACCACAGACATGGGAAAGAAGTGGGGAGGAAACGATCCTGGCCCTCTGCCCACCCGCTTGCACTCTGCTGCAGTTGTCCCTGGATCTGCTGGGCTCCCCCGTGCCCCAGGCCGGGCAGGACAAGGGAGGATCCCAGTGCCCAGCAGTGACACCCCCAACACCAGCACAGCAGCACCTCCTGGCACTGCCCTTGGGCACTCGAGCTGTAAAACCTCCCACACTGGTCCCTCGCTGTGCCAGGTGCTCTGTTCACAGTGGCTGCCTTGCCCTAAGAGCCCAACACCCCCATGCACACACAGCTCCAGCTCAGGGGGAACAGCCCCTCTCACCTCCCCATTTGTTCCACGGATTCTTTCCGGCCAGCAAACACAAAGGGAAAACAGAAAGAAGCATAAGAACAGGATTTGGTTGAGAGCCTGACCAAGACCAGAAAAAGAATTTAAAAATGAGGACTGGTGTGAGAGGCTCCCTAACGCCTTTCCAGAGCTGCCTATTGCTGGGCCAGTCCCACAGAGCAACATCTCACGCCCCTGCAAGCTCCCACATCCAACATCCAGCTTTGCATCCAGCTCTGCTGCAATCCCAGGGAAAACAATGCAAAAAGTTTAAACAGCCTTTGTTACCAAGTTTTTACATTAATCTTGTTTTCCTTGCTGGGACAACAGTTTTTACCTGTGATATCCAAGAGGAGTCTCAGACTCAGGACAGGAGCCTGCCTGGAGGTGCAGGAGCCCCCTCAGAGGAGGTACCTGCTCCGAGGTGCAGCACCTGGCAAAGCAGCCATGCTGCCATCAGAGCCTTTCATGCCTCTCACTTTGATGTTCTCTTTGATGTCCAGGATTGATGTAGCGCAATGAATAGCTGATTAGATTAAAATCTGCTTTCTTTAGAGTTATTAAGTCCCTAAATATAACAGTTATAAAATATTAACATTGTTTACAGAGAGCCTCATGTCACTTGTGCCTGAGGGTGAGTAGCCCTGGCCAAACTGGGCTGCAACAAACAAGCTGCAGCAGCAGGTTAATGACACAGTTACATAAAAATCAAACCTTTTCTTTTGTGTTAATTTGAGCTCTGCCCAAAAACCAAGGGAAAGAGAGTAAGTAACACTAATAAATAAAAATTATAATGAATAAATCAATGTCTAACAAGTAAAAACAGATGGGGGAAGGCAGCAAAACCCCAGGGTGAGCAAAGCTGTGGGTGTTGCAGAGCCAGCGACAGGCCCTCTGGGGTACAGTGACTGGTGCTTTTACTTCCAGCCCAGATGAGTTCCAAAATCCACATGTCAACCCAGAGCAGCAGGAGCATGGTGACCCTTGGGGATGCACAGGATACCCTTAGCAAGTTACACCAAAGGTTCTCAGATACAACGGTGCCCCCACTGCTTCTCATAAATTGTTATTTTCACAAGACCAAAGCCAAACATTCTTCATTACTGCCTCAAGATCAGAGGCTCATCACAAATGATGTAGAGATTTGGCACCAAGGGAAGAAGGGAGGAGATGCCACTCACATCACGCCATCCATACCTGAGGAGGACATCCCAGTGTACATCACCTGAGGTCACGGGCAGCCAGCCCAAAATTCACACTTTCCCCTTCAGCACCATCCAGCCCCCATTTTTATTCATGTTTTCCAAGTCCACCCAAACCTCCCTCTCATCTGCCCAAGCACGAACTCTGGGCAGACCTAGGCAAGCTTTCAGAGCCCCACACTGGGATATCCGGACCTGCTCTGGCAAATGATAACTCTGCAGGTTGGTATTTTCCACACCACATGTGATTATTTATTTGTTTTCTTTCTTCCCCCCCTTTTTTCCCCCTCCCTCTTTTTTTTTTCTTCCCTTCCCCTCAAAAAGCTCCAGCCCAGATTGCTCAGCCCCTTCCAAGAATGAGGCTTTACAAGAGCTATGCTACTCCACCCATGCATTAACAAAAAAATAATAAAATATGGCAACCCTTTCCTTAATTGGCTCAGCAACAGCAGGATACAAAATCTGGGCAGCAGTTGTCTCTGTACTTTTTGTTGTGCTTGGGAAAATTAGCTCAAAATTGGATCACTGCTGAGGGGAGGATAGAACACCCTGTCCAGCTGCCACATCCCATTCTCAAGGAGCCCAGGCTGCCCAGCACAGGTCCCATGGCAGCACGGACCTACTCCCTGATTTGAGGGATGGAGGTCCCTCCTCAGTTCCCCTGGCCCTGCCAATGACACGGTGCTCCTGCCAGCATCAGCCTTCCCAACCAACTGCTCTGAATCTGCTCTTGGGATGGGCTTGTCTCACGAGAAACAGTGCCCTAGAGGGAACACAGGCCCCCGACCACGTAACTAACAACGGCTTCCAACCTAACAAAGACACCCCAGGGAGAGGGGAGGCAATCAGGCTCCTCCAACCAATTCAGATCCAGCATCACCTGATTTTTCTGGGCTTGATTTGCATCAGCTGTGCATTCTTGACACCCAATTTTAAGCTCAGAGCTGCAGCCATCACAGAGCATCCTTTAGCCATTGCTCCTGCTGCACCCTCCCAGCACACCTGAACACACTGAACAGAACTAGGCCTTTCCTCCCACTGCTCCTGCCTTCACACTTCCCTTAATAACCCCACGAATTTATCTGACGCTTTCTGAAAATCCCAGTGATCTATCTCCCAGCTGCTCTCCCCAACCACTTTATTGCCATACTAGAAAAAAGAAAGAAGCCTCCCGCTCCAATTAAACTGGATTTCCCCTATAAAAGCCAGTGTTGCTGTCCCTAATCCATCACAGTGGAGCAGCATTTCCACACCAGCTTTAATTATTTTCTCAGCCAATTTGCTTGGTGCTAAAGCAAAGGTGCCCCATAATTACCATTGCTTTTCCTGCACCTCTTAAATGAAGGACCGAGCTGAGAGGCTGCATTCCCATGCAGCGGCTCCCTTTAATGAGAGATTTGCTGGCAGCTCAGCTGCTTCATCCCTGAATCTCTCTGGAAGAGCCACCAGAGCCCACCAGGCACTGGCCATTTTTGCTCCTAATTCCTCCATTTGCACATGATCTTATTCCCTCTGGGAATTTCACATTCATCGCTGCCCTTCACTGATGGGATGAGACCATTTTGTTCCACCACAACATCACCTTTCTCCTGAATGTCTGCTGTCAGGCTCTGGGGTTGGGAAGGGCTCCCAACATACTACTGGATGCCCTGATCACCTCTGCCCTTGCTGCTTGCACAACTAGTTTTGGATGGGGTTTTCCTCCCTCTCATCCCTCAAGGGGAATACTCCCAATATGTGAACTCCACACAAGCCTCAGTTACCAACGTGCAGGCACAGACCCAAGATGGGATGCTCCACTCCAATTCCCCAGTCAGCACTCTCCTTCCTGTGGCAGCAGCTCCCTACATCCCTGCTCCCATTCATCTCAAGGTGCCTCTCCAGCTGCTGTGGTTTGGGGTGCTGTGTTTCCCACTCCTCCCTGATAACATCTGTTCATGGAGCAACTCCAGAACTCCCCTGCCCACCCGCCCCCCGCCCCAGGGATTGTGGTGGTTTCCACACACACCAGTAAGCCCTTGCCCCAACATGCTCTCCCCAGCACCCCCAAACACTCTGCCTCTGCCCAGCACTGTAGGCCAACACTTCCCATTTAACAGGTTTAAACAGCTGATAATCCACTCACAGCTGGCAGAAATCCATGGATCATCCACTGGTTCTGGCAATGCCACAAAACCTTCCCCCCTGCATCTGTTTCCAATGCAGAATGAAGAGCCATGCTCTGATGGTCTGGGATGTGGGGAGGGCTCTAGGCAATAGAAGTGGATTTTTGGCCCAGTGTTAAATATCATCTGCTGATATCACACTTATTTATCCAAATGGGACTGTAGCATAGGATGAGACACAAACATGTTGTTCTTTGAGTGGGTCATGACTGCACAAGGACACAAGCCACGCTCCCCATTCTCCCATGCTGGTGCCATCCTTATCAGGATTTCATGAAGACCCCGATGACCAGGGAGCAGCAGCAGCTCCAGGAGCTTGTCTGGGGGTATCTGCACAGGACAAGGATGCTCCAGTCATCAAGGTCTCCACCTCATCCACTTCCATGATGTGGGAGAGGTAAGAGCCAAACAAAATTACTTTTATCTCCAGGGATGTCCTGGTGTAAGGGAAGATTTTACCTCTTTCCTACAAGCAGTTCCCAGTGAGGTGACTGCTCCTAGAGTGCTTCCACAGGACCTCAGCACTGCATGTGTCCACTAAAGGCTTCCCAGGGATCTGGAGCCTATGAGCTGCAAGGTGGATTCCTGGCAGTTTGCTGCCCAGCTCCTGCAGCCATGCATCAGGAATCACACCGTGCAGATTCCTCAGCAACTGGAGTCGTTTGAAGAAACCTCAGGCAGCAACGGTGCATAATGCCCTCCGGGATGTCATGGGGCAATTCCCCTGCAAGCTCCATCAATGGCCCGGGCATCAGCAGGACACAAAAGGCACAGGGCATCTCTCCAGCCCCTCTGACTCAGCAGGTCCTTGGAGCATAGCACAGCTGCTTCCAATTCCTGGGGAACACCACAGCTCCCTAGGGTGCCTTGCACTCCATAATCCATGAAAACTGGGGTTGCAGCAGCCAGGCTCAGCCTCTGGCAGGTCACAGCCTAACACAGCCCTCATCCCCATGCGCTGCATGTGTCCATCCATTCGTCCCATTCCTCCTGCAATGCCAAAACACACAGCCCTTGCCTCTCTGCCAGCAGCTGCCACCACAGCTTGGGGGCTGAAACCCCAACTGAAGCTGGGGGATCACAGCAGTGCCCGAGTCAGGGACATCTGCAGGCACATAGCTTCAAGGGCTGCCATGATGGCGGGGGGAGCAGCCCCAGCTTCCCAAGACCAGTCAGCCCAGAGCCTTGTTGCTGCCCCGACCCAGCGCCTGCTCCAACCTCTCCACCCTGAAACAACAGATCAGCTGTGCTTCTGACAGATACCACAGAGTCGGGAAATCCAGAGGCCATTGTGCTGCTCTGTGCGAGGTTAAATATATCTGTACAGCTCCTTGGGCTGCATTCCTGGGAAGGATAAACAAGGCTTCCTGCGGGAAGTGGAGACAATAGGGGCATAATTAGTGCTACTCCCCAGTGCAAAAATAATCCAGGTAGCAGATATTTTGGACTTTCGTACCCTCCCCCTCATCACCCTTAGAAAGAGATGTCCTGACTGGTGTAACTGGGCTCCCTGGTCAGCTAAAGGAGACTAATGATTTAACAGGAGTGAAGCTGCCACAGCTGAGAGATCAGCCTGGGGCTTCACGATTCCAGGCTTACCCTAGCAAGAGGCTGACATATGAGCACACATTTCAGAGACACGTTTTTTCCAGAGCCAGCAGCTCCTGGCTCAAGTTGGGGGCTGTGGACACCCACACACAGAGTGCAGGAGGTTTGGGGACACGGCGTGAACCAGTGCCCCAGCCATGCTTCGCTTCCAACACAGTACAGCCAGCAACACCAACCGCATTCCACAGCAACCACCAGCAAACTAGGAGAGCTCCCACATCCCTGCAGCAAAGGGACCTCTTGTCGCCACCGGAAAGGGACCCCCACGCCTCCCTCCACAGCCAGAGGATGTCAGAGATTTGCTATTCCTACAGTTACCTCCTCTTCATTCCAGAGAAGGCCCGACCAGGGTTTGTTTTCAAATTACAGCAATTTTTAATCCTTTTTCCTACCCCGGCCCCTTGGGAGGGCTCTGTACGCCAGCAAGATTTCCCGGCCCTCCTCCCGGCGCTGCGGAATGACAGAGGGACCTCGAGCTCCCCGGACGTTTTTCCAGCACATTACACAGGTCATTTAAAGCCTTTCAAGATAAAATGCTTCCGCGATCCAAAGTGACTCACAACCATTAGCACCCCTTTGGAGAGGGCTCTCCATTGCTGCACAGGAGCACTTTTGCCCTTCATCTCTAAATAAAATACATTTATAAACAAAAATACACCAATTCCCCTGGCTCAGCCAGCCCCTGCAATATCCCCTGCCAAGGGGCTGGGACTCTACAAGAATGAGAAGGCTCCAGCACGCACAGGGCACAGGTATGGCAGAGCCACTGCCTGTCCCCATGTCCCACCCTCTGCTCCAAATGTCACAGATACCCACAGCAGTGTCCCTCACACTTTGAGGCACATCAGAGGATGCCCCACCAGCAATACCATACTTCCCATCCCCTGGGATCAGCTCCAGGCTCACTTCCCAGCCACCCAGGAGGTGTTCCCTGAGCCAAGGACACCAGCACGGCTGTGCTGCTGCTGCACACGGCTTTCCATGGCTCATGCCAGGATGAGGATTAACCACGGCGCTCAAGGCAGGTCCAGACTGCACGCAGTCTGAGGAGAAACACTCAGCTCACCCCAACACCTCCTGGTCAGCCTGTGGTGAAGGATCAGGAAACAACCTTCAACCCAGCACAGGCTGCATCTCAGAGTATGCCAATCCCCATCCCGGTTCCTGGAGGATTCAGACCACAACAGTTGCCTCCACCATCCCTCTTCCCTGGCCAGCATGGCTCCATCACACTGAATCACTCTGAAGTCCTCCTACCTGCTCCAAGGGGCAGCCAGGGTAATTTTGGCAGCACACAGGGGCTGCGGATCTGCTCATCATCCCTTTCAGCTCTGCTCAGATGCAATTCAGGAGATGAAGCAGGTAACTACAAAGGCAATTTCCTCCTGCCATCCCTGTTCCCTCTCCACGGGTTGCCAGAGGGAGACAGAGGTTTCTGGTGACAAGAGGCACAGCACAGACAATACCTGCTCTCGTACACCAATGAATTCTTTAATAATCTGAAATGAACCCAAAACGCTTCAAATTTTGCATTTGTCACAATCACAGGCAACGCCAGAGCCTCACGAGGGCTCACGTTTGACACACCAAGGTGCCTTTGCCCCTGAGAACATCCAACACTCCTGATTCCTCATGAGAAGCCACTGCGGCTCCACAGACAGACGGCAAAGCTCACAGCTGGTGAGGAATGACAAATGGACACAAATTCCCAGGATGCTAGAGGGAGCACAGCACTCTGCAGGGTCACTCTGGGACTGACCACAGTGGTGGCCAGAGACTTGAGAAAGTACTGGCAGGAGAAAAAGAGTTTAAAAAATAATAATATATAATTCAGTCTCCCATGCTGATGATCTCCCTCCGGCAAGGCCTGGAGCACTGAGTAGCTTTCCAAGCCCCCTCTCCTGCCCACTGCCACCTCCACATGCAGCAAGGACACCAGGCCAGTGCCAGAGCTGGATCCTGTCCCACGGTGGCCCTGGCATGGCCAAGGGGCTGTGAGGAGTCCTCAGCCCTGTGGCACCTCTCTTGGTGACACAGGACACCCTGCCATCAATGGGTGACCCCGCAGAGCACCCAGGTCACTTACCAACACACAGGGCCATAACACAGCGATAGTTATTCATGAGATGGAGCTGCTAAAGGACTCTGATAAAAAGGATGAAAAAAGATTGAAAGATTTAATGCCAGAAAACCACAAAAGTGGTCACACGTGGAGATAGGGGACATGGAGGTGACAGCACAAGCACCCATACAGCCCTCTCTGATGACAGCCAGATGCTGGGCTACTCCTTTTCCAGCACAACAGAGCCATGGATCAGCCCAATGTCCTTCCCAGAAATTCAGTTTTACACTATCTGCAGGTTCTCAGAGCTGGCACAAGGCAGTAAAAATGCTGGGAGAACAGGAAGGATCAGGTCTGGATTCAAGGGCCAAGAAGAAAAATCACAGAGGGCAAAAACAAGGAGCTTGTTCCTGGAAGAGGACAGCCCTCATCGTGGAGAAATGTGAGAATTCCGAGGAGGAAAGCAACTTGAGAGGCAAAGCACAGAAACGCAAGGATCCTAGAGAACTTCAGGCACATACTCTGGGTGCCCACTGGCTCCACGGCAATCTCCCAGCACCAGCCATGAAGCAGAAGGAACACAACAAGGAAGAAGATTCTGGTAGGATCTCTCCTCACAGAGTTGTGCAGCTCAGCACTCACCACCCTCCTGCCAGACAAACCCCATCCGCTCTCCTTCCTACAGGCACACAAACTTCCAGCACAAGGGAGCAGAGCTGGAGCCACTGCAGCCAGGAAAAACAACCAAGCAAAAAAAATAAAAACAAAGCAACCCTCAGAACACGTTTCTGGGAGGGGAAAACAGCAATGCAAGCAGTGAGGCACCGGTGGAGAGTGCAAGGCCAGGTCCCAGTGATGTTCCTGAGTTGGTCAGGGTCCTCACTTGGTGCTCCAGCCCCTGCACACACCATTCAGCTCCAGGAACTGCCAGCAGTGCTACAGCACAGAGATGGAGGAGAATCCCTGGCAACACAGCACTGCTGAAGGAGCCTGTGTGTTCCAGCTGGGGCTGGGGAGACACTGACGTCTGCACCGGATGCTCCCGGGACATTCATCCAGAGCAGCTCCCATGGCTCCCCAGTGCCAGCTTCAAGTATCAGTTGCTTAAGAGAAACAAAATGCCATTATGTGGCCTGAGGCAATGTATTTCTGCAGCAATCCAGAGCTTTGGGATTCCTGCTTCACCTGGGGAGCATGGGCACTGTGCTGGCTCACCACACTATCAGGTGAGAATCCAGTAAGTCACAGAAACGCTGGGGTCTGCAGGGAGCTTTGGGTATGGAAACTGAGCCCTGCTTACCTGGGATTACCTGGAGTCAGCTGTCCGGGCCTGTGACCCACCGGGTTCTGAACACCTCCATCAATGAAGCATCCACAGCCTCTCTGGGCAGCGTTTCACCAGTCTCACAGTTAAAAATCCCACATTCTCTCCCATGAGATTTCAGTGAGATGCAAAGAGTTAAAAACAGGAGGTGCAGACACCTCATCCACAGCCACAATAACAGGGCAGTGATCACCAGCAGCCCCAGCTGCTCTTGAGCACCGACTCAAGATCAGGTTCCACCAGGAAAAATCATCTTGTGCAGGACTTCTGAAGCCTGGATCCACATCTGCTCGCTTGCATGGGTAACAGGACCAGCACCAGAGCTCTGGAGAACTTACAGGAGGGATGTGAAGCTCCTGTGCCTGTCCTTTCCCCCATGTATGGGGACTGCAGACCCATGCCACCCTCACATGCCTCATTCTCCCTCTCACAAACCATCTGCCTACCGCCAGAGCTGGAGAAAAACTGCTGATCAAGAGGCCAGAGAGCAGTTCCCACACCCCCCGGCGCCTTGGGCACCCTAGTAGGCAAAACAAATCCCAGGGTGGAGGAGGCACAGCACCCCTAGCAGCATGAGCACCACAGCCCCCAGTGCCACTGTCACAGTGTCACATTGGGGCTCAGCATGAGTACAACAGCATGGGTGGCAGTCTGAGCCAGCACAGCATCCAACCAAAACCCTAACCTGCTCCTTAATGATGTATTGATCCCGATCAGTCTGCCACTCAAAGCCCCCTCAAATTTCTCCTTCCCATGAGTCCCAGTGGGCAGTGAACCAGAGCAGCTGTCCACAGCCCCATGCCAGGAGTTCAAAGCTGGCACTGCCACCCCAGCCCAGCCCTGCTCTGGCTCCTGAGCATCCTTGAGATGGCCTTTCCCTGCCTCACTGCATTAAGTCCTGTAACACAACCAGATTTGCGGGGCTCTTTGAGGATCATCAATGAAATGCATTTAAGCTGCTCTGTGTCATTTTGAAACTGCAAAAAGCTAATTTACTCCTCAATATTCCTGCTGTGCTGTTGGAGGATACTGCAGACTGCACCTCAGAGGGCTGGCATGTCTCCACCTTCTCTGTACCCCCACAGATCTTCCCCCAGCTCACACCAATCACACTGTATCTGAACCCCACTCCAGCCAGGCCTCTGCCTCCTGCCTGAAGGTAATTTTTTTCTCTTCGGTCAACCAACTCAAAATTGGGTTTGTGCATTAAAGTGAAATTTAATTTCTAGGCCATTACCCCAACGTAGTCTAGTTCCTGCATCTGCAAAATGAGAAATAAACAAACAGATTGAGCAATTAATATTCCTCTTAGACACAAATTTCAGTTATAAACAAGAGTAATGACATTCTGCAGAGGCATGGAGCCCATTTCATTTCAAGATCCCACAGAAAGTGGGCAAAGCTGTGGGACCCCCAACACAGCTGGCACGCAGTCCTGCTACACATGTTCCTACACGGCTGCATCACACATCCCTCTGATTTGCCCTCAGAGTCTCACTGATGCAGCAAGTTTCCATTTATTTCTCACATAGGTTTTTCACAAGCCTCTGGGTTTTCCTTTCCACCCCTCAAGCAGATAGTCCTGACACTGAGATGTACAAAATACATGGTTTTGAGACAGCTGTGACACCTATAAAACAATCCCAGAAAAATCAAAGACTCCAACTCCCCAAAAAACAAACAACCCACAAAACTCCCCTCCCTCATTTCCCTTCAGTCTTTTCACTCTTTTGAGTGCAAAAAACTCAGCAGCACTTTAACCCACGCGGTGACAGTGGCGTCCCCATCCAATCATGGGCTGCTCTGGCATTCCAACCAGAGCCCACACCCTCTTCCTGTCCAAGGGCAGAAATCCCACGGGAAATGCCCAAAAGGAAGCAGACCAGCTGCCACCACCCAGTCGGGAAGACCTGGCGGCCAGGTCGGGCTGCAGCCCTGTCAGGACCTCCCAGCCAGAACAGCTTCAATAAAAAACACTGCTTCCATCAGGAATCACCTTCCACAAGCCATTTCTCCTTCAATTTAAGAGACTGTCCTGGTTCAGCACAGTCCAAAATGGTCATGGGCCATCTCAGGGCAGCCCTGGCTGAGGCAGGACAGATGTGGAGCCACAGAGCACATCAGGCTTTCCCTCAAACCCGGGCAATGGGGGACCCGATGGCACCTGCCATGGTGCAGTGTCCGCTCACTGGCCCTGGGCTCTGGAAGCAGCCACCAGTGCGACAGCTGGGGACATTTGGGACAGCCCAAAACCCCTACAAGGAAACACACACAGAAAAAAGAGACAACACAGGGGGGAAGAAAAGGGCACAGGGTCAAGAAGTTTACATTAGATATTAGGAAAAGGTTTTTCACCCAGAGGGTGGCTGAGCACTGGAACAGGCTCCCCAGGGAAGGGGTCACAGCACCACAGGGCTGAGACCACACGAGAAGAGATAAAAAGAGGTTCCAGCCTGATTCCCCACCAGCACTGGCTGCACGAGCTTTTTGTCACCAAGCTCCATCCCCACATCAGAGTGGTCCTGGGGACCAGCAACCTGCTCCTCTCCCTGTTGTTGGTAGGTCTTGCTGGGGGCTGCCTTCCCCACAGCAGTGATCTGGTAGCCCCAGCAAAGCTAGGGCAAGGATGTCCCCATCTTGGCACTGCCTGGCCACAGGACATGCCTGGCCCCAGGGCCTGGACACAGGGCAGGGCCAGAGTGGAGGCAGTGACAAAGCCCAGCACTGCCAGCGAATACAACTGGCTGTTTCCTGAGAAAGAGCAGCATGTCCAGAGGCACAGAAAGGCCCATTCTGCTGCTGGTCATGCTCCCTGGGCCAGAGGCTGCAACCAGGACAGGGGAAGGGCAGATGCCAAAGCCAACACATCTCAACAATGCTGGCAGGGCTCTGTCCTTGGCACCTCAAAAGCCAGGGCTGCAGTATGCCTAGCTCTGCCTCATGTCCCCCCAGGCCACAGGCTCAGGGCTCAGCACTGTCCCCCTCCCTGCACCCATGGATGAGGCAGGTCCAGGGCTGCTGCCACAAAGCTCCAACCCAATGTTTCTAGCACTGTGTCAGAACATAGGTGGGTGCCCAGAATCCGAAGGGTGAGACACTCCCCCCAGGCTGCCAGAGCCCCCCGCCCTCACATAGCACAAGGCGCCTTTCAGCGCCACACAGACACCCCATTCTTCCACTGCTGACCTTCTTGCCCTGACATTTTTGGGATCCAGGCTCTGCAGCAGCAAGGGCGCTTGAAGCAGCAGCCTGAGGCCAGTCATTGGCATCCCCACATGTCCACTCACTAATCAAAGGGGATGACAGAGCTGCTCACTGGCACAAGATGATGGTACAACCCAGTACTCATTTGGCTGCAACACGCACTTGTTTTCCAAGGGAAGAACACTAAAAAAAAGGAAAAGCAGTTACATAGGCTTCAGCCTCCCCAAGGCTTTCCCTTCCCAGGAAGGAGCTCAGGGAAGCAGCCACAAACCCTCTCACCCCAACAAGGGCAGCATTAGCCTCAGAGGGATTCTGAGCAGGCAAAGGTGGGTTTACTATGAAAGGTGCATTTTTTATTGACAACAGCAACTCCCTCCAGAGGTACAGAATCACAGTGCTCATCAGCTTTGCTTAATGAACCATTTGTGCAGCCTGCAAAGATAGTTCTGGTTCCAGCATCTCTGATGGGACAGCTGTACCACAGTCTCTCCAATGACTGGCCTCTGGGATTCGCTGACTCCCCAAACCCAGGGTCTGACCCAAGGGATAACTGGCTCAAAACCCTCTCCCTACTACAGCAGCCCTGACCGACATCTCAGAAACCCACGGAAAGCCCAGGGGAGTAGATGAAAACCCCAATTTGGAAACACCTCCCCATCACTAGAGTAGATGAACAGCAGACAACATAACACTGTTTTTAAAAATAAGTAATTTATCAATCTTACATGGTCCCAGGGCCAATCACACCCCGCTCACAAACATGGACACACACATGCACCAGTACACACTGCCAGAACATCCCTGAGCTGTACCTCTGCCACAGAGGCCAGCGTGGCTCACCCGGAGCACGCTCTGCAAGGCAGGAATTTATCACCCACTGCAGCTCCATTTCTTTTCCAAAGCAGCATTTTCAAAGCAGGCAGGATGCGGGCTGGGCACAGGCACAGCCTCCCTGCTGCTGTGGAAGGCTCTGCAGGGTACGGACTCATCTCAGATCACACACCCAGGGCTCTGTCACCACCTGCCTGAATCGAAGCACCTGCTACTCTCACTGGCATGAATTCATCCTTACTCCTCGTACTCCTATCCCACTTGCTGTCTTTTCCCAGGAGCATCCTCAATGAATACCCCCTCGTCGCACTTTCCAGCACTGCTGCCTGGCCCAGCCTCCCACGCTCCGTGCCGAGGCCGATTTCACTACCACTCGGTCAGGCGTAGAAGCCAAGCGAAGAGCTTTGAGTCGGCTCCTCGCCGGCGAAACGCAGCAGTGACAACCCCAGCACGGAGCCCACGGCAACCGCGGGAGCCGGAGTCAGCTGTACCACAGACCGAGGGTTGCTGCGCCCTGCCGGGGCTGGGGAGTACGGGAGGGAGGGCACCGCTGATCGCATCAGAAGGGTCAAGGAGTAGCTCCAGCCCAGCTCTCAACCCCTCGAAGGCAGGCCGACGGGTCGGTGACACCTCCCAGTTTTGCCAGACGCTGTCCCCATCGGTGTCCCCCAGCCCCCTGGGAGCCGGCAGTGCCCCGTGCTCCAGCGGGCACCGCTGCCAGCTCCCGCCCGGCTGCGGCGGCTCCTCCGGCAGAGCCGGTCTCCTTGAAGCCGCCTTCCGACAACAAAGGCTCAGCCGAGGTTTCGGGCTGGCTGAGGAGGCCTGGGCGAGAGCCAGGAAGGGCAGGAGCCATTAACGCCGGCGTGTCCGGACTTGAGGGAATGACGGAGCAACCAGAGCCGTTTGCCCCCTCCAGAAACTCCGCAGTCCGCTGGGCAGAGCGGCCCTTCCCCGCGCTCCCGCACTGGCCAGCCGTGTTCTAGCCCTCGCCAGCTGTACACATCGGGGCAATAAACCTGCGGTCGGGATTGTTTTTTTGAGGCACAACACAAAAATAAAGCGCGAGGACGACGAAATTCCGTTCTCGCGTGTCACTAAGGCACGTTTTCCAGCAGCTCCAGGGATCCTCGGCGCAAAAAAACAGGCTCCGCTGCCAGGCGAGCAGTGACACCCCAAAGCGCTGGCAACACCCCGGGAATGTCTCCCGGTGCATCGCGGGGCTGCGCTACCAGAGCCCGCATATGTGTCGTCTCTGCCCTCCGCGGCTCCCGAGGCGCCGGACCCGAGCCCCGGTACCGTTTAACTTCCATGGCCTGGAGTTTACCCGATTCCAGCCGCGCTACGTGGGGGAGGACCGGGAGGTTCGGGGCAGCACCGGCTCTGCGGCAGCGACGGGAGCCCGGCCCCGCAAACCACCGGGATTTGAAGTGCGGGCTGGGAAGCAGGAATGATGCGACACGCTCCGCCGGGACAAACGGGGTGAGGGGAGAAGACGGGTCGGGCGCAGGGTCCCTAAACCCGTGGGCAGGGAGCCGGCATCCGGGGGCCCGCGAGTTAGTGCCCGCTCCGCCCGGGAACGCACCGCCGCTTCCCAGCAGGACGGCTCCCGGCGAACCGAGGGACCGGGAAGGCCGCGGGCAGCCCCGCCGAGCGCGGCCGGGCCCCCCGGATGTCTCCGCCGAGCGGAGGAAGGTGCCGGGGCGGGCCGGCAGACGCGGCCGGCAACCGGGAGAGCCGAGCGGGAGCGGAGGGGCGGGTCACCACGGACACCGGCTCCGAGAAGGGCGGGAAACCCCCGGCACTCGCTGCAAACCCGCGGGAAGGGCCGCGCCGGGGCCCCGCCGACCAGCTCGGTGTCCCGCCCGGCCCCGGTGCCGGTGCCCAGCGGTGACCCGCGGGAGCCGCCCCCCACCTTCGACTCGGTGCCCCCTCCCGCCCCGGGGCCGGTGACTACCGGCGGGTCNGGTACTGTGTGTCCGTATGGGATAACGAGCAGCACATGTCTCTGTGGGATGGAGGGCAGTATATGTCCCCATGGGATGGACAGCAGCATGTATCTCTGTGGGATGGAGGGCACTGGATGTCCCTATGGGATAGCAGATTTAGATGTGTTCCTGCGGAATTGAGGGCAATGTGTGTCCCTATGGGATAGTGGGCAGTGTGTGCCCCTGTGGGATGGAGGGCAGTCTGTGTCCTTATGAGATGGCAGATATATATGTGTTCCTGTGGGATTAAGGGCAGTGTGTATCCCCATGTTTATGGTGGGGCTCGGTTCCTTGGCAGCAGGTCTTTCAATATATTTATTTTTTTTTCAAAATGAAAAATGCATTAAATAAGCATTTTCACCACCTGGTTCAGCATCGTGGAGGGACGTCCCAGTGTTCTCTGTACAGCAAACAGGCTCTGGGTGAGGTTGGATTGTTATGTATGAAGTGCACATATACATGTATCCACAGCAATAACATCAAAGGGAAGCATGGGAGGGGGAACCCAGAACTGTAATTTATTCCTTGGTAACATGGGGACGTGCTGCACAGGTTATTTATATTTGAAGGCTGTCCAGAGTGCTAAATGAGCCATCTTTTTAAAATAAACATGAGGAAAAATACATCCAGGCTCCTGGTGTGTCTTAAGGTGAAGCCAGGCGAGCTGCCAACAGGTGCTGGCAAAGGTGCAGCCGCCTCCTCTCTGCCCTTAACACCCTCGTCACTGCACACACACACACGCACTGTGTTTGTCCAGGCAGACACTGAGCATATGGCAGCTGTCCCACTATGACTTTCCAGTGGGACAGAACAGATGCACGGCTGCTGAGCAGCTGAGGCCACCGCCACCACCACGGCCAGCCTTTCTCTCACCTGGTTCACTGCCCAGAGGGATCACAAATGCATATTCCCAGGAGGGTCTGACAGTAGAAGAGTTAATATGCACCACGTCACTTGCATTAAACCCCATCTCTGCTTTTCTGGCAGCAAAAGCACAGTGCAGTCAGCTGTGGCCAAAGCACAAAGCTCAGAACTGTCCTGGGACCAGCCCTTGTCTCTGTATCTGCAGAGTGATGTGAGAAAAATGAACAGACCAGAGCTCAACACAGCCCCATCCTTCCGTCCCTTGGACAGGCAGGAAGTTAAAGCCAGTTGCCCAAATTCAGAGCCGCTGCTGGTAGACAGGGGTGGGTTCAGGCTCTGAGCACAGCTGGAGCGGGTGGCTGGGCAACAGCACAGATGTGCAGCCCCCAGATGTGGCACATCATCCTGAACCAAAATGAGATCCACTAACAATGAGCAGATGGCTGGAGGCCACAGTAAAACCCCACCACCAAGGATCTGTGGGTGACAACCCAACTGCCCAGGCACAGATACTAGCAGCAGCTCAGCCCTGAGGTCTGAGAGCCTCAGCCTTCCTGCCACAGCAGCCAGGGAGACAAAGCCCAGGTAGTGGCACCACACAGCAGTGGCCAGCTCCATAGCGTGACCATGTCCCACCAGCTCCCAGCTCTGGTGACAGCCCCACTGCAGAGGGTGAGTAGGGCTGGGGAGCTCAGGGACCTGGAGCAGCTGCTGGGCTGACACAGCAGAGATTAGCCCTGGTGCCTCCTCTGCCCTCTGGGATGTGGCTGCTGTTGGCACTCACAAGCTGAGGGACTGTGGTGGATGCAAACAGCTGTGGCTCCAGCTGTTGAACAGACCCAATGCCAAGGCCCAGAGGGGGCTGGGACGCACCAAACCATAGCTCAGAGACAAAGTATATTTAAATCCCTCAAACAATTTTCCTCATGGATCACCACAGACACTAGTCCTGCTCACAACCAGAATTACCTGGGCTCCTGCATTAAGCGCCTGAGGTGTCAGAGGTGACCTTGGACAAATATTTACAATTACTGTGGTGGCGTGTCTGTGCATATGCTTAAAACACAGAAGGGATTGGGTTCAGATGGTGCTTTGATGAGCATTACGACAGCAGGAGAGTAGAGCTCCTCATGCTGATGTGCTGAGCACTCCAGATTGGGGAGATCATATCTATCTACCCACAAAGGCATGTTGGAGTGGCAAGTGCTCAGCAGCCCATCCAGGACCTGTGCATGTTGAATAAAGGCTATCTTGATTTCTGTATCACACGGTTGTGAGTGTGTTGCTGGGACTCAGGGAATTGCGATTTTCCTGCCCAAGGCTGCTCTGTGTTCACATCCATATCTCACAGATGGGAATGGAAATACTTGAGTTGTGCTGTGTGCCTGAGATTCCAACTGAATAAATAACACGAGGTTATAAAATAGGATTCCCCCTCAAAAATTTGTTCTTCCAATGGAAAGCAGAGAGGAGGGAAAAAATCCTTTTACGTTCTGCATCCCTCTTCCCTCTCCTCATGAAATAAAGGCGTGGAGATGAGCAGGGACGGATGAATTAATTTCCCCAGAATAATCTCTCCTTGCTTCCTTTCTACATTTTGATGACTTCATTCCTCTAGTTCTCATTAACACCTCCTTTATTCCCTGTTCTTCTCCAAAGGCATCCTGCTGCACAGGTTGTGGCAGAGCAGGGTTGGAAGATGCTGTGCACCACCTCTTGTTAAGGCCTGGAATTTCAGAGCATGATCCCAGCTCCAGCCCTCTTCCGTGGCAAGGGAGGTGAAGGCCTCACCTGCCCCAGAGCTCGTTCTGCTGGATAAGTATCCACTTACCCAAAGCCTCAACCTCAGACAAGGAGTCAGTGTCAGTGTCCTGCCCTTTGTTAAGGCTCCATGGTCCAACATGCCCCTTCCAAAGCCCCCGCAGTCAGATGAGCTGCTCCATGGGCTCTGAGAGCTGATTTCCAAAGAGGAAAGCCTGTTCTCTCAAGTGCATTCCTTCTCTGCACTCAGATCAACCCGGGAAACCTTCTCGATCCAGTCCAACTCTGTCAATGGGGGCACAGGATTTTATACAACACCGTTTGTGAGCAATCCTGTGCTCTGTCTCCTCCCCTGGGCCCCCAAGAGGGAATCTCACAGTCAAGGAATAAGGGTAAGGAGGCAGGGTTTGAGAGGTGAGAACTATCCAGCCAGGCTTTCAACCATCTCCTGCATATCTTTGTACTGTTCACACTCACCTAAGCCAGAGCTCAGCTAGCGGATTTACTCACAGAGTCCTGTTGTGCCAGGGAAAATGATCCTGAATCCCTTAGGTCAGGCATGCAGCACATTGCTTGTGCTTTTCCCTGGTATCCTTGGGATGTGGGTCCCAGCTCTCACTTACTGAAGTTGGAAAAACAAGCATGACGCTTTGCAGAGCCCACAGGTCAGTTTTGGGCTCCAGAGGAACCACACATCTGTAATTCTTCATTTGGCACAACATGCTACACTCAAAGCCAGCTGTGGTGGCCTGAGCTGCACATGTACCAGTACCAGGACAGGAAAGGTGACCCAGCCCATCCAGCCTTGCACCAAAGGACACTGTTTTGACCCCCAAACAATCAATTCAGTAGGAAATAAACCAAGAATTACCCCCAAGGTCACGCACTGCAGAACACGACACTGCATTTGGTGGGGGATGCACTGCAAGAAGCAGGGCAGCACTGCTGGATTGTTCCCCATGAACTTTGTTTCAGGCCGCTGGAACTGTTGTTTGGAGCATCCAAGGGAAGCACTAGCTCTCAAGTCACAGAGGTTTCTGAAGATACACATCTAAAGCTGCATATGAGAATGTTCCTTTGGATACATCCCTGCGCTAGCACAAAGGGAAAGAGAGGTTAACATCACACCTGCATCCCCCAGCTCCCAGCCAAGGGTGGCTCAGGCTGTAGTCATGGGGCTTCCACAGGGGCTGTGTTGGCTTCAGGGATGCTGCAGGTAACCTCTGTACTGTGCAAAAGAGAAACAAGCTCTCAGCAGCCAAACTAGCCTCCTCCAAGCCCAGTCTGTCCCTGGCATCATCAGACTTGCCCTGACTCACCATGCTGCAGGGAGCATCCCCCCTTTCCAGCTCATGGCTCACACACACTTGGAGCAGCCCTTCCATGTTAACAGGAATCTCCCATTTTTTTTGAGCCTCACACATCAAGAAGTGACAGGTATTTCACTGCTACAGCTTTTTCATCCCAGCATTAAGCTACCTTAGCAATTAAACAAATCAAACATGCACTTAGCAAGACCTAGGTCAGGTTTGTAACCAGAAAAAAAGCAATATGCTTACTCCAGAGCACTCAAAATTTTCTCAGCCACCATCATCTGCACTCCAAGGACATCAAAGGCTTTCCAGAAAGCAAAGACTTGCTCTCCCAGCTTATATATACCCTCAGCCCCTGGCCAGCAGCACTCAGCAAGGGGTTCCTCCTCACCATTCACACCTCAGCTAGAAGGTGAGAGAGAAAAATGAGTGCTGAGCTTGAGGGAATTTAAGGAGAGACAAATGACAGTGGATCCTCTGTTGGGGTCACAGTAGCACCTCTGGGCTGAAGCAATGCTGGGCAGGGAATTGGGGTGACAGGGCTGAGAGTTGCCAGGGCAGGATCCCTGTTTTGTCTGAGCAGGTGCACTTACATGTGTGTGGGTCACATGGGGCTGTCCTGAGCCCGCTGCCCACCTGCAGAAAATAACCTGTATTCCTAAAAAGCACTGCCTTTGTTACTGAGGCATAGGAGAGAGCAAAAGGCACACTGAGGTAATTTACTAAATTAGGTTGTGAAATGAGAGGCTGTGTAGACTTGGACGTCACTACGGGTTGGTGTGGGTTGGCTGCCTGTAGTCTCTCCCTGGAGGTGGTGCAGGCAGAGCCACCGCCAAGGCACAGGTGTGGGGATGAGTGAGACTGCAGCAGGCGAAGCCCAGATGTTTATCTGGGCAGTAGGAATGGTGAAGCCCAGATGTTTATCTAGGCAGTGAGAGCAGGCAGGCCTCCTGGGAGGCAGCCAACCTTAGGAACAGGCGCTGCATCTGTCTCATGGCTGAAACCCAGGGAGAGAGCTGGACATAGTCCTGGGATGGGAGTTGGTCCCTCTCCAGCAGGGAGAGAGGCCAACAGCTTTTAGGCAGCTCAGAGAGTGGAGCTGGCATTGCAGCCCCACTGTGGCAAGCCAGTCGGATGAGACTGGAGTAGGCCATGTCAGAATACATGAAAATGCAAATCAGAGCTAGAGAAGCTCATCTCAAAAATAATGTGATGTGCTGCTATTCAGCAAGAGGTGGCTGGGAGAGGCAGTGATGCCGAAAGAGCTGGGAGCACAGCAGGGAAGACTGCAGCATGAGGTGACAAGGATAAAGATGGATGTGGCTGAGCCTGTAGGGACAAGACCCTCCCTGTGACTATTGTTGCCACCTCATTATGGGTTGTTACTCCTCAAGTCCCCATATGAGTTGAGAGTGAAGCCCCCCTGAACTTTAGCCCCTTCCTGCCCCCCTTCCCAGCCAGCTGCCTGACTCCCCAGTGTTAGGATGTCCTGCCCCCTCCCCAGCCAGCTGTATGACTCCCCAATGTCAGGAGGAAAAATCCCTGTGGAACAGGCACCTGGCACAGCAGGTCCAACGGGATGCACTGCCTGCTGCTCCACTCCTCCCTCGGCACAGCGTAGGGCTCTGGAGCAGAGTGGCATGAGCTGGCTCGAAATTACAGTGATGCTCAGGCTTAATGGAAAATTAAAGTCTGGAGGAGGAGGAGGATGAAGCCATGCACAGGTGTGCACATACACCGACTGTCCTGGCCCCTTCCCTTGCTCTCTGTGGCAGCAAACTGCAGTGCTGACAGGCACCCACTGCTCTGCCCTGCAGGGAATGGACTTTTCAGAAGCTCGTTTTTAAATAGTGAGTACGAGTTAATTCAGCACAAGAGTCTGGTGGAGCTCAGAAACTCACTCATCACCAGTGGCCGCTTTTCCTGGCATCTCGCAGTACTGGTGACTCTTCAGATGACGGGACAAGGCTCTGCCAGGAAAGTCTAGAGGAGTCATATTTAAATCACATGATCTAAGACAATGAGTAATTTGATAAAGAGAACTGAAATACCATGCTTATAAAATGGATTTGTCCACATGTTCTTTTAAGTGTTAATCCAAGCCTGGTCAGTAACATTCTTGGATGCACAGTCAGTGTGATATTGAGGGGCGATTCAAACCAGCTCTAGCTGAGTTCAGGTTTCCTTCCAGGCTCCCTGGGGTCTGTCTCCTAGGGGGAAGCATCCCCTTGAGTAATGCTGAGCCTCAGCTTGTGGTGAGAAACCCCCTTATCTCCAACCTCACTGCCAGGACAGAGCGGGAATCCCTTGGCAGAGTGAACCCAGTGAGGCTCTTTTCCAGTCTCTCCTCCTCTCACTGAAGCTGGACCTTTTTTCCCTTTCATTTCTCCCTTCCCTTGCTGCTGTTCTGTGCCTGGTCTCACAGTATTTCTCCTGTAGCTTTGATTATTCATGCTTTATCACTGAGTTTTGGCTTTTCATTCCATTGCCAGGTGCAGTGCAACTTCCACATTCATGGTTTCTCTGGTGGCATTTGTGGTCGGGCTGTTAGGACCAGAGGTGGGAGTCACAGAGGAGAAGGAAGAGGATACCAGGGGGACAGAAAGCATGAAGGATACCCGTGCTGCTGAAACCCCTTCTGGGCTGTTATGACGCTGTCAGGATGTGCACATCCTCTGGATCACATGCCATAAGAAATGCTTGTTGCAGACACCTTAGGAATAAGATTTAGCATCCAGTTTTTCAGAAACTTCAGAGGACACATGGATACCCTTGTTGAGTTTGTGGTTTACTTGCTGCATAGAATCTCCTGCCTCATGCCCAGCTCAAAGAACTGCTACCACCCTGGGCACGGGGAGAGGAACTGGGAGGCAGTGCCGGGACTGTGGTCTGATGCTGGAGCTGCTGCTGGGGTTAGTGAAGCAGAGAAGCTCCCTACATGAGAGCCAAAACTATGCAGAGAGGCTGAAAAGCTGTCGCGAGACTCCAAAATCTCAACTGCTCCCCATAACAGGTTTGTGGTCACCCCAGTCCAGCCCATGAAGACCTGCATGGTGAGCTGAGGCTGAATGGGAAAAGCTTCTTTAACTGAACACTGGTCTGGCAGGAGAGCAGAGCTGGGAGTCTCACCCAGCAATTCAGAGGGGAACACGGTGCACTCAGCTCTTTAAGAGGGTGATTAACTACTCAAACCACTCACTGTGGGATGTAGTGGGATCTCTGCCATCAGACCTGAACACCTGCCCACCAGCTCACACTCCATTCCCGGTGAGATGGGACCCAAAACTGAGCTGATCAACGTGGTGAGCAGCCCTGCCTCCATGCCCTCAGGATTGTCCGTTCAGTTGACAGGGCAAAACAAAAGTATTTTTAACTTGGATGGAGATAAAAGGTAAAACCTTCACATCTAAGAGCTCCAAAGTGTTGCTATGGAGGGGATTTATCTTCTTGTTTTCCTGAGAGGCTCCTTCTAGATCAGCCCACTGTGCAGATGTCCCAGGATCTCTGTCTCCAGTCAGCACTGAATTCCTGCAGAGCGGGTAGCTGTCTGACACTAAATTTTATTTTTAAAGCTCCAATTCCTAGATCACTGGAAGGATTTTCATATCTCACCTTTGACTTAAAGTCAGGCAAGTTTCTTGCATTCCCAGCAGCTCACAAATGAACTCAAAGAGAATGTAGGTATAGGGTTTTAAGGAGATTTGATGCTTATCTGATGAAAGTAGCATTCCCATCACTGTGTCTTCTCACTGGTTGCATTCCAGGGTTTGTGGAGCCGCTTTGTTGCTGTTGGAAAAGTTGGTCTCACTCTCACACAGCTCATTATTGTAATTGCAGTTCTCAGAGAGCTGAGAAATGTGCTCCTTCACAGGCACATCCATACTAATGGCTTCTGCCTCACTGTCAAGGGTAAACCACCACAAGTCAGGGCTCCGAGGACTTTTGGAGAGCCCTTCTGCTTCAGGTGTTTGACTCTGTCAGTGAAGGAGCCCTCTGAAACACCCATCAGCCAGATGAGAGTTGTGTTTGGAGAGCACATGGCTCAACAGAGTGAGAGAAAAATCTATTTCAATTTATTTTTATACTGGGCAGAATGCTTTGAATGGCGCTGCCTGGCATCCCCTCCAGCAGGCAGCCACCCTGGGAGTAGCTGGATCAGTCCTCACAAGTGTTGCAGTGCACTGGGTGGCTTTTTGCAAGTTTATATCCCCTCACAAAGGTTTATAGGTTTGAAAATGTATTTCCACCAGCTCAGGAGGGAGGGAGAGCTGGCTCACTGCATGGGATACCGCTTTCCCAGGTGGGACGTTGCTGTTGGAAGGGGTTGGTGCTCAGTGGGTCAGACAGAGCTCAGCACCTCCCCAGGCATTCTGCAGGGAGGCAGGAGTATAGGACCCCCTTGGGCCCCCCGAGATGCTGCTGGAGAGGGGGCTACGGTGGGCAGGGGAGCTCCAGGGCTGTCCATAGCCTTTGCAGAACATTGTCACACAGTGCCACATGCTCCCAGGTCTTGCCTGTCCTTATGGGAGCAACAGCACAATCCAGAGGGTTCCTGAGGGACCAGGTGTGTGCTGAGCCCAGGCACAAACCACAGGATGGAAAAAAGACAAAGGGACAGCAAGGTGTTGGAGCTGAGCTGATGCATGCTTTGTCCTCAGCCTTCATCCTCATCCCCATGTGCAGGGAGAGATGCAGGGCTGGGGAGGGTCAGAACCCAAGAGTCATCTTGTTGGGACTTTGTTGGAGCAGGGACCCCAGCCCAGTGCTGAGGACAGCAGGGATGAAGCAAAGGAACCCTCAAGTCTCTTCCTGCATGGTGGGTATTTGCAAGGTATGTACACATTTCAGAGAAGGCCTGGCTGAAGGTGGCCTCACCTCCCTCCATGTCACTGGTGGGATCTGCACCAGCAGAAACCTCTCCAAAGGCAGTGGGGATGCACATTGACACCCACAGAGCGACACTGCTCAGCCGTGGGTGCTGCCTGCCCCAAGATCAGCGCTGGCTGAGTTCTCACCTGGTGCTTCTGTTATCTCTCACTGGGATCTGGTGATGCCAAGCCCATTTTTGGATGAGAGGCAGCTCTCCTGGTCTTGCCCTACAGCGGGAGCCAGGCTAGGAACCAGCCAGGGTGAGGACAGAGATGCAGCACAGCAGGGCAGCTCCCTGCCAGCCCCTCACCATGGAATTGGGGGCCGTGATGCACACCAAGCCTGCTCCAGCTGGGTAGGACAGCTGCCACCAGAATCACCTGTGCAAGACCATCCAAAGCCAGCCCAGGCCTTGGTTGTCCCTGCTTTTTCAAGAACTGGAACTTTCCAGGGGTCTCATGGGGCACGGAATGACACCACACACACCCCTCCCCCACCAGCCAGGACATCAAGGATAGCCCCACACTGCTGCCAGGAGTGGTGAGGGGCCAGGGATTGTCCTTCCCACTTACTCATTCCTGTGGCCACAGACAGATTTGATTCCTTCCAAATTTACTGAGATCCGTGGTGGGTTTTCCAAAAAATCATACATCAAAACTTCTGTGGATAATTATGAGTTTGTTGCTTATTTATTAGCACTAGGCTGTAATTACTCAGTATCTGGATGACTTGCTGCACAGATCATGTGATGCTGAGTAGGTCAGATGAGTACAAGGCTCAAATTAGGATTTTAAAGTGTGTTTTCCCAGGAAAGTCTGCAATGCAACCCTAAATTCTGCTGTATTGTCAACAGAACGTCTGTGGGCAGGCAGAAGCAGACAAGGGGAATTTGGGATAACCATGGGTAGACTCACAGAGTCACAGAGCGTTCTGAGTTGGAAGGGACCCACAAGGATCATTGAGTCCAACTCTTAAGAGACTAACCCTTTATAGATAATTTTGCTCTCTTCTGTCCGGTTGTAACAATGTGCGTGCAGGGACTTTACTCTGTCTTTTCCAGGTATGTGACATGATGAGTCTCCATGCATCACTGTGACAGTTTTCCTATCCCCAGCTGGTGCCTTTCCATGGCATTTCACTGTTCATTGGCTGGATGCAGTGTGTAAGTGGCCATGTGACAGCACTTGGCCAAAGCTCTGCCCCTGTGACCCTGTGGTGACACCATCTTCAGCTGTGCTTCTGTTTTCCATCCCTGGAACCAGCCCTGCAGCCAAAGCTCCCTGCCCTGAGGCTGCAATTGTGCTGTCAGGGTGTGCAGGCCATGCTCCCTGGTTTTAGGGGGAGAGGGGTGCCATGGTGCTGGCACTACCCAGAACATAAGGAGCAGATCCATTTGGCAATGGCTGCCCTTCACAGCTCTGTTTGGACACTATGGTTACCATAAAGAGCCTGTCTTGCTGCCCTGCACAGCAGAGGCAGAGGGGAAGCTAGCTTTCCAGCTCAGATGGGACCACTGAGGCCTCAGGAACTGTCAGGGCTTTTAGGAGCTCACATGTATATGGCAGGTGACCCTCAGCTGGTGCTCGTGGCAGGCACTGTTTTGTGTCCCCCGTGCATTGCTCACAGCTAGTACCAATGGAGGCAGAGCCCAGACAGCCTGGGCAGGACGTTCCATGTCAGAGCTACACAGGACCTTATCATTATGGTGGCAAATACCACCTGCTTGGTATACCCAAGAGGATGCTGTTGGCTTTCCTGGAGTCCCAGTGCATGGCTTTGGCTGATCTGTCTGGGTTTGGCAGCACAATCTGTCCAAGCACAGGAGCAGGAAAGGGCCTTCCTCACACCCAGTGAATCACCTGCTGAATTCAGGGAGTTCTGGGCTGCCTTTTAAGCACTGGCTCATCTCTTTTTTCTGCACCCTGTGAGGGAGTTGGACATCCCACATATCCCAGACCAAAGGTGATTTGAGGGGAGCCAAGGTGGGATCACAGCCTGGCTCTGTGTGAGGCAAGCCAGGCTGAGCTCCAGCACCTCCCAGCCTCGAAACTGGCCTCAGCCTGCAGCCTACAGGAGTTTCACTCCTGGAAACCACCCTCCTGGCTGGCCACAGCCACCCCAGCACCTCTGATACGCAGCATGGTCAGGTGCCTCTGCAGTGAGCCCTGTGCCTCCCCTCCACTCCCAACACCCCACTCTGGGTGTGCTTGGGGAATGTGGGGCTCAGAGGGCCTCGAGCAGTACCACAGCATGAGCAATGGTGGCTGCACTTTGCCTTCAGCTGAGTGGGTGCTTGATGCGGCCTCCTGAAAGGGCACACTAACCTCTGGGAATGATTCCAGGGGATTGAAAGCAAACCACACATCCCAGTGGAGGAGTTAACTCCAGAGTCTGTGGCTTCTATGAGAGTTTGTTCCCCTGCTCTCCACAGCATCCTTCTCCTTCTCCTGCTCCCCTCTGGGCAGAGGATGCTCTATAGCCTCTGTCCTAGTGGTAGCACACGTGGCCATGTATGGTTTCCTCATACTTCTGCAAGTGCCCAGGCAGGAGCTGTGGTCCTGTTTGGATGACTTGCCTTGAGCAGTTAAAATCCTTTGGCCAAAATGCCCAACTCCTCCAAATGCTGGCGGGCAGCTGTGAGATTCCCTGAGGAGACCCAGCATGGGCAGGAACAGGGAGCAAGACCACTCGTGAGCCAGAGGAACCTGTGTGCTCATCCGCTCAGAGCAATCAGCTCAGCTTCTTGAAAAGGGGGACTATGAGAACAGACCACCTACCACAGATCCCCAAGGGCAGCTCCTCTGCCTGTAGATAACCAGGAATGTTGACACTCCTTATCCCTGTGGTGACACTATACCTGTGTGTCAGCAACACATTGAATGCATGGCAGAGGCGGGGGGGGGGTGTGTCCCTGCTGTTGGGTACTTCTCAAAAACACAGTGAGAATGATACAAAGATCTCTTCAGAATTACCTTTTGGAACTACCAGAAATACATGGGAACTTGATATTCTTCCCCATGGCAGCAGTACCCCAGGGCCAAGGATGTCCCAGAAACATCTGTGCGAGTTTTATTGCAACTTAGAAAGGAGCAAAGCAAGACCAACACCAAAGGTGCAGAAGCACTAAGACATGTGCTCCTCTGGGGTGAAATATGAGGAATTAATCACCATCAGCTCTTTTGGTGCCAGTTTTGTGGAGCCCCTGGGCCTGGCAGACTGCAGGCACCTCCTGCCAGTACCACCAGTTACCCAGTGTGAGGTCTCAGCTTCTTGAGGGGAGAAGGCAGACCCAGTGTGGCAAAGAAACTTCAGCTAGTCAATTTTCTCTCTTTTTCTTTTCTGGATACATCTTCCATTTGTTATTGCTATTCCTGTTTCCCAGTGACTGCTACCTTGGAGAGGGAAACACTCCGACACTCCTCTGGGCATGTTTCACAGGGCTGGGGCATTTTGCTTTCAGGTTTCCATCCAGATCTCTGGTTTTAGACAAGAACCAACAGGCTGCACAAGAACCAACAAGCTGCATGTCTGAGCCTGGCTGGCAGTGCCCAAAATAAGCAACCACAGGCTTTTGCTCCTTCCTCCCAGTGTTTAAACACACTGTCCTAGAGCAGGGTGCTGGAAGAGACAAGACCTCCCACCCTGCAACGGGACATAAGAGGTCAATGCCACCACACAAATGATGAAGTGGTGGGCTGCTTGCTTGCTAATGAACTTACTTGGGGTGCAGTGAATGCTTTGGGACGCACACACCTGTTCGGTGTGCCAGATGTTGCTCTGCTGGTACTCGCAGATCAGTTCCATACCCTTATCCCATGGGTGCAGCATGGGGCTGTCAGGTCTGTCCTGCACTCATGTCCCATGGTAAAAAAGTTTCTAAGCCGATTGCTGCAAGTTTTCAAACACCTTTTGATCAAAGCATTTTTTTAAGGAAAACATACCCCTCCAAGGGAATGGAGAAGGGGCATAAAATCAGCCCTCTGGCAATTTGGAGAAGTACTGATGCAGATCACACATCCCCCACAAACCACTGCAAGGGGAAGACAGGAGCAGGACATAGTTTATGCTTTTGTGTCAACTCAAGTGTGCTGGGATGGCAAAGACCCACCAGTTAAACATCACTCATAGAGAGCAGGGTCATGGCCCCCCTGGCCGGTGTCGGCTGCCTTACATGGAGCACATATCTCAATCATCACAGTCACGTAAGTCAGAGTTAACACCATCAAAAAGAGAAAGTGTTTACTCATCCCAGCACAAAGCTGCAGAGAAGATGGGTCAGAGCTGGGGGTCTGAGAGCTCCTGGCTGTCCTGCAGTCTCTGTCAGCTTTCGAGTGCCAAAATACAGAGGTGTCTGCGTTGACAACTCAGGCAAAGACAGAAATGAAGCAGGAGGATTGCCAGCTGGACTGGACACCTCAGGGAATCTTTCATTAGTGTCTATAAAAGACATGTGTCCATGGTTCTTTCCCTGTCTCTCTATTTTATTTTCCTTTCTTCGGAAAGAACTGAAACATTCCTGGGTTAAAATCCCTGCAAAGATCCCCTTCTGCTCTACAGCTTTAAAGCTGATGTGTCTGTACAAATTCCATCACACATGGAACCTAACCTAAATTTTTGTAGAATTGTATTTATGGTTCTTAATTAATGGAAGAGCCATTGCAGAGAAGAAGAAAAAGCAGACCCAGGTCAGTGAAAGCTGGTGCTGTGCATGGTGGGTAGATCCACCAGACATGGAGGGCTGGGGTGAAACACTCAGAAATCCTTTGTGCCATTGACCATGGGGAACCACCCCTTCCAGACCTGAAACACAAGCCTTCAGGAATTACCAGCACAGTTCTGACTCTGCAGAACCCAGGATTTGGGGTTTGAGAAGTTCATCTGAGGCAGTATTTCTCTGCAGCTCCAGAGCACAGTCTGTATCCCCAGCACTAACACAGGGCCATTGGGTGTCTGCTGCTGGAGATACCAAGTGCTTTCGATCCTTCCTATCCAAACTGAACTTTAAGGAAAAAAAGATGTAATGATGCAAGTAAAACCTGACTGAATCCCTGTGGGACATGAAAGGTGACCATCCCAAAGCCAACTCTGCCCCATCAGGCTCAGAGTGAACTGTGGAGGCTGCATGGATGCAGTGGCACTGACCTGATATCTAAACTAACCAATTTGAGGCTCCTGGGTCCCACTGAACTCTCCCACACCTGGTATGCAGGAGGCTCCTTGGTGACCCAAAAGGTGTGGACACAGAGCTGCCACTGTCAACTGCTTTCCAGTTCCTTTTTTTCTGGAAGAAATTGCTGCCTGATCCCCAGTCAGCAAAACTGCTGGAGCTGCGAACTACTCTGCCCCTGTTAACACAGCGGATGTTCTGTGCTTCCCTCCCTGAGCTGCCCTCCCTTCCTGCTGTGTGTGCCCCAGCGTAATTCCCCTCTCCATAATATATTTAGTTTTACTTCTTGCTGTTGTGCAAATTCTTTGAGGTCTGCAGTATGGGAGAGAGTAAATAATAATACTCAGCTTTCCTGGCACCAACATAAATTCGTGTATCCCATGCACAGTGAGCCAGGTGACTTAGCCTGGTCCCACCTCACTGCTGCACTGTCCTGCTGCTCCTCCCTGTGTAGGGCAGCAGCTGCTTTCACCCTGGCTCATGGCACCCTGGAAATGGGGAGCCTGAGGTGCCCAGAGCAGAAGCAGGACCGGGACTGAGGCACACAACATCCCCCAAATGTGTGCTTCAGCCACAAGCCTGACCCTTGCTGTTGAAGTTGGACATGCTGATCCTGTCCGAAGGCACATAGAGCTTGATGAATGCACAGGAGGTGATCATGGCAGGGCACACTCAGAGAACAGCCCATTATCTGGTGAAAGGAATTTTGGATGACACTTTTAGAAAATTCTGTTTCTTCCCAACACCACAATTCCTCCACTGTAAACTAGTGATGATGTTTATGTACCTTTTAAATCTCATCTGCGGGGATTGGGAATGTGAGAAGGTAGCTTTCCCCAGCCCCTCAGTGATGCTGAAGATCTTTCTCCTTTACTACTCCTGTCAGCTTGCCTGCTCCCTGCCTGAATTCCCAAACGATGCTTCACGGGTACTAACTCCAGCCATTGTCTACTTCTCTTACAAACATTCCAGGACATTTCCAGTGGGGGCAACTTTTTCCTCACAAGTAACTTTCCACTGGATAGGACAGGTTTGTAGGTGGCAGCTCTGCATGGCTGCCTCTAGCTTCAGCTCCTCACTAATTTTCAGTGGTTTCACTTGGTGAGTTTGGTCAAGGTTGTGTTGAAGGTGTGCTAATTTGGATTCTCTGTGCAGTGTGCAGGATGAGGCAGATTGGGACGATGCTGCCATTTCCCCCAGCATCCCTCCTGGTCACTGAGCAGGGCATGGCATATGCAGGCCCCAGCCCACAGAGCCTAGGATGGGTGAGCCAGGGTCTGAGACTATTGGTGAATGGCAGGCAGAGAACCTGGCATGAGAAATGCCTGGGCTGCAGAGCCCTCGGGAATATCCTATGGAGCACTTCAAGTGGCAGAGTGTGGGTGCTGCGGGAGCAGGCTCTGAGAATTCCCAGCTCCAGGACAGAGATGCCAGAGGATGGGGCACAGAGCCCCCAGGGCTGCAGTGCCATCAGGAGAAAGAGGTCAGCCCCAAGCCATGGCCCTGAGAGCTGCTGGGGAGACACACAGTTGGCATTAGACCACTGCACCACCATTCTGGTGGTGGAAGGAATCAGGGCCAGTTTTGTCGGAACCTGCCCTTGGGCTGTGGGTGGGATGGGCAGCCTTCCATGAATTCCTTGTGCTTTCCAAAGGAATGTTGGCCTGGGTTCCTACCCCCTGGGTTGCCTGTGATAGCAACCCATATGCTGAATTCTTAGTGTCAGGAAAGTGATCTGGCTTTCCATACTCCTGGGTGGAATGGAGTGCAGTGCCCAACATCAGTGAGAGCCTTGAGTACCATGGTTCTGCCAGACCCAGCATTCTCTGCACGTGGCTTGAAGATCAGAGACCTCTGCACTTCTCAGTCCATGTTACCTGCTCCAGGGCATGAGGAAAACACCTGAGCAGACTTGTTCCAGCTCACGTTGTTTCAGTGAATGGGAAGAAAAACTCAAGATAGCCCCAAAGCTGGGAAGGCAGCAGGCACAGCCTCACACCATACTGGGGGCACCATGTGAGCAATGGTGCTAACCAGTAACCCTGGGCAAGGGGTCCCCCAGAGACCACCAGTGGCCCCCATCCTCCCACGCAGTGTTGCAGAGAGCTGTGGGGTGTGGTGTCCCCTTCCCACGTGACTGGCCATATAAGAATTGGTCCCAGCAGACAGGGCCAGCTCAACCTGCTGGCAGGGGAAGATCAGCCCCGGTGACCAGGTGCTGCCAGGAGAAGGTCCTCATGGACCTTCACTCCTAATGGACAGCAGGATTTAACATACCCTTCCCAGTGTCCCAACACCACTGCTGGTGTGGCACAATCCATGTGCCCACTGCAGCCTGCCAGGGGTTGTGTGCCCAGGGGCAGAGGGTTCCCCAAAACCATTCCTCCAGATTTTGGAGCACAAGCAACAGACCTTGGAAGGTGGGTAAAGGCAGGCAGGTATCAGTGTTCCTGCCCCACAGCTTCAGCACAGAGCCATGGCACTGTGTCAGCAGGATTCAGTCTGTGCTGATGCTGTTTCATCCCAGTGCATCCCTAATTCCAAGCTGTGTGTATATGTGGACAGCAAGCAGGTTGGGTTTTTAATGACGTGAAATTCTGGCTCTTGCTGCAGTGCTTTGCCAGAGACCGTGTTATTTCATGTATCTGGGTCAAGCTTATTCCTTCTTTGGTAGTATATTCCGGGGAGCTTGAAGTGCTGCCCTTCCCCACCATCCAGCCATGCTTCATTGCTATCTCCTTCCAGGATCATTCATTGGGTCAAAACTCTTTACCAAACAGGGGCTCACAGTGGGAATTTCTTCCAGCACAAACCTTGAGCCAAAGGCAAAAGCAGTTCAGCAGAGCTGAACACTTGCATGAATTCCGTGGCATGTCAGGCTCTTCTTCAGCTGCTTTGTCCCAAAAGGAAGATGCTACTGAGGAACTAACAGGTCTCAGTTCACCTCCAAGGTATTTGCCAGACTTGAGCTCCATTCTTACAGCAAGAAGGGATCTAACACTCCTATTTGGGGCACTGTGAGGTGGAGGATCCCTGGCATTGGCAGCTGGGGAGCTCCTCTGAGCTCAGCCTGCATGTGGGAGTGGTGGGAGGTTGGGATGTGATAACCTCCCTCATCAACATGCTGCCCCTTTTGCCGACTCATGCAGCTTGTTCTGGAAGAGCTAAAAATAGAGCAGTGAGTGGCTTTTGATGGCACTATGAAATTAAAATGAAAATGTTTGGTTTTGTTTCCATTGAAAAGAATTTTCAAATGCCCTCATGGCTGTGTTGAAAACTATAGATAACAATTGGGCTTCAACAGAAGGGTTTGACCCTCATGGGCAGGGTCAAGCCCTCTGTGGGGCAGACGGAGCAGGTGGAGCAGACAGGGCAGGTGGCTCTAGCCCTCATGGCCAAGTGTCTTGGGTTGGCTGTGTTGGAATTCATACTCATGAGCCACTCACCCAAGCACTCTGGGTAACCCTCGGCTGCAGGGGATTCCTTGGCAAACAACATAAAAATGGTGCCAGGACCTCACCCAAAGCAGAGATGGATGCTCAGGATGGAGACAGATGTGGATATGTGATGCTGGCCTCCAAGGCTGCCTCAGGACCATCTGGCAATGGTTGGGACTCAAAGTCATGCTGCTGACGTGTGACTTGGGAACGGTGATGGTCATGTTGCATGTTTTCTTCTGTTCTAAAAATCCCTCACCCTGTGGATGCTGAGGCTGTAGCTGGCAGCTTTGACTGGACTAGCCAGGGATCTGGGAAAAACCCACTCCCAGGTATCACAGAAGCACAGACTGGTTTGGGTTGGAAGGGACCTTAAAGCTCATCTTGTTCCACCCTCTGCCAAGGACAGAGACAGCTTCCATTAGACCAGGTTGCTCCAAGCCCCATCCAACCTGGCCTTGGATACTTCCAGGGATGGGGCAGCCACAGCTTTTCTTGGAGACAGATGCACCCCACATCCCCAGTTTGCTTGCTGATTTCCTCCTGTGAAATACTTGTAAAAGCAGGCTTTCTCACTTCAGAAAGCCACCCCAGCTTGTCATTTGGGGTGATGGCAGGCATGCAGCTCCTCAGCCATTTGTCACACTGTCATGGGTTTCTCTGATTAGGTCTCTTTTTTTTATATAAGAGGAAGATTGGCTTCTGTTGGAAGCCTCTGGGAGTTTCCCTCCATTCTATAGAGCAGAGCCAATGAGGGTCAGCTCTGAGGAAAACTTCCTGCTTTTGAATCATTAAGTAACACCCCTGCCTGAAAACATATTTAAGAAGTTGTTGCACAGTTGAAAATTGGCAGCCATGGATTAACAACATCACAATACAGACATCAAGGTCAATTCAGGAGGGAGTAGCAGGGGGAGGGACCTCACAGATCAGGGAAAGGACTAAAAGCTATTATTCCCTGACTACCGTGGTGATGACCATGGTGATTATGAGCTGTCCCCTCGAAGCACATGGGATCCATCGGGGTGCAAAGACCCCCCCTGCCAGAGCAGAGGGAGATATGAATGAGGCTGCTGCTTCATGAGAAGCCCCCAAGGTGGAGCGGGGTCCTGCAAAGATTTGTGGCTGAAACCCATGAAGGGAGAAGCCCACACTAAGCATGTACAGCCATCTTTTTATAAGAGACTGCGCCCCATGGAATGACCCACGAGAGAGCAGAGGATCTCTCTTGTGGGAGGGACCCCACAGAGCGCAGGGGAAGGACTCAGTTATGATTTTCCCCTGTAACTGTGGTGATGGCTGTGGTGAAGCAAGCTGTCCCCTTTGCAGCCCACAGGAAAGCCCCTGAGACAGCACATTTGGAAGAACTGCTGCTTAAGTTTTGGACTTACATTTGTGAATGGCTGACCCAACAACAACTGACTACAAACCTTCCACTCCCTGTCCCCCGCACCATCAGAGGAAGGAGGGGGCATGGACAGACCAGGGAGTAGTGGTGGTGCAAAGGTGTTTCTAACCTGTTTTTATTTCTTATTTTTAGTTTTCAGTTTGGTAGTAATAAATATAAGCATTATTCTAATTTCTGCTTTGCCTGTGGTATTAGTCAAAGCTCCTCTTTTGTTATCTCTAGCCATAAATTCCTAGCTGGTTTTTTTTATTCTTCCCTCTGGAAGGCAAAAAGTGGGGAGAAGAAGCACCTGGAGTAGTTTTGCTGAATACTAGGTTTTTATCCAGGCTCAAACCACCACGCACACTCTTGGTCATATTTCTCTGGTGTGAGAAATCCCCAAAGAAAGCTCTGTGGGCAGGATTGGGATACTGCCACCCCTCACTGCACTGAAGTCTTGGTCAGAAATCCTGGTGCAGGAACTGTGTCAGGAGGTGACCTGAGACACAGGGGCCACTGTCACAGCCAGCGCTGCACAGATCACCCGCAGCACTGCTGAGGCAGCAAGATGCGCTCTGAATAATTGAGAGAAATGTAGGAATTTCTGCAAATCAAAGCTCTTTTGCTGACAACCTGCAGTCAGAATCGCTGCCTGAATTAATCAAATGCATCATGGACCCAGATGTGCTTCCTCAGCTCTGATCCTCTTATTGAACCAGTTCAAAACTGATTCAGAGAGACTTCTCTCTCTCAAACATGGGTGCAAAGGTGCCACAGGTGCCTCCTGCTTTAAGGGTGGCTTTCCAGGGCACTCTCAGCACCTGTCTCACTGCTCGCTGTGCTGAGACTGACACATCCCTCTGCTTCTGTGGATCCTGGATACTCCCTGCACTGTCTTTTCACAACACAGATGCTCTGTCACACAGCTTGGGCTCACATGGATCCTTTCCCTCACAACTGTGTGGGGTTGGTGTTTCTCTCCCACATCTGACATGTTCTGCTCTCAAGGAAATTCTCAGCCCAAGTGACTGCACGAGGTGCTGTGATGAGCAGGTCTGTTACAATTTACAGCTCATGTCTCAGTCAGGGAATGACCAGCAGGATATCCTAAACTAGCCTCGGGATTTCTCCAGCTGCTAAGTTCTGTAAGCCCTGAAAATTATGACTTGGCCAAGAGAGCTGAAAGGTGAGGAAGAATCACAGGTAACTGGGTGTGAAAGGGAAATATCACAGGAGTGATAGGACTGTGGGATAGAATCCTAGAATATTTTATTTGGAAAAGTCCTCTGAGACTACAGAGTCCACCTATGCTCCCAGCACTATCAAGGCCACCACTAACCCATGTCCCCAAGTGCCACATCTACACATATTTTAAATCCTTCCAGCAATAGTGAATCCACCACTGCCCTGGGCAGCCTATGGTAGGGCTGGACAACCCTTTTGGGGAAGAAATTTTCCCAATGTCCAAGCTAAACATTCCCTGAGCTAGCCAGCAGTAGGCAGCTGTGCTTCTTCGGTCACAACATGCTCTCCTCTGGGTGAGTGATGGCAGGTGGGGAGCTGCTGGAGGAGAACTCAGGCTGTTCCTTTCCAGTGACATTGATTTTGCTGGCTGACATCGCTGGATTACTGGCAGAGGGTGTCACAGACAGGAAAGGTCCCCAGCGTGTCTCATCTGGGGATGTGCATGATGAAGCAGGAGATCTGCAAGTGTGTGCTGGAGAGCAGTAGCGTGTGGTGGTCACTGATGTGCTGCTTCCATAAAATGGGAACAGCCTCTGAGTGAGGGTCTGCAGCCCACATCTGTGAGGAAAATCCAAGGGGAGAAGGTGGCGTAACAAACTCTTCCAGACAGTAGTCTGAACAGTGCCCTTTGCCAGCCATGTGGGTGGCAGGGCTGGTGCTTGCTCTTACAGCCTCATGCTGCTTCCCCAGTACTTAGGCACTGTATTTTTCATGATGAGAATTCATTAAGACATGAGCTGGCTCAGAAGCTAATCGTTGGGAAGTATGTAGCTGATCAGGAGAGGTGTTTTTATCCTCAAATGGAGCAGAACTTTGAAGCCTCTCCTGTTTGATGTGTGCGTGGTAGTGGGGATATGGTGGGTGCCTGGCCCAGTGGGCTTCACCCTAGGACATGTGGGGTGCTGTTGATCATGCCAGGGGATGCTGGGTGAGTCCCTGACCCACCAGTCCATTTGGTCTGTCTCACCTGCCACACATCTGGGATAACTCATCCCAAGTCAGGCAGAGCCTCCATGCCCAGGAGCAGGGAAGAGACAAATCAAGAAGGTGCACATGTAATGTACACCTTCAGAGACTGGAAGGTCTGTACCAGCATTAGAGGAAGTGTACACATGGGAGAGGATGGAGGTGCCATTTTTAGGCACTCACCACCAGGTCACAGGGCTCTGCCATCGGCCCTACTGAGGGGCTCAGGGATGGGCACCCCAAGGTCTCCCTGTATAGGAATGGGGAGAAGGGTCTGGTTTGGTGCTCCACTGGCCTTTCATCAGTCACTTTGGGGTTATTGGGGCTCCACCAGCACGTTCAGTTGAGAGAACCTGGAAAGCCTGGGAGAGCCCAGCCAGGTCTTGCTGCTGGGACCATCACTCCATAACAACCACTGAAACACAGAGGGGTTCCAGCAGGTCAGGGAAGAATTGGTGTTTCAAGCAGGTCGGGGAAGAGCAGCCTCTGCCCCCCAGCAGCCATGCTGAGCCTTTCTATGGTCCTGTTTTTACTTCCCTCAGCCTGAGCCTATCCCAGATGTGCTTGTCCAAACCCTGGCCCCGGAGCAGCCCTGCTGCTCCTCTCAGTTCCTGTCTGCTAATGGATGCTGAATTTGTCCAACAGTGTCACTGAGCTCTGCCAAAGCATCTCAGCCTGCAGCAAACACCACTGTTCCTGCCCTGGATCCTCAACGTGGTCTGACAATGAATCTTCTTTCCACTCCTCAGCATCCCCACCGCTGCCATCCTGGGTACCCAAATTAGTTTTATTTAGAAGATATTTCTGGAAGTGGGTGCCAGGCAGGCCCAGACCAGGATGAACTGCTGCATTCCCCAACATCACTGAGCCCTCCAGGATGCTGCGTGACACAGGTTATTGACATGACAGAGCTGGTCAATGCAGCTGCCACACCAGAGCACAGCTCTAAAAGTTGAAAAGCCTCAGGGGACTTTGGAAAAGACTAAAAAAGAAAAAAGAACATGCATACAAAATAATTCTCTAACTTTCACATCATCCCTCTGGCTCCCCCAGCCCCAGGCAACTCTGTTCTACACCATGGACTAATAGCTTGACATTTTTCAGCTAAAGTTAAAACAGTCTGGGGCCAGAGCATCATCAGAAAAGTGTCTGATGCAATGTGTGTCCAGCTCCTCATCTCCTCCACTGCCATTGGTTATAAAACATTTCCAGTCTCCTGTTCTGCCCTGCTCTGCCAGACATTGGTCCCAGATATGTGTGTGGGGCTGTGTGGGGGGTCCCTGCCCGGGGGCTCTGTGCTGGCACATGGCAGATCCTCCCTATGTTATTGGCCCTGACACTTGCCCATGGCCACAGTGACCTGGGAAATGTGCCACCATTTGACTTGGCTCTAGAGCACAGACCAAGCCAGAGGCCATGCTGAGTCATGCATGGCCAGCATGGGTTGTAGCTTTGGGGACCAGGCACAACCAGGCTCCAAAAATCTCTGTGAGGCAAGTGGTCTTCAAAAATCCTTGTCATCCCCATGCCTCTGGTGAAATAGAATTGTAGAATCACGTAATGATTTGGATTGGAAGAGACCTTAAAGTCCATCTCATTCCACACTCTGCCTGAGGCAGAGCCACCGTGCATTAGATCAGGCTGCTCCAAGCCCCATCCAACCTGGCTTTGAGCACTTGTAGGAATGGGGTAGCCACAGCTTCTCTGGGCAACATATGCCAGGGCCTCCTCACCCTCAGAGGGAAGAATTTCTTGTGTATATCTAATCAAAATTTTCCCTTTCTCAGTTTTGATGCACCATCGCCTTCCTCAGTGGTGACAGACGCACTGACTGTGCCAACCTGTGGGCAACCTCCTGCACCTAGGGACCCTGCTGTGTGTGTACCAGGGGACTGGACAGGACCAGGTGTTCTGAGTCACAGGGAATGGCAGGGAGCCTTCTAGAGGCATCACCAGCTGGTTCCCAGCCTGGGTTCCCCCCAGTTATTCTGATTTTCCACAAGTAAAAGCAAGAAGCCAACTAGACCTCAGGGACTGTATCCCATGACAGCAGCAGCTTGACTGGGTATTGCTGTCTGGGCTTGGCCAAGCATGCTCTGAGTCACTCCAGAGATCACCCTACGGTCATTTTGGATCTCTGGGAGTAAAATCCTTGTGGGATCTGGCTGCTGAGCCAACATCCACAGACAGCATGAACAAACACATGCTTTGGCAATCCTGTTTGCTGAACCTTGCCATCACACCTTAGCCCACGAGTTCAAAGGGCTCAGTTCTGTCTGTCTGTTCTGCAGCTCTGCCCAGCTTCACACACCCACCTGAGGGTCCCTGTTACCCACTGTGCCAGGACCTGAGTGGGCAGGTCTGGTTTAGGATCTCTCAAACATTGAATTGTAGTGTCTGTGTGTGGTGATCACCTCTGCCTTGGGACAGCTGAGAGGAGCAAAATTTCCCCTGCAATTTCAGAGGGGGAAGAGCGAGGAACAGCTTAGCTCACAGTTGGACCTGGGCTATGGAGTGTGTGGTTGAACTGTGGGCTCAGCATGTCACCCTTTGCTTCAGCCCAGCCAGACCAGTTTGTCTTCAGAGAGGTGAGACGTGACGAAAACTGGCAGAGCTGAACAAATTGTAGCCAGAACCCAGACCCCACCATCCAGTGGTGGTGTGCAACAGAAGGGGTCATCAGAGAGCACTGGGAAAGCTGGGAGGACTCTGGTGAAGTTGTCATCACCTCACAGGGAAAGTGAAAAACAGTTAACACCAGCATGAAGCTGTTCATTACAGCCAGGGTTTAACTAGCTAAGAAAATTCCCCTCGTGCTAATTAAGGGAGCAGAGCACAAGCACCTCCACATGTACATGACATGTACATTAATCACTGGAAAACATGGAGATTAGAAGCAATCCAATGTCTTTATGGGCACCACATGTATTGAAATATTTGCTCATGCTGTCAGCACTCCTGGGCAGGACTTGTCTCTTCCCGAGGCACTTACAGTGTTGGGGGGCCACGGGACACTTGGCAACCCCAGCTACACCAGAAGGGAACTTAGCCCTGGAACAGGGTCTTGGAGCCTCTGCCAGGTGCCCCCAGTGCCAGTGCTGTATCCCAGTGTTCCCATAACCCATGTAGGCAACGGGAACCAAGCACAACCTCCAAATCAGCTCTTTTGTTTGTTCAAGAACAGTTGCACAGAAACACATTTTGAAGACATGCATATCCCTTCCATGCCTGACTCTTTCATTCCCAGATGGGAAGCAGAACTGTGAGTACCACCATCCTCTCAGCTCAGTGTCAGGAGGAAGGAGCCCAGGGCAGAGGAGATGCTGCAGCAGGGACTGCAGTGGGGCTACAAGTGATGATACTTGTGGCTCTCCACCACTGAGTGCTAACGAGCAGGCAGATGTTTGGTCACATCCCCACATCCCTGTGATGTGTGTTGGAGGCAGTGACACCTGTGACACCTACTCCAGCAGTGAGTGAGCCTCATGGATGTTCAGTGCTAAATGACCCATGGATAACTGACTGCATCCAGTGTGGGGGCTGGAATCAGGGCTGAGAAACTAGAGGCTGAGGGAGAAAAAGGCCATTACTGTAGCATTCCTAGTTAAGCCAGTTCAAGGCACAGGCTGTGCAAATGCTTCCCAGGAAGCACCAGCCAAAGGACATTTACTGTGGCTTAATTTTCAGATTGCATCATATACACACTGTGATAAATCTTTGAATTCTACTTGTTTATATGTCATCAGAATGATTAAAAGAGTGTTGTGATTTTATAGACAGGGAGAAAGAAATTCCATGTTTGTCTGATATAAGGACATGGAGGTTGTTAATAAAATCTCCAGAAATTTTCAGATTAAAAAAATGGTAAAACCTTCCAAGGTCACAGCAGTGCCAGGGTCCCACTGTGGAGTTACAGGGGCTGTGACACTTATCCTGCACTCAACTGCTTGCAGAGACACCTGATCCTGATGATGATTTCACCCCAAAACTCCTCTGTCATTACTATAGGGAAAGCACTGGGTTTATGGAAGTTTTGGTCCCATCTGTGCCATCCACCACCAGCACTAAAAAGGCTCCTCCTGCCCCTTGTCCCCTACTCCAGCAGGTTTGATGTCTCCCCAGCCAATGTCTTCACCACATGAGCACCATAAGCATCCTCTGCTCTGGTCTCCACCAACACCCCAGCACTCACTCCATCATCACCTCAGAACCCAACCCATTGTCACCTGACCACCCCTTTATCACCCCAGCACCCACCCCACAGCACATCTTCCAAAGGGATCAAAGAAAACCCATCTTCAGAAAGAGCTCACAAAGGCAGTACCATGCAGGAAGACATGGAGCAAGGGCAGCATCTCCTGTCAAATTCCCACAGGATGCTCCAGCATTCCCAAGGAGCCTCTGATGGTGATGGACACAACTCCCTTGGCATTAGTCCCTGTTTTTTTTCACAGCTCATGCACCCCTCAGTGAAAGGCACAGAGGAAAGAAAAACAGAAAGATAAGTTTACGGTTTTTAATTTGCACTCCCCCCCACCCTAAACTTTGCCCGTTCTGGGCATATGGCCAGAAAGCAATAAAAATCTGTTATGTTTAGAAACAGCTTAGAAACATATAAATAACAGCAGTTTGGGGTGGTGAGAGCTTCAAATACAGAGAGTTGTAAATTCTTGAGTTTATTAACATCCAAAGGGGATAACGAGAGCTTTATGACATTTAATTGAATTAAACATTCCAATTTGGGGATGTAAAATTTGCCATCATGAGCCATAATTATATACCTTCTTGGCTCTGCTGTTGTTGGTTCTCTACAAACTAAAAAAAAACCACGAGGAAGTGGGGTTTTAATTGATGTAAAAATGAATTTGTGCCCGTTGCTTGGGGCAGGGGGTGCAGGAAGAAAAGGGGGCTCCCAAGCACCCCCATCCTCTGCCTTCTCCGGGCAATGAGGAAGCTGTCTTCATGGCTCAGGCCAGACTGGCTGTGTTACCTCTCTGGTGCTAACTGGAGAAAGTTCTAATTTTTAGCTGGGCTAGGGAGAAAGTCCTCATTAGCAGGTTGTGAATGTGTCAAGCCCTTGGAAGCCCTTACTGGAGTGCAGGAAGGCAGGGCACCTCAGGAGAGGGGAAAATCCATGAACGTTTGCACGGAGGAGGATGGGGGAGGCAATGCCACCAGGGGTGAGAGACTCAGCCACTTGTTCCCAAGGAGAGCTCCTGACACCATGACCAAGCATAGATTTGGGCTGGCATGTGGCACTGGGAACCAAAGTGAGATCTGCCGAGTGGGGATGCTGCTGAAAAGGAAGGATGCAGGAGGAGCAGGAACCTGAGAGGGGAGGTTTCCTCTCCATGGAGGCATACCAAAAGCCTGGCACAAGCTTCTGGATCTCTCCTGGAGGAGAAAAAAGCAAACACCCTCTTGTCTGCTCCAGCAGCACATTAAAGAACATCTGCTCATTCAGCAATGTCTTCCAAGAGCTTCTGGGAGCAGAAGGGACATCTGAACCTCCCTTCTGTGACAGAACCCCTGGAGAAGAAGGGAGATCTAATGCCCTGGATTTTATCTCCCACAGATCACAGCTTCTGCAGTCCCGAGGACAGACACAGCACTGAGGCACAGATGCAATCCATGGGAAGGGGTGGTGGTAGCAACAGCTGCTAACACAGAGCAGTGGTACAGACACACATGATCCTGGGAAATAACACACAAAGCAACAGCCAAGTCATCCTTTCTGGATGCTGACAGCATGTGGAAACAGGCAGGGATTAGTGAGATACAGGGAAAGAAAGCAGAAGAGGGAATTCCGGTGGCTGGGATGGTACTGGCCCCACTCCTTGTGTGGAACAGCCACTTCAGTGCCAGTGACCTTCTCTATGGAGCATGTCAGTGAGGACAGTGTCCCCACAGCTGGCACGCCACCTTATTTCCAGCCTATTAATGAAAAATGGGCTCAGGCTCGTCCCACAGAATCAGTTCTTGCTGCAGAAGTTTGCAGACCCAATTTGAAACGCAGTGCAGCTCAGGTGGAGTTCAGGTCCTGTGGGTGGGCATGGCCAGGCACGGGGGCTGCCATGGGCTGGGACAGAGAAAAGCAGGGGAAAGGATAAGTCAAGAACCAAAGAGGACTCAGGGAATAGGAAGGGCTCTGAGTCTTCTGGGCAGTCTGCATGGAACGTCAAGCCTCTGCCAGTGCCAGTAATATCAGAACAGAGCACACCTACTGCAATTAAAACATTTTCTCCTCTGCCCAGGTTTTCTATTTCAGTGTAGGTTCTTTGGAAATAAACACATCAAAGGTGAAAACCAGGAGTGCTGGCCTTGGCTCTGCTGCTTGCCAATGCTGGGTTTGTGTTCCTGTACACTGGTCCCTGGCACAGCAAGATGGAGCGATGCAGAGCTGCTGCCAGACCCAGAACTGCCGCCAGGCCCAGAACTGCCGTGTCAGACTGATCATCCCACACACCCATGCTGTGAGCCAGGGCCAGGGCAGGGAACCTTGGGGACAGCTCCCAGTGCATAGGGAACCTGCTGGAAATGCTGTCCCTGTCTTCAGATTAGATGTTCTTGTTTTAGGAGAACACTCAGTATTAATGAACTGGGGTGAGAGTCTAAAAACCAATCATGTTCACTGGTGCTGCTGTGATCCTAGTAGTGATACCTCTCCATTAGGATACAGGAGGGCTGACTCCTTGTTACCAAGGGCACAGCAGCTGACTTGCAGCATAATGCCAGCGCTTAGGGTTAAAAACAGAAGATTTGGGTTTAATTCTAGTGTCTGGTTTCTGGTTATGTTGCTGCTGATTCTTTTTAGATCATCAGACTGGTAACATTTCCCTTCCATTCTTTACACCTAACCCACTCACTGAGTTCTCTGAAAAAATAAAAACATTTGAACTTGTCAGAAATTCCACAGCTCTGTAGGTGGGAAGGGAGTTTCCTGTGTCCCTAGTCTGACCACCCACTCCGAGCAGGGGGTTCCTGATTCCAAAGCCTGGCCATCCTCTCAGAGCAGGGGGTTCCCAGGGTCCCCAGCCTGGACACCCTCTTGGAGCAGGATGGTTGGCAGCTCTCGGTCAGGGCTGGTGGAGACACCTCGTGTCTGGGTGACAAACTTGGCCACCCCATACCCAGCTGAGCAGACACTTTGTTCAGCTAAAAAAATGGCTGGTTTCTGTTTTGCTGTTTGAGGTGGGTAGTTGTGCCACCCTGGGAACTCATTGGGCCAGCTCAGGGCAGGTTGGGCTCTAGGAGGGAGGGAGCAGTGTTTGCTTCTCTCCCTCAAACCTCCCCCAGCCTTGATCAAGCCTTTGGAGCTGCAAAAGCTGGTGGAAAATTAAACCTCACAAGTTCCCACTGCCTCCCCACATTGTCTGAAGGACACGCTGGAAGTCAGCCAGGCTGGAAAGTGCTGGGGTGACTGTGCTGGCCTCCAGCTCCTGCCTCTGTCTCTCCCAGCACAGCTTGTCACAGCCCTCCCATGGCCCCAGGGACAGTTCGAGGAGTTTGTTCTTCCTCTGTCCCTGATCCTTTGTGATCCATTGCAGGGGCAAAGCATTGTGAACCAGAGCAGGGTCAAATCCAGCTGAGAAATAACCCAAAAAAAAAAAAACCTACATGAAAGAGGAGTTATTTTTCAGCTCTCTAATTTCTCAGTTGGGTTCATTCTGTACTGGCTTGGTCCAAGGACAGGGAGGAGATGGGACTGTGAGCACAGCTCGCTCCAGGCTGACCCTGTCCTCTCCTGTGCTGGACTATTTGCAGGCTGGAACCCGGAGCTGGGAGCTGCCCAAAGGCTGGAGCTGGGCCAGGCTCCGTCAGTTTCTGAGCAAAGGGTCACCCCTGTCCCTGTCCGTAGGGAGAGGCAGCTGTGAAGGGACTTAGTTACCTGGGCAGTTCATGGCTGCTGGTCCTGAGCATCTGTAACCTCTTCTTATCACATCACCGACAGTCAGTCCTGGCATGGGTTCTGCAAACAAATGTGCTGTGTGCTTCTGAGGAGAGACAATTTTGGTATTGACAGGTACTTAGTGGCTTCTCACAAGAGATGCCTGCTCCTTGCTCCCAAACAAAGGTGATGGGATGTCCGTGTGATAGGGCAGTGATTTATCCACTGAAGTCCTCAGCTGTGATGCTCAGGGGGAGCAGAGGTTTGCTGAGGATTTGTGGTGTGTTTTGACTCACAAGAGGCCAGTGCGGGGCTTCCTCTTTGCTCCATCCCTGCCTTCACCTGGCATTGAAATGCCGCATTGCTCACTGAAGCTGGATGGATGGTGCCACAGGCACATTGGCAGCTGAGCTTGGCAGCAGGGGCTGTGCTGCACAGCATCCCCAGCCTTCCCACCCCAGCATACTCAGCCTTCCCACCCCAGCAGTTTCCCAAAACTTGATTTTCTCAGTGCTGGTGGCTCTGATGACAGTGACTGGCTTTGAGAGAACAGCAGGAAAGAGAGACCATTCATGCTGTTGGCACCCTGCTGCTGCTGCACCAGGAGCACAGCACAGCCCCAGGGCAGCTATCTGTGTCTTGAGCCCCCTGGCTGCCCACACCACTGGGCACCAATGACACCAGTGGCACCAGTGTCTCCCACTCCTCCCAAGGACCCCCAGGCTGCCTCCCTCAACAACACAGTGGACTGAGCCACCTGGCTCCAACTTCTGAATAAAAGGTCTTAGAGACCTTTGTGAGAGAATGTGGTGCTGCTGGGGGCCAGAGATGCTCTTTTCATGTGTCAGCCTTCCCAGACCTGGCAGAACTTTTCTCTCTGTGCTAAGGTCACACAGGTTGCTTGCTCCTTCCTCCCAGGCATGATTTCTGGGAGCAGGGAGCAGTTTTGCCCCACATACAGCTCCCATGTTCCAGAGGATGGGTTTCCAGGGAGTCCTGCAGTCCCTGAGCAGGGGTTTGTGCTCCTCCAGCTGAGGGGGCCTCTGCCTATGGGGCTTCAACGAGGAGAGATAACTGGGAGGTGAGTGACAGTGTGGGCACAGGCAATGGGAAAATGCCGACAGATGCAGCCTGGAAGTGATGATGCAGATGGTCAGCACAGCAGCCAACCCCCGGTACATCAATCCTGCCTGGTGTGTCTATGCTTTCACAGGCTGAGGTGAGTCCTTCTGACAAGCTTACCCTCCTGCCATCAGCTTTTAAGCCTCTCCCAGCATCCTGCTCTCCCTCAGCATCCTGCCATGCACAGGCACGTGCATCCCAGCTCTGGAGCAAAGGCAGGAGCAGCTGGATCCTCCTGCAGAGAGCTGTACCCACACCGCCAGCCAGCCTTGCTCCCCTCCAGCTCCCCACCATGCCATCCATCCTCTCTGTTTCTACTGGTATTTGAAATGGGAATTCCAGCAGCCTGGAATTCACCCTGAAAATCCTCTTTCCCTCCAGCTCACACAGCACTTGGGCAGCCCTGAGTCAAGAAGAGTCAAGGTGTCCCCTCGCAATGTACCCCAAGTGCAATCCCCTCAGGCTCATGGACAAGCTCTACCAACCAGGAAAAGCCTCACGGATGTGGTCTTTGGCACACTGGTGGCGCTGGGCTGGAAGCACAGCTCTGGGCACATGAATGGGAGCTGGTGGAGCTGGTGGGAGCCCTGTTCTCTCACACCCTGGCAAGGGGGCACAGGTCCCTTGGTGAGCTCCCTGAGTGCCTCAGGGCTGGTGGCTCCATGCTGCGGGTGGGGTCTCTGCAGTGCCAGTGCAGGTAGGTCTGCACTCACCACCTTCAAGGGGCTGGTGCGGAGCACGTCTCCCTTCTCCCCAGTCTTCCAGAGGCAGAAAGACCCATGTTTGTCCTTTTAGTGTTGCTTGAGCACCAGAAATGATGTTGCACAGTCACAAGATGCTGAAGGGCTCCATGGACACCCTAGTACCCAAGGCAGGGACACAGAGAACAGCATGGCCCCAGATATGACCCCAGTGCTGCCACGCTCTTAATCCATGTCACACTGTCTCAGACACATCCTTGGTTAATTCTCTTGTCCAAAGGCTCTGCTAACCCTGGGCACACAGGGAATACGGTCCCCCATGGGTACACTGCTCTCAGCCTTCCAGCTCTTGCTGACAGAAACATGCAGCAAACCAGGGCACCGGAGGATTGGGGCTAGAAAATCAGCTGCACTGATTTATTTATTAACCCAGATCTGCAAAAGCAGGAAGAGAAGCTGCAAGAGCAAGAGAAGCTGCAAAATTCCGCCCTTTCTCCTTTCCCTATGGGGAACCTCAAATGCTGAAGCAAACTCCAAGCCCTTGGTTAAGGCCAGAGGTTTCCCCTTGAGCATCATCACTTATAGTGATTTATCTCCTGCCTGTCCCCTCTCCGTGCCCTGGCTGCTGCACCATTGGTGCAGCTCTGTCCCAGACCAGACTGTGGAGAATTTAGGTTAAATTTGACTGGACAAAGGAGAAAGACAAGTTCTAATTCCAGTGTCTCCTGGCACTGGATCCTCACAAGGCCACATAGGCATTTCACTGGGACTGTGAAAAGGGAATGGTCGCCCCATATCCTTCAGTGGTGGAGCTTTGCAGCATTCTGGGCTTTATGCTGCTTGGGGCTCATGTAGCTGCACAGAGCTGATGGATGGTGTTGCTGGCAGCTGTGGCCCTGCCTTTGCCACGTCCCTGGGCTTGCTGGGTCTTCCTGAGCCGTTTGGGGCTCACTCTGTGAGCAGCTGCTGCCAGAGCCAGGTGCTCACTCTGGGGGCAAATGCCTTTTCCCCTTTGTGCCCATGCCTTGGCATTTTGTGTTTAAACCTTGACGGAGGAAACATAATCCCATAATTCATGGAGCAACTCGTGTTATTTGAAGAACTCTAAGGATGCAATTTATTTCCTTCTCAAAGACTGTTGTTCTACAGAAATGACATGCATGACGGGGCATCAGAAGGAATAAGGATGCCAGAGGCCAAATCTGCGGAATGGCGAGTTCAGAAATATTAAATGATTTTTCAGAACAGAGGATTACTGCTGCAATCTGCATAGCACAGGGGAATAAAATGTTTAAAAGAATCCAAGAAATGCATTTGACACCAGCACTGCCTCCTACATCTTGGCAAAAGCAGCAGGGAAACGGAGACCCAATCCAAGAGTCCCTTTGACAGTGATCCATCAGACACCTTCCCCAGCAGCACTGGGGGGCACAGAAGCGGGAGGACAGCAGAAGGGACCACAGTGGGATTTGTGTAACCCTCTGCCATGGTACCAGCTTTCCAGAGAGCCCTGAGCTCCATCACAACCCTCACATCACTCCTTCAGTTAGGGGTGGATGAGGCTGGAGCTGATCCCATGGAGTGAACACACTTCTCAACAGAACGGCAGGCTGAGAGGGGCTAATGCCACTCACGTATTTCCTCTTTTGTACGCTCAAATACAGACAACCCAAGGGAACATCAAACACCCACTTAAAGCAAGTGCTTTTGATTTTTTAAGCTAATCCCTTCCAACAGGGGCTGGAGAGGGGAAAGCAGCGCCCTCTCTGCCCCTCAGGAAAGGCCTGGATGTGAAACTCGGGCTTGCACAGAGGTACAGAAGGTTTCCTTCAGTCCTGGGAACACATTAGCACATCACCTCTCCATGTCCACAGGAACAGAGCGGGAGTAAAAAGCTGGGATGGGGCTGGTGCAGGGAGGCTGGAGCCCCCTCAGCTGTCCGGGGATGAGCCCCCATGTTTGCCCCAGTATATCCCAGGATGCTGCCAGCAAAAGCACACCAGCTCAGGGACAGTCCTTAGTGATCAGTTCCCTGTGAGCTCCCCTCGCTCTTCATGTTTATTCCATCCCCAAGGAGGGATAGGTGCTATGCCTGTGGATAACAAATCCCTGTCTGAGGAGGATTAAGGGATGGTCAGTGCTGTTGCCCGCTGCAGGACTCTGCACATTTCCCCAGGAATGGCCAGATGCCCACTTCCAAATTTCTAACAAAGGGCAGCCAGGTTAATTTTGTAGCTCTGAAGAATCTCCTGTGACTAAGCTCTGCAGAGAGCAAATTTCAGAGGGACCTGGGGCCTGAGAGCTGCCAGGGACAGCTAGTCATGGGCAACAAGGCTGCATGTGGGTGACCCTCTCCCATGGGCAACAACTGGGAGAATAACCAGACTTGTGTGACTGAGGAGCCCTAAAATGGACCCACTGCCCAGTCTTGGTCTCTTCAGTGCCCAACAGAGGGAAGAATCTATGTGAGGCCCTTTAAATCAGAAACTCCACATAAACAGGGCTCTTCCACAATATTTCTGACCTCTGGCTGGATGAGAAATAGCAAGAACAAAGACCTTTTGGAGAGAGAGAAGCTGAAAGGCACAGAAGTGGCTCCTGTAGGGATATGGTGTGTTCAGCAGGATTCACAGTTTGGAGGGAAGGGCCAGTCTGAGCCAGAGGAGGAGATCACAAGCAAACCATCAGCTGCCATGTCCCCAGCTGTCCCCTGACTGTCACCTCTGACCCTCCAAGGTGCAGCCATGGAGTAAATGCAAACACTGCTCATGCTACAAACACCATCCTTGGTACTCACCCTGCCTGGATTATTCACAGGTGGAAAATCTGGGCTCAAGCTTCCAGAATCACCTGTTTTAGAGTGATAATCAGTGATCCCTTAAGGCACTGTAGCCCTCACTGGTTGTTAAATGCTGTTTCTCTGAACCCTTCTGGGGAGGCTGGAGGGAGCAGCTCTGCCTCAAGCCCTGCCAGGGGAGCTGAGCCTTTTTCTGAATCATCATGACTACACCTCAACAGGCAATGGGACGTAACTCATTCCCTTTGGAGAAAGGAGACCTCTGGACTGTTCAGCACAGATATGAGTTTCCAAGCCCATAAGCCCTGCACCATAAAACCTAAAGCTAAATGCACCTGTAATCTTCAGATCCTGGGATTTTTCCATCACAAACTATCCAGGACTTCAAAGCCTGTGTAGACTCTCATGCTCTCACTCAGAGGGGCTGTCAGTGGGAATTGCTGAACAGAAGGGATGAAGAATGAAGGAATGAAGATGAAGGATTCTGGGGAATCTTTTGGTTGGAGTGCCAGGAAAGCTGAGCTACCACCAGGGGAGGCCTGGAGATGGAGGATTTAAACTGGAGATGCTGTGAGGGAGAGGGAAGGACCCTTGGTCCACATGGGTGTACTGTGGAGGGGATGTAGTCAGGGCTCAGTGTGCCTCTGGAAAGCCTGCAGGGAGACATGCCATGGCAACAAATGAGCAAGGAAACCAGGATGCCTTTGGGGGAAAATCCTAGCCTGCCATAATAATAGGGCTGATGTGGGAAAGTTGTCAGGGATCAGAGAAACTGCAAATTTCCAGTGGAAGGTGACAGCAGGGACTGCAGCTCCCCTGCACAGATCTGACTGTGTCATCTCAGGGCAGACAGGTGAAGAGAGGTACAGAGATGACATTCTTGACACAAATGATGATTCTTGAACAAAATTTTCTAAATGCCCCAAAAAAAGGTGCTGCTCTGGACCTGGCTTGGGATATGCCAGTGGGGGAACTGCTCTGTAGCAGGGACCAGGGCATAACTGTGTTTAACACTACAGAGGGAGAATGTAGACAAAGAAATCCTATGTATATATGATCAATTTTAGGAAAGGAAACTATGTAAAAATTAGATGAGTTATAGAAAAATGAAAGAAAGCATCAAAGAGAGGATGTGCACCAACAGGAAGAGATGTTGGAACTGGTAGGGTCAGTGTGGTGGCTCAGGGGTGACAGGGGCTGGGGATGCTGATGCTACAGCAGAGAAGATCAGTGACTTCTTTGTGGTGGTCTTTGCTGTCGCAGATGCTGGGGACATCCATGGGTGTCTGCAGCAGATTGGCTAGAGGAGGCGAATCCAGTTGAAGCAATTTGGACAAGGCTCTCAGGCACATGGTGGAATTCTTGGGGCTGTCCTGTGCAGGGCCAGTAGCTGCACTCGATGATCCTTGTGGGACCCTTCCAGTTCAGGAGATTCTGTGATGCTATAAACTGTGTGGATCATATTATCCCAGCTGCCCTGGCTGGCATCCCTGACTTCACCCACAGAAAAACAGCCCAAGCCAGAGCTATGGACTCAGAGCTGGTGGTTATGGATGAGGAAGATTGATGGAATCATCTCTGACATCTCTAAATGTTCAGCAACAGCCAGAAAATCAGGTTTCTGAGGGGGCGCTGAGAGCGAGGCAGAGGACATCCTTTAGCCTGCATACCTGATACCTGTGTGCTATCTCCAGAGGGAGGTGATGAAAATACAGAGGAGGCAGCCAGGGCTCCACCAGCTGGGGAGAAGGCTGATGGACAACTACATCAAAGCTTGCAGGACATCAGGGGGATGGGCAAAGGCAGGTGGAGAGCACCTGCTCATGCCCTGTCACAGCAGGAGGGCTGGCAGGGAGACAGAGCTGGCTGCTCCCTGCACATCCCCATCTGCAGAGACCTGGGGGGGACTGTCTCTTCACCACCACGTTCACACCAAAGCCAGGGAATCTTCTACCAGGACAGAGCCTGTGGTGAGACATTTGTTTGTTCCTTGGGAGGAATCCAGATTGTATATTGCATGTATTTTGATGTGAAACGTTGTTTTAAACCAAAGTATTCCTTCCAGAAAATCTGAGGCAGGTTATTTAATTACTCTTGAACTGCTTTCATGAAAGCTTAGGCAAAGCAGCAACACCCGTGTGACATATCTGGCCAGCACAGGGCCCCCTCACTGGGGTGCTGCAGCCCACCCAAGTGCCTGGGGGCTGTGGGGAGATCTTGGCGGATATGGGCAACAGTGGACAGAGGGCTCTCTCCAGCTCCACCATGACCTTTGTGCCCCAGGAGTCACCAGTGGCCACTGACAGTGTTCCTTATGAGAAAATTGAGGAGAGTAGCAGCCTTGTCCCCACATCATAATGGCTTTTCCTAATGCCAAAATAAAAAAAGAAAAGAAGCTATTTCATGCCGTAATTACAAGTCATAAAAAGCGCTGTGCTGACAGATATACAGCACCCCACTACCTGCCTCTGACAGCCCGTCCCCAGCAACACTAATCACTGTAACAATCCCACAGTAACTCTGGATCAGTGTCTCCCTGTGACCCCACATTCGGCATCCGTCCCTGCTGTAGCCCCATTCAACCTGGCCTTGAACACTGGCAGGTTCAAGCAAGGCAGCCACAGCTTCTCTGGGTAACATGTGCCAGTCTCACCACTCTCACAGGGAAGAAGTTCTTCCTATAAGAAAATTATTCCTATCTGCCAGCAATGCCTTGAGTTCCGGTGTTGGGGTGCTGGGCTCACAGGGCCTCTACTGGCTGTTGGTGACCCGTGGCATCTCTGGAGCTCTTTGAGATAATCCTGTCCTTGAGGGAGTACTGGGAAATATGTTCTGAGACAAGAGGGAAGTCCTCAACGTGTCCTTGCTTCTCCCTGCTGGAAGGACCCAGCCCATCTTGCACAACACAGGTGTGGGTGTGCTGGCCGGTCTCACCAACATGGGCTCACACCACCACAGGTGACATATGCTGCCAGCCCCAGGCTTTCACCTGCAGTCCCACCGCTCCTTCTGTTTAGGGTCCCTGTGCACCAGGGTGCAAGGACGAGTGGGTCCCCAAGGAGCCAGCACTGCTGGTGCCTGCTCTGTCTCCCACTGCCAGCCCTCCTCTGTGTTCCTGCCCACACCTGCCTTACTGCTGCCTCCCTCTTGCATCTGCATATCATGCATATTCATGACCGATGTAGATAATTAAATATTCATGTACACAGTCATTGAACTTGCAATTAATCTGGAACTTGCAGTTCTTTTTCCATCTCCCCCACCCTGTGATGAGCCACGAGTGGCTCTGGCTGCCGGAGGATGCTGGGCTCCTTGGCTGCTGAGGGAGAGAGAAACCAGCACATCTCACCTCTTCACTGACCCACTTTTCCCAGATCCATGCTGTTTTGTGGGCAGGAGCATGAGCAGAACCATAAGCCACTCTTCTTGCTACAGGGAGCCTGTGGTGCCCACTGGCAGCACAGAAATACAGCAGCAAAATGCCCAGTGCTGCAGGTGCAGGAGCTTTGCCTCCAAGCAGGGCTGATCTTATGGCAAAGCTGCCCCCACCTCCCACCAAATCCCATGGGGGTACAACCAGGCGCAGGGCAAAGATGAGGGCAGGGACAAGGGCTCCCAACAACAGAGAGGACAGTACTGGGGTTTTCCAGATGCTGTAGTTCCTCCACAAGCCCCAGCATCCCAGCAGTTGGCTCTTCGTCTGGAGTGCCAAGGGGATGGAGGGGCTGGAGCACTCACATGGAACCCCCTCCTCACTCTTCCCAGCCTACTGCCAGCTCGGAGCTGTTCCCCACAGCATTGCTCCACAGCTCCCACCACTCCTGCAGATTCCCTCTCATTGCCACATGCTAATGGTGTGTCAGGAGCTTCTGCTTCGAACCATATCCAGCCTGACAGCCTACCCTGGAAAACCAGCTTCAAACAGCCAGAGACTGACAGAATCAGGGCAAGGATGGGATGGGGTGGTGAGGAAGGGAGAAAAGTAGGCACAGGGCTGTGGAAGCCCCCAAAACGCAGAGCAGGACTGTACTGCCAGTGCCCTGAAACCAGGGAGCCCAGCCTGTCAGGTTCTGAAGCCACATCCCCCCTACACCATGCACAGCACTCACGCCTGACCATGCACAGCATCGTCCCCAGCCATGTGCAGCATTCGTCCCTGGCCACATATGGCCCCACAGCCCTCACAGGAACACTGAGCTGTCACTCTCAGGGTCCCAAACCTCCCTTTTCACCCCAACCCCATGTCAAAGTGACACAAGTGACCCTCAGGTGACTGTGACCCAAGCTGTCTCTGGGGCTGTTCTGTTAGTAGTGGCCAACAAAAAAATGTGGGTCATGTTGCCTGACTGCTCTGGCCAGAAATTGTTAACACCATCAAAATACCACCAAAAGTGTTTGTTAAAACTCTCTCTAGTTAACCCCCCAGTGTGTTTGGGGGATTCTGGGCAGGAACTGAGCCCTTCAGGCCCATCACAGCTGACTCAGAGCATTCACTGGATAAGTGGTAGATGCCTTGAAAACACTTGCAAAGCAATCCTGAGTGTTTGCTCACCTAAAAAACCTTCCCAGCAGCATTCCCACCCTCCCCCAGACATTTTGTACTGTCAGGGATATTCCCATTGACTATTCTTCACTACACAACTGAGGTTTGAAATTCGTCTCCTTGAAAACTCCGTGCTTAAAGTAGGAGAAAACATCCATCAGGGATGCAATTTGAGGACTGAAGTTTGGGTGGAATTCAGCTGAAAGGGAATAAGTAAGGTATTGAAAATACATTTTAGGGAGGCCAGGCAGAACTCATTGACCCCTATCTCCCTGCACTGGTGGTGATGGATCTACCGTCTGCTCCCTCTCTGGTTCCGTTTGGCCACTGCCTGTTTTCGTGCTAGTTCTCACTCTTGGCAGTGCCCATCTGCTCTGTGGCAGAAGTGATGAGAGCTGGTGGTTTTTCAAGGCAATAAAGTTGTTTTCTTCCTGTCACTCACTTAAAATCACCCAGGGAGCTGGTAGGTTTTTATATCAGTACATATGCAGGAGACCTTCCCAGTTCTGTGGGAAGAATAACTCCAAACACATCACAGCTCCCGGCACCACAGCGCAGGGCATCCCTCTCCTGCTGCACTCCATGTTTTAGCTCTAATTATCCCATCAGTGTTTGCTGCTGCTGGATAAAGACACTCATAGCAAACCTGGCATGTTTGGAATGGCAGAGGTGGTTTGCAGAGCCCTGGGGCAGCCACGCTCCACAGCCAGACTTGCTCATCCCTCTGCCTAGTGGCACATGCTTGTGCCTGGCACTGGGCATGGTTTGTCACAACACAAATCAGTCTGTGTGTGTGTGCGTGCGAGCGCGAGTGTGTCTGTGTGTGAGTGCAAACTTCTCCCTGATTCCAGTGCTGGCTGGTGAATAAGACACCAGTATGATCCACAAGGTGCCCAGTCACCCCCAGGACAGTGACAAGAGAGGGTTGCTCCCCATCTTCCTCCTGGGATAGGGATGGAGATGCATCCCAGATTCTGAGGAAGAGTCGAGTGTTTCCCTGCAAACATTGGAGGGAATGGAGTAGCTTGGTGGTACTAGGCTGCAGAGGGAAGTTTGAGCAGACAATTCAATGGCATTTTGACAATGACAACTCTCCATCCTTCCCTCCTAGTGCTTTTGTCCTGAAGCCAGCAGAAGGTAACAGGCTGTGCTGGGGTCCTGAGCTGTGGGGAAGAAATCACAAACTGGTTTGTTGCAGGAGAAGCAGGTAGAGGGGAACACAGAAGCTTTCCCAGCACCCTTTGCAGCTCATTCGTGGAGCCCTGAGCCTCCTACAGAGCTGAGAGGAGTTTGGTCACTCCAGACTTCAAGCAGCCATGGGCACAAACACAGCAGTACATGAGGATGAACCACCAGCATCCTGGTGGAACTCCATAGTCCTGAAGCAGGGATATCACTACTTGGTACCTTTCAAAAACCCATATGGGGACCCTTCGCGCACATCTACAGTGCAAAAGTTGATCTGAGAATGTGTTCAATAGCTGTGCCACAGCCCTGGCTGTAAGCAGCTTTCTCTGGCATCCCAGGGGCACATACCACCATAATGGTCCTTTCTGCTGGCATTGCTGCATCCATTCTACATGACTGTGAGTGTGCTGCTGAGGGCTGCTCGGCTTAGCTGCCATGAAGATGTGAATGCAAATAAATCCACCCTAAGAGAGCGGAGGCTGAGGAGCAGGAGGTTTAGAGCTGGGGTTTCTTCCTGTAGGAACATGAACCTCCAGCTCCAGCTGCAACACCCACTGCTCTAAGCTGCTCCACATTCTCTCTTGTGCCCTGTGCAGATATGCTAATAGAGCTCAGAGAATCTTCCTGGGTGAATATGTTGCATTATTTGTCGCTATTTGCCAGTGCCTCATCCCTCTGTTAATGCAGGCTCTGTCAGTGTTGACCCATGGATCTGTGGATGTGAGGTAACTCCCTGGGAATCCTTGGTAAATACCAGCAAGGCACCACAAGCAAATAGCACAGCAATCAGGAATGAGGCTGCTCCCAGGAAATGGAAGGACAGCCTGTGCCCTGATTTGGGCACAGCCTTAGGGCTGGGGGATGACAGGAGCTGGGGTCCCACCACAGGGTGGGATAAGCCCACCCATGGCAGCTGCAACTGGACAGTGCTGCAGCCATGGTGACATTACCATTGTGATGTTGACATCCTGACACAGTCCTCCAGCTGTTCCAATGCTGGAAAGAAATTTGCAAGTAGCATTTTCAGGGATTTACTGTCACACATAAGTGCTCAGGCTCTTTGCAAATACTGTGGATCCACCACAACCCCGACGGGAAGAGCACGAGTCTCAGCCTGCCTCAGGGAGAAGGTAGAGGGGCTCATAGCCACAGCAGAGAGGGCTCATGACCACAGTGAACAAAGATCTGGTCAGGAGGGGGACTTGGGGAACCTGCACCCCCTCCTGAAGCCTGTGTTATCCAGAGGACCTCCTTTTCACCTCAGACCAGGTCATGCCCAGAGCCTGGTGCTTTAGAAGGGATATGAATATTAGCCCACCCCTCACCCAAACTGATCCCAACAGGAACCAGTGAAGCCCTGAAACACAAACAGGTCTCTCTGTGACCACTGTGCTTCATCCTGGTCCATCCTCATCAGCTGGTGTGGGGGGAGCACATGACCCTCACTCATGGAGCCTGACACCAGTGCCCAAAATGTCCTGGTCCCAGCTCACCAGATCACAGCAAGATGACCTCAGAGCCAAAGCAAGCTTTATTTGCAGAATAGTAGTGCTGCTCTGGTGGTTGTTTAGACACTTCCCAGCTTACTGTGGTTTAGAAATGAATATTTACTATTAGTTCTATTCCTTCTCTGGTGCCAGGGTAAATCATGAGATAAATCACTGCCACTTGGTGATAAAGGGTCCAGGAGCCAATCTTTAGCCTTGCCTGAGATTTATGCCCCTTTAAACACAAAGATCCTGACAAAGAGACAGATTTCCTGGCACAGAGCAACTCTGTTTAATTAGCGAGATGATTCATGTTTTCAATCACAGTTTATACCAGGCCCTTGGAGTCAGCAGTAAAGCAGGAGACTGCAGGTCTGCCAGGCCCTCAAAAACAACCCATCTGGGCTCCCTGTGGTGCCGGCACTGGTGCGTGTGGCTCTACAGTGATGGGGTTGCTGTACCAAGGGGCTCAGCTGGACCCCAGCCTCTGCAGACCTTCATCAGCACTGCCTGTAACCCCTTACCAGTGGATCTGAAGCAAGGGAGAGAAAGACCTCCCCTCCATGCCTCAGAGACAGGAGTCAGCTGCAGAAGAGAATTCTTTCCCTTCTCCACTCCAGCCAGTTCAGCGCTGGGCTGCTCCCTGGAAGAAGCTTTGCTCTCCAGCTCCCATGTGCTGGCTTCCAGCCTCCCTGCAGGCAACAGCAAGGGGCTGTGCCATGGGCCACCACTGTCCCACAGCGGTCACGTGGCTCACAGGTATGGTTCGCAGGTGGAGGCTGGCTCCCACCTTGTTTTTTCCACTAGGATGAGCATCAGAGACATGCCAGGATGGGAGGACTGGGCAGACTGGTCTGAGCGTCCCCAGGCTGGGCAGATGCTACTAGAGAAGCTCCACCAAACTCCCATGGCCAAGGGAGTCTTTGCAGTGGTGCTGCGGGTTTCAGGAACGCCAGCACTAGGAAGCAAAGCTTTGGCTCTAAATCTGCTCTGAAGTGTGGGAAAAGGTTCTTGCAAGGTGTGGGGCAAAAGCATGGTGAGGCAATGTCATTCAGAGCTGATTCCTGAGAACAGGGACAATGCTGTGGAGCAGAGCCTGTCCCTGGGATGTGGAGCTTGGATGCACGTCCGGCATCACAAGACCAGTTCAACTCAGCATCTCCCTGTTTTTCTCCCACCCAGTTTGGCTGGAGGATTGAGAGCCAGACTAGCAAGGAAGTTAAGTGAGGTACCAGCTATGCACAGGGCTACCAGCCTCACACAGGGCCATCAGCTCCACGTCCAGCCAGGACTGTCTAGACAGTCCCAGGAGCCAGTGGCTGCCTTGCTCTCTGCACCTCTGCCAGCACAGCCCAGGCATTAACTCAGAAATTAAATAGACGTGGCCAAGGCCCATAAAATTAATTAGCTCTCACTTTAAATTAAGCATCTCAAATGGGTGTTTTATGGAGGTTTAATTAAAAGCCTGAAAGTTACACTGTGAGGAATGGCTGGAGTCAGCTAGAGGATTGGTAGAGGCACAGGGCTGGGACCTGATGCCATGTCCTGGCTGTGCTGAGGGGTAAGATGGGCAGCATGAGCTGGTGCCTCCCTCCTGGCATGAACATCTTCTTTCTCCTAAGCCTGTCCTTGAGGGGCATCTGTCCCCAGAGTTGGGCACAGCTGGGGCACACAGATCTGCAGGAGGAACACCTGGGTGGCACTCTGCTGGCAGCGAGGGACTGCTCTGAAGCAGAGGGGATTGGGAGTCTGCCCCCCTACTTGTGCATTGCCCTAGATACCCTCCTCAGCACCAGAGGATGAGGGAGAGCCAGAAGGAGTCCCAGAGAGTGAGGGTGTGCCCAAAGCATGCACCAGCATCACTGTGGGCAAGAGGGATCAGGCTGGGTCTCCTCACCTGTTATGTGTCATGTTCATCGGCATCACCTGAGGTTCCTCTGGTGGGATACACTTGATGCTGGATGTACCTTGGTTATGCACCAGCAATTAATGGGCAAAACAGACTGTGCTGAACAAACACTGGCCAAAGGCAGCCCTCACTCAGCAAGATGTGTGCAGTCACTTTTTGTCCCTGTGCTCTGCCAGCAGGTCTCCTCCAGTTCAGCCGCAGCAGGCCTCCCTGAGGCCACAGGAGCATTCCAGATGGCAGCAGTCAATGCTCATGGTGCCGGCACACTGATGAAGCTTGATGCTAATGGAGAGGAAACACTAGAGAAGGAAAAAGCAGGTTATTTCCACCCCTGAGGAGCCCTGAGGACGCTTGACAGTGTATTTGAGCAACACCCCTTTCTGATCATAGGGCTGAACTCTGCCCTTCTCCATCGCTCCTGTCTGGACCCTCAGGGAATTTAGGATGCAATGCTGGGAGCATACAGAACATAGTGCAGAAAAATCACCTTCATTTCCCAGCCAGGCACTGCTTGGGCTTAAAACCCGGCAGCTCTGAAACATGGGAGCAGAGACATAGGGATGGGGCTCTTACCAGCAGTGCTGGATCCAGACCAAATCCTGGAGCAGCCACAGTCCCAGTACTAGTCTGGGTCTGGGGACTCCATCCTCCCATGGAAACAACCATCTGTCTATGAGACAGCACTGTTCCCTGCTGTCCCTGACACCTACGCTCCCAAGCAGCCTCACAAGGGCAGGATCCTGCCAATGGCTGCACAGCCCAGCTCAGCCAAGGTTTGTCCTTTATTTGGTGTCAGGTTGTGATCTGAGGTCCCTTATTGTTTAAACTGAGGCCTTGCAAGATGTCAAGTACAAGCCAGGGTGCAACAGGCAGGCAGGGCTATTTTTACCCCAGGGAAAAAACAGGGAGCAGGCAGGATGTCCTTACAGAGACAGGAACTGAGATCAGGGCTGTCCTTACAAGGACAAGGAAGTCCTTGCAGGTACAGCACTGTCCTTACAGGAATGAGGATTGTCCTTCTCCGCTCCTGCTGAGCACCAGCAGCTCACACATCTCCCAAAACAATGCCCAAGGAAAGAAGATCTTTGGGGTATGGAAAGACCTTTCCAGCTTCTCAAAGTGCCCACCTCGGGGAGCACCACCTTGGCCAAGCAACCTTGTAATACTCAGGCCAGCCTGGCAGTGCAGAAGTGAGGGAGGCTGTTACACAGCGTTCCAAATGGAAAGGGGTAAGCACAAGCTTTAGCACGTGCTGCTGATACGAAAACCACCCCTCCAGAGGCCTCCCAGCACCCTCAACTTCTAAGGGGCTCCCCTCTGTCCCCTGGGGCTTGGTTCCTCAGATGCAACCTCACACTGAGTGATCAGCTGGGTGCTGGGGGGACAGGCTCCTTTGAAGTCAGCTTGGGGACTCCATGAGAGAACAACCAACCCAAGGCTTTCCTGTGTTACAGAAACCTGATGCTTAAGATCCCACTTTTAAGATTTCTCTGGGGAGAGCGCTGATGCTGGAGCTGTGCCGTTTCTTGACATTCTGTGTTCTGAAGAGGAGCTTGAATTTGAATAATGAGGCTTTCACAGGAAAACATCCTGCCTTGCCTTCATGCTGAGACTATTCCTCTCCCCAGGGAGACTCAGCCTGGCTGCCAGACAGCGAGAGGCCATGCTAGGGAACACAAGCCCAATCAGTCAGGGTGTGGGTGCTTCCCCCTTCATGCACCCACCCATGCCACAAGAGGGATCCCAGCAGCTCTTACTCATGAAGGCCACACACATAAGACAGGCCCAAAGGGCCTCATTACATGTGCATGTCTCACCATTATGTAATGGCTAATTTACCTTAATTATATTAAACTTATAACAAACTTTTATCGCATTCCTAAGCTATTTATGCTGCTTATTCTTTTGCTCTGCCCCAGCCTTCTGATGAGCACTTCCCAGCTGGTTGAATAGTGGCCTCTCTTGGCACAGCCTGTTGCTACCTGGCTTACTTTGCCTTGGAATTTTTTGTCCATGTACTGCCACCGATGTGCCAGTCCTGCCAGTGTCCCACTTACCTTCTCAGCATTTTAGGGCATTTGTGAGGACCAGGCAGCCACAGCCACGTTGGATTCTGCTGGCTCTCCCACCTACCACTTTCCTGCAGCCACTCATGTATCTGGTTCCCATGCCAGCTGTTAGAGGTGACATTCTCCCCAGCCTTCTCTAATCTCCTCAGATTCACATTCCATTCATGACAGCCCATTAATTCCTGTCGGAGGCTTAAGATATCCCCAAAGGAACAGCATTACAGCACCTCCCTGAGCCCAAACAGGACTGGAAATCCAAATAGGAACAAGAAGATCCAGTGGCTCATAGAGCTCCTTCCTTCCTGGTTCCCTCCCTACCGTCTCCCGGGGGCTGGCTTCCTGACCTCAAAAACATGGGAAGAACTGTGCCATGCTACCCTGAATCCTTCGTGTCCTCACTGTCCTCAGATCCAGTTGCCCTGTGTGCTTTCATGATCCTTCTCAGTTGTGAGTGTATCTCATTACCCCAGAGCCATCTCTGGGACATTTCAATAGGTGCAAAGATGTCTGTGGCCTTCATCCTCTCATCCAAAGTCCTCTGGGTTTTGCCCCCTCTGCAACTAAAACAGCAGCAACCTGTATCTGCTGGAAGCATTTCCAGAAGAGCTACATGTTCCTCTGGGTTCTTGCAGCCAAAAGGCTGGGACCTGATTTTCTCTCGCCAAGTTCAGAAGTGCCAGAGAGGTCTGAAACAGCTGGGATTGCATCAGGGTGTCGTGCTCGCTCCTGTGCAAGGGCACCCTCGTGTTCAAGGGGCATCTTTAGGATCAGAAGCTGTTTGATACAGAATCTGCTGGAATACATTAATTCCTTGGGGCTGTTCTCCCCTTGGTGTTTGCACAAGGGGCCACCACAAGGATGGCAGCCAGTGTGCTTTAATTAAGCATACAGTAATTAGGATCAAAGGCTCAAGAGGCTCTGTGGGCCAAAGAGCATCAGGGCAGTGATGGGATAATGGTTGAACTCGTTGACCTCATAGGTCTTTGCCAACCTAAATCATGATTCTGTGATTCCATCTCTCACTCTGCAGTACCTGTACCCCTCACTTTTGGACAGGTGGGTGCTGTGCCCCTACACCTGGTGCAGCATCCAGCACTGCCGTGCTGTGCAGCAGGACCTGCGCCATTCCCTCCTAACCTAGCCTCGGGGCTGTGCTCTTGCCTCTGCTCCCTGTTGTGCCCAATAGCCATCCCTCACCTTGAGATACCACCAGGTTCCATAAGGACACCCTGGATACCATAAGGACACCCTGGCAGCAGGAGACTCCCGGCCGCCCGGTGGACCCGCCTGTCCCGGGGAGCACATCCGCTTTTCTGCTCCCCCTGTCCCTGCTCCCACACCTAGTGCCGCTCCGCTCGGCAGCGGCCAGCCCTGCTTTCCCTATCCCGGTGGCGCAGGTGGCAGCGCTGGGGACTTACTGCCATCCAGTGGCTGCTGCTGCCGCGGGAATGGAAACTCGGATCCAGGCTGCCCCCGTGTGTGTGTGTGCGCTCACACAAGCGTGCCAGTGTCTGGCACTCAAAGCAGCGAGTCTGTGTCTCTGCCCAAGCATGCTCTGGATGTGCGTGTGAGCAGGTACTTGGTCCAGTGCAAGTGGCCAAGGCAAGCCAGCGTGCAGGCAAGGACAAACGTGTGCATGTGCATGGGCACCTGCACGGCTGGGAGGTACAGCTGAGGGGGACAGCACAAACATGTCGCTTTGCATGGGCATGTTTGTCATATCTGCCCTGTCCCCCCTGCGTGGCTCAGCGTCACACACTCAGTGTGTGCTTGAGCCCAGCGCACACAAGGAGGCAGCAGGGCTTGCTCTGATAGAAGCTGGGCCAGCTGCTCTGAGTAGCAGAGCTGGCAGCAGGACCTGGATTTGGCCTGGCTGTGCTCAGAATCGTCCTCTGACAGCCAGGACATATCCCAGAGCCCAGCATCTTTTCTGGCAGCCAGGACCCATACCAGTCTAGCCTGTCTGAACTCAGCATTCTCCCTATCAGCCCTCTCCTTTGGGTCTGACTGTCCCTGGGCCACCACAGTGTGATTCTGTCAGGTCTGCAATGCCTTGGGGATGTTCAGACTGTGGCTGTGCTTTTTCTGGCCTACCACCTGCAACTGGGGGCCCTGAGTGAGGTGTGGAGGCAGGTACAGGTGCAGGATGTCCTTTCCCAGAAGCATCTGGGTGGGGGACTGCGCAGGTCAGCTGAGTGGGTGTCATTGGCCCACAACTGGTTCTACAACAGCTCTGCAGCTGGATGCAGGGTTGAGGGTGCACCTTCCAGGAGACAGCTCAGTGTGTGTCATGTTCCATCCCCTGCTTCCTTCCTGTTTTCCAGGGTGTACATCCTGGTGTCATGGCCAAGGAGATAGCAGCCAGCTCCTGGTCCCAGCCATGACAATGGGCATCTCCAAGGTGGGAGACTGCCCCAGCACCAATGGGACAGGCAGCCCCACTCACGCTCTCCCCCAAGGCAGCACGGAGATGTCCCTGCCCCAGAGCCATTAATTAGTACAGCTCCCTCTCTTTGTGACCTCTAAGGATTGTCCACCCTTGCTGCTGCTGAGACCCTCCGGCTACCCCAGTGCAGCCAGGCCCTGTTCTGTCCTGGCATTGCCCCACACCACCCCACCCAGCACAGAAGGATTTAGAGGTGATAGGTCTGCTCTTCCCTGGCCAGGCTGTGAGCAGGACTGTCACCCACAGACCCCCACCACCCAGGGACATTCAGGAAGGCAGCTGGAGCCACAGGTCCCTGTTTGATCCCTGTGCTCAGAACAGGCTTAGTGCATCTCCACATCTTGGCCAGCCTCCATCTTTACCCTCTGATGAAGGGAAACTTGGCAAGGGCAAGACTTCGTCCACCCACTCTGGCACCAACCAGACAAGTGTTGGGCACGATTAAATTGGTTTCCATACTCAATTAACCATAAAGTAATTTCATTCATATTAATAAAGCCCAAATTTCTGTGATCACTCGAGTGAGTGTTTCAAACAGGGATTTACTGTGTGGCAGCTCCAGGCAGTGCCACAGCTGGACAGCCCATCGCCAGTGTTAATTAAAGGCAGTACTGGAAATTACAACCATGGCTGTGCTGCTTCTTTGTGATAAGTTATAATCTCCCCCATAAATTAACACAATGTCTCCCATAAATTAACAACGGTAGGGAAGAAACAAATCTGAAACTGCAGGGACTTTCCAGAGAAATGAATCACTTTGCAGGGATGATCATTTTTTAATATTCTGAATTAGGTGTTTTTGGAAGTGCCACTGCTATGTTACACCTCCTCCAGTAGTGACTGTCAACACTGAGGCTCTCCCACTTTCACAGGAGGGGCTGTGAGGGACGGGAACTCTTGCCAGCCCCAGGAATTCTTTGGGGAGTCATCCTGGAGCAAACATCAGCCCCTGGGTGGTGCCAGCATGCCAGGAACACAGGTGGGGGCAAGTGAGAGCTGAAGGAGAAGCTCCTGTATCATCCGGAGTGGCCACAGGCAAGGGTCAAATCAGGACAAGGGGGAATGGCTTCACATTGGCAGAGGGCAGGGTTAGATTGGGTATTCGTAAGACATTCTTCTCTGTGAGTGTGGGGACACCATGACACAGCTTGCCCAGAGAAACTGTGGCTGCCTCATCCCCAGAAGTGTCCAAGGCCAGGTGTGACAGAGCTTGCAGCAAATCTGTGGAAGGTGTCCCTGCCTGTGGCAGGGGGTGGAACTGGATGAGCTTTAAGGTCCCTTCCAATCAAAACTATTCCATGAGTCTATGATTCTGTGATCATTCCCATAGGATCTGCACAGATCTCTAAACAAGGAGGGGGTTCCTTTCCTGGGTATATAAAGAAGAGGCTTTGGCCATCTCCCACCTTGCATGAACATGAACCTTGAACTACCAAGTTGAAATGATCCCAGTGTGCCTGGCACATCCTCTGCCAGCCGATACAAGGAGAAACAGCAGCACTGATGGGGCTGTCCCACAGGTCCCACAAAGCTGCCTCTTGGTGTGCACAAACCTCCTTCTACTTTTGCCTTTCCATCTAGACATGGGTTTTCCTTCCAAAAGGGCTGGAAAGAAGGATTCACATCCAAAAACATTGCTTACAGCTCAAAATGCTCAAAACTGGAACTTATTGCCAGGGAGAGACAGGTCACAAGTCCCAAGGGAAAGACATAATGTCTTGTGGAATATTCTGTGATTTGCACATTCTTTCAAATGCCACCAAAAATAAGACATTCCTGGTACTTACTGTGACTGCCAAAACCAGCTGGAGCACAGAGAAGCCCCACACAGGTGAGGATGAGGAGGGGAATAGAACACACACACATGCATGTGTGCGGGCACACTGGTGCCTAACAGAGGCTCGGGACTGGAGACATTTGTGTCCCCCTCCAGCTCACTGCAAGGAGGAAGGATGGCTCCCATCACCTTCTGTATCCCCTGCAACAACTCAGTTGCCTTCATCTCTTCCTGACTTGGGATGACCCTGATACAGTCCACCATCCCCTGGGTCCCATGTCCCATCATCTCACCTCCCTCCCAAGCCTCAGCAATGTCCTGTGTCCTCCATCCCACCACCAGTGGGAGCCAGCAGCTCCGGAACCCATCTGGGTTCATTTCACCCAGGGCCAAGCAGGAACAGGGTGATATTCCCAACAGCAGCAGGAAGAGGGAGGGAACGACCTCCCGGAGTGCCTGGGAACATATTGAGAGTTGCAGGGTGGAAAATAAGGCAGAAAAGTGGGTAAATGCAAAGCTCTGGACATAGGAGAGGGGGGCACTGCCTGCAGGTGGCCCTGCAGGTGGCTCATCACCCACAGCCACTCTCAGAGAAGCAGATATCACAGGAACAGTTTTTCACTGTGGTATGATGTGTCTAATTGCAGTCATGGACTTTATTCCCCTGGCACAGCATTTCTTTCTCACCAGAGGGAAACACAAGCTATTTAAAAATAAATAAATAAATAAAGCTGAAAATGGCCAAACAGCCAGCATGGCTCGAGCATTGCTCAGCTCCCACTCCAAACCTCACCTGGCCTTTGCAGGGGCTTCCCCCAGCCTCAGGCCATAGGCAGTGATTGCTCAACTCCAAACCCCAATTTCCAAACCAGTGGAGTGACACAGAGCTGAGTCCCTGTGCCTGTCTCTATGCTCTGATGGACTGGCCCCAGCAGCATCCACACCCTTGGGTGCCATGACGATTTCAATACCCCCTACAGTGCATCCCTGGAGCTCCCACCACTCTTTGTTGTGCTCCTCAGAGAGCCCCAGGATGGTTTCTCGATACCCATGAGTGCATGTGGGTGAACACAAACTTTTACTCCTTCACTGCCAGACAAACCCAGGCTTGCATTGACCTCATGGAAATGCCAATTTGGTTTTAATCCCTTCTCAGTGAGCTGGAAAGTCTTGCACTGAAATAGCCCGCCATCCTCTGTTCCGGTAAGAAATGCCCCTCAACAGTGACCCAAGGTCCTGACACTGGAAGGAGGGCAATGCATGGAGCCCCATTTGCCATGGGGTACCTTGGCCCAGGCTCTCAGGACATTTTAAATGATTTACTGGAGTGTCACACAGACAGGAAAACATCCCAGCCTGGCATGGCGTGACTCATTATCACCGCCTGCAAGGAAGGCTCCAGGTTGTGCTTGCCCTCATTGGGAGCACGGTGTCCTGGCAGAACCTCCCATTTGGGATCTGGACATGGGGGTCAATGCAGCTCATGGGTCCAAGAGGACGGGCAGTAGCTCTGCATTTGAGCCCAGACTCAGGAATGGCAGGGCTGTGCCAGGTGGCCATGCCACAGATACCCAAACCAGGGTGGACAGACCAGAAAAAGAGGTGTCTGCATGGGGGACAGACCAGAGGAAGTGACCAAGGCTAGGAAATGCTGTATGTGGGAGAAGTTCCAGAAAAGCTTGGCAAGGAGAAGGACTGGAGATTATTTTTTTATTTTCCCTGCAAAGTCATGGTTTCTCATCATCTGAATCACTGCCTTCAGGAACACAGGCATGGCATGGCCATGCCAGGGTAACACTCTCTCACCTGGAGCAGCTGGGAGGGAAGGAGCAGGCAGTGGGCGGGGCAGAGCCAGACAGAGCTCCAGGGAATAGTCCAGATGGAAATTCCCAAAAACAGGGTGGCAAGAGGTGAAGGTACCTGGACTACCATCTCTGCCAGGTGCAGATCTAGAGCTCCACTACACATGAAGCTCAGGGAGCTGCATTGATCCTTGTGGCACCATGCACAGAGGAAAGGGCTGCTCTGGTGCTCAGGGGAGCTGCCCCATACATGGCACTCAACAGCTCTGGGGTGTCTCATCTTCCTGAATGAAGGAGACTCCATGCCAGGTGACAGAGACTGCTGGGTCTCCATCCCCCTGCACTTGGAGCCAGGCCCAAGCAGGATGTCGGAGCTGTGGTATCCCAGGAGTGCTGCAGAGCCGTGGACAGGGCATCTGTGGAACACTGGGAAAAGCAAGACGAAAGGCAGCAGGTCCCTGGGACCCACCGGTAGGTGCTGGGCAGCAATACCCCCAGGTCCTACCACAGCATCCCTGCTTCTGTTCAAGCAGGGGGTGCGGGCCCCCTCTCCACAGCCACACGTGTCCCCCCCCAGACTGCCCACCCGTCCCCCCGCGTGGCTGGTGGCTGACGTCAGGCAGCAGATGGATCCTGTGCCCAGCAGGCTGGCGTGGGGGTGGCACCGGCGGTGCCTGCAAATACCACCGCTGCTGACGGCGCTGGTTATTCTTAGCGCCCGTGAAGGCACACAGGGGGTCGCCTGGCAGGGGGGCTGACAGCGGCGGGCTCCTCTGGAGCAGATGGCCCAGCGGCATGAGCCAGCTCCGACCAAGGCATCAACAGGGAACAGGGAAGGCAGCAAAGGCAGATTGCACCAGGAGCCCTGTTTGGCGCTGACCCAGCTGCAACAGGGTCTGCAAGGAGAGCAGGTGGTCTGGACACCCCCTGAGAATAAGGCACAGTGCAGTCTCTTCTCCCAGACTCCACATGGTGAGGGCCCTGCCAAAGCGAGCATTAGGAAAAGGGGCTGTGTCTACGGGACCTGGACAGCCCCTCAGCTCCTGGACAGATAGATGGTACATGGCTGGGTCCACGGCCAGCACAGAGCTGGCTAAACTCAGACCCTGCAGGCCTGCTCATTCCCCCTGTGCTCTCTTTCCCAATCCACTACTGTCTCTAGTCTGGAGGATTGCAGGAAAAGTCAGGACAGAACTGGAGTCTGAGCTGGGGGCAGAGCATCACGCATTTCAGCCAGAAGGGAATCCCTTTCAGTGCCAAAGGAGAAATATGGAGTTCCTTTGCATAGGATGATCTTTGGGGCCAAAGTTCTCCGTGCCCTCCTGGTCTGCCCCAGCCCCAGCTGAGTTTCCACTCCCTCCAGCATGTCACCCTGTGCCACCCTGCGGCTCTGGGCTGGCAATGCCATATCTGGGCATGGAGCACCTGGGTGCCCTTGAGGGAAGTGTGTGTACAGAAACCAGCACTGTCCCAGTCCTTTGAACAGTGGGACCCAAAAGGCCAGAGCTAAACATAGGAAATCTACTTTTCCAGCTGCCGCCACCAGCAGCAGAGTGGGATGCCTGCTCTCAGCCGATCATCTCGAACCACCATGTGGCTCCCAGATCTGGGGCTTTAGGGAGCTCGGCGTGGCTTGCACGTGAGAACGTGGCAGCCTCTCATGTGTGCTGGCTGCGAATGAGAAGCAAGGAGTTGATGGCCGGGGAGCAGCAGGCTGGTGTGAGGCAGCCCTACCCATAGCCAGTGCTGGCCTTGGGGCTGCCTCGAGCCCTGAGTGACAGCCCTGGTGAGGCTGGAGGGGTCATGGGCCAGGTGGCACAGCCGAAGGGCAGAAGAAGTCTGGACAAGCCAGCGACCTGCACCCAGAGCCACCTTCAGCGCCGTCGGGGACGGGCAGGATCTCCGGACCCGGGTCAGTGCCATGAGGGGCTGGAAGTGGGGAAGGGGTACCGCCTTGTGCGCCGTGTCCTTCCCTCTGTGCCCACGGGATGGCAGCAGCCTCCCGCGGTCCTGCGGGCACCGGCCCACGGATCCCGGCGTGGGGGTCAGCTCCGCCCGGGGTGCAGAAAAGGCACCGGAAGGACCCCCCTCCCCAGCTCACGGGGCCCGTTCTCCAGCCGGATGGGTGGGAGAAAGCTCGGCGCTCTTCAGCTTCCGCGGGTTCTGACAACAATGGGGTCACCAGGAACCCCCTCACCTGCGCTGGGGTCATCCCGGGATGCCCTCGCCAGCAGTGGGGTTATTAGCGACCCTCTCACTAGCCCCCTGCCAGGCTGCTTCTACCCCACACAAGGCAGATGGATAAGGCTCATTTCCCTTTCCTCCTTCATCATTCACTGGAAGAGGTGAGGAAGCACCTCAAAAACAGCCCTCAGCGGTCACCAGTGCACAGAGGGAGGGGACACTCCTCTGACAGCCTGTGGGTCGCCCCGCCTTCAGGAATTCACCTGTTTTCAACATCACCCCAGGGCTGACAGTTCTCGCCGCCCACACCTGGCTCCCCCGCTGGTGCCATCTCCACTGGGAGCCGGATCCTGCCTGTCCCCAGGACCGATGGAGTGGCACGGCACGGAAAGCACTGCATGAGGTCGCCGTGGCGACTCTCCCAGCTGTGGGTCTGTGGTGGCCGCTGTCTAGTGCCTCCCATGGTTACTAGCCTGGAAACCGCTTCATCCTCATGTGATGCATTTTCCTCCTTCTCGCCAAACAGGGAACAGGAATGTTTATTGGACACTCCTGCCATTCCTTCGGTGGCAGCAGCAACCCTCTTAAAATCCCCGGCGGGTACTGCGCTGCCGCCAAGGACCGTGCTGTCTCGCCAGGACCCCCGCTGTCCTAGTGCTCTGGTGGCTTTGCCCTGCCGGATTTTGACCTGGTTTATCTCTCCTTATCAATCCTCTGCCCTTCAGACACGCTGCAATCTTCCGATGGGTGCTTCCTGCACCTCCTTCCACCAACCCTTTTGCAACCTCTCCGTACAGACCCTCCTGCTGCCCCCACGTCTCTGCTGTCCCTGGCGAGCTTCCCCGGTCTGCCTGCTCCACACCTCGGCAGCTCTGCTCCCTCGGACCCTTTCCCAGCCCTTGCCTACCAGCTCCCGAAGGTTGTTTTTCTGTCCGAAGGGTGAGGGATCCCCGGGCTGGCCCGCAGGGTTCACTGACCGGCAGCCCAGCCCCGCGGCCGCGCTCTCACCCCGTCTCTTACGTGTGCTCTGGAGCCGGGACCTCGTCATGCTCCCGTCCCTCACCCTGAGGGTCCCCGCCCGGCCGTCCCCACCTCTCTGTGATGTTCCATGCCCCAGCCCCATGAGAGCAGCTCAGTGTGCCCCAGCCACTCTTTGCCAGCTCATCAGTGAGGGGCACTGGTGACAGAAACGTTCTCCCTGGGATGCTGCAGTGCCAGGGAAGCCACTTTCCCCTCCCCTCAGAAATCCCCTTTTCCCTTCGCATATCCCCGAATCCCCAGCACCTGCCGGCGAGTCCCAACATGCCCAACATCCGTGGCCCCCCTGCTCCGTGCGTTCCACCCACGCCAGGTTTGACTCCCGGTGAGGCGGCTCCCAGATGTTCTCAACAACGGGACCAGGTCCCTCCTGGCTTTTCTCCCATCTTGGGGCCCTTCATCCCCTTTTCCCCGTTTCCTGCCCCGGCTCCGGATCCACGCGTGCTGCCCGCGCCGGTGCCTCGACGACTGATGCCGCAGCAGCTCCAGCCTGCTGAGCCCCACNCGGGGCGCGTCCTGCAGCCGGTCGCCCTCCGCGGCCCCGGGAGCGGCCCCGGCGGCGCCGCCGTGGCCCAGCGCGGGGACACCCGGGATGTCCTCGTCGTCCGCGGAGGAGTGCCGGTCGCCTGTGGGGCTGGACTGCTGCAGCTGCTGCCTGGACCTGGCCAACCGGAGCGGG
>WBMV01007252.1:164080-218426 GCA_013396655.1 Campylorhamphus procurvoides
CCCACGCCAGGTTTGACTCCCGGTGAGGCGGCTCCCAGATGTTCTCAACAACGGGACCAGGTCCCTCCTGGCTTTTCTCCCATCTTGGGGCCCTTCATCCCCTTTTCCCCGTTTCCTGCCCCGGCTCCGGATCCACGCGTGCTGCCCGCGCCGGTGCCTCGACGACTGATGCCGCAGCAGCTCCAGCCTGCTGAGCCCCACCTCGCTGTCCCTGGTAAGCACAGAGAGGGGCGGGGGTCCCCGCCAAGAAGGGGACACCGCGTCCCTTTGTCACCCCTTGCCAACTTCCTCCAGGCCCACGCGCGGGGTGGGTGCGCAGCGCTGCTGGGAGGCCGTGGATGAGCGGAGCCGGGCAGAGCAGGGCGGAGCGGGACCATGGCGGAGAGGGGCCGGGATGGAGGGGGCCGGCGGCGAGAACAACAACCCGGGCAGCCCCACCGTGAGCAGCTTCCGGCAGCTGCGGGAGCAGCTGGTTCGGCAGAACCTCAACACCGACAAGCTGAGCTCCATCATGCGCCAGGACTCGCTGGAGCCCGTCGTGCGGGACCCCTGCTACCTCTTCAACCAGGGCATCTGCAACAGGAACATCGACCAGACGCTGCTCTCCATCCTCCTCCTCTTCCACAGGTGGGTGTCACTGTCGGGAGCCGGTGGGGGGGGGCGGCTGCCGGGGACCGGGCGCCCCGGAGTTTGGCAGCGGGCTTGGAGCTGTCAGCAGTGTGGGGCAAGATGATGGGCCTGCAGCCCTCCGGGCTGGCAGGGGACGGGGACCTGTGTGGGGGGTGGCAGCGCCGGTGGGGTCTGGGTGGGGAGAGGCACGAGCGGCCGTGCGTGGCACGGAGCCCGTGGGTGGTGCCAGCCCATCCCTGGGTGCGGGTCTGGGTGGCTCTGCTCCACCATGGCCACCATGCCCCTCTTGTGGTGCCCCGTGTCTGCCGGGCAGTGACAACAGCCCCCAGCTGTGTGTCTTGGCCGCCGGACTCTGTGCTCATCTCCCTGGCTACCTCTGTCCACACAGACAGTGCCCGCAGGGGCATGGATAGTGTCCAGTGACAGACAGGCATCGGTCCCATCCTGCGTGGAGAGGGCGGGAGGTTCTTTGGGAAGCAGTTGTGCTGCCTCGAAAGCCACCTTGAGCGTCAGTGAGAGCCTGAGCAGGGAGCCACCGATGCCCAGTGCCAGGTCCTGCCCTTTCAACAGCTCCCCTGGCTCTGCCCGGAGTAAATTGATTGGAGGCAGGTTTAGCCCGGGCAGTATTTCCCGTCCCTGGAAAGCGGCTCTGCCCTGACGCAGCTGCCCTCACTGGACTCCGGGCTGTTCTGGGTCGGTTACCTGTGCCCCCACAGCGGAGTGTGCTCAGGGATGCTCCCATCTACTCCCTGGGGGACTGAGGAGACAGTATTGCGGGGTCTACTCTGCTACCCTGCTCTAGCAGTGAGGGCAGCGGAGACTGAACACGAGGTCCCAGGGGCTGCCACTTCGCAGGGTCGCCTGCCTTGAGAAGGTGGACCCCAGGGGCAGCGAGTAGACAGAGCTGTCTGAGGTCCTGCACTGGTGCTGTGTGGGACTGGCCCTGGTGCCCAGCAGCCGGGAGAGCCGGTGACACCCTGTGGGTGAGCAGCCCGTGTTGGGGCTGGCAGGTCTGGGTCTTCCCAGCTCAGCCTGGCAGAGTCGAGTTGGGCCGGCGGTGGCGCACGGTGGGGATACCCGAGGCTGCCTTTGGCTTCAGCAGGTGGGACGCATTATCCACCCCCAGGGATAAGGGGACCTGTGGTCCAACAGCGTGTCGGGGGGCAGGTGTCTGCATGGCTAGCAGGGCAGGCAGCGGCTCCTGTGCTCGCTGCTCCGCCGTGGGGAGGGGGAGAGCTCGCAGTGGGGCGCGCGGGGCAGCACCCACGCGTTCACAGACACTCCGCCATAGCCTTCCCTCCCTGCACACACATGCACCTGTGGGCGCGTTCCCGGGCTATGGTGCCTCCGAGCCTCCCCTCGCCCGGCGCGGGAGTCGGGTGGGCTCACACGTGGCCGCCCCACGCTTCGGAGCCACCCCGGCGCGCGTCCGCCTCCTCGCCCAGCCAGCGTCTGACGCCGAGAGGCTACTGCCTCGAGCCGGTCTTGGCGACGTTCTTCCTGCACTTACATAACGCCGAGCTGCCGCTCAGGTGGGAAGGGAGGAGCTGGGACACCCGCCAAGGCACCGGTACCCGGCCCGCACGGCGAGCAGCGAACCCACCTGGCTGCGAGGGAAGGGGAGCCAGAGGTCCCCCTGCTCCCTGGGAGGCTGCAGCCGGTTGGCACCATGGGTGAAGGGGGGAAGTGACACTCCGTCCCCAGCGTGGGCTGCCAGCGCTGGGGCAGGCAGTGAACAGTGCCCATGGGCTAGAGGCTGGTGATGTGGGCACAGTGGGCTGCTTTTGAACTTGTCCCTGTTAGAGCAGGACCCAAGAGCTCTTAGTTAGCACCTGTTGAGCTCCTGCTGAGGTAGGGAGCAAGTAGAGGTGCCAGGTGACCTGGTTTTCTCCCAATGTGTGCCCCTCAATGCTCACTGCTGCCTGTCCTCCGTGCCCCGATGTGTATTGTGCCCTGAGAGGCTCTGGGCGTTCCTTTTTGCGACAGGCTGTGCCGCAGTGTGGGGCAAAGCCATGTCCTTCCATCATACCTGGTGTCCAAGCACCTTGGTCTGGAGGCTGCCCAGGTGATCCCCTGTCACCCTTAGGTGGCACAGTGTGAGGGGCAGCTGGGTGCACGGCCCTGGGCACTGGAGCCAGGTGTGCCCACACCTGTGTTTGCAGTTGTTTTGCTCCAGCCTGAACTTTCTCCTCCTGGGGAATGAGCCAAAACACCCAAGAGGAGATAGCATATATAGCAGAGGATTGTGGGTGCCAGAGGAACACCCCAGTAACAGGCCTGATAAGGGTACCCCGCTGCTGGCACCAGGGAACCCAAACCAGTTGGTGCCCTTTGTTTTGGCTGATGTACTCCTACAAGGACAGAGAAGGAGGTGGAAGTTGCATGGATAGACACACTCATGCATGGCCAACATTCAGCACAGCACAGGAGCACCAAACTGCTGCACCTGGAGTTGAGTCTGGCGCTGGGGCTGGCCGGAAACAACTTGGTCAGTGTCAAGTCAGTGCTGGGCGTTTTGGACAAACCACTTTAGCATGTCTTACCTGTCTTTGGGGGTTTCCCCAGCTGGACGGTCTCTGCTAAGCTCTCCATCCCGCTCTGCTCACAAGCAGGGATGTTGTCAGGGATGCACAAGGCAGGGATGCTCTGGACGCATTGCCTCCAGGGCCAACACTCCTGCAGGAAGCCTTCCTGCTCCAGGAGTGCATGGAATCCTGTGTCCAAAGGGCTTCTCCCCACCATGCCCTCACACAGGGCATCACAAACTGTTCTCCAGGGATATCTTGGCAGTGCCAAGGGGCCAAGCTCCTGTGGAAGCACTGGGTACAGGGAGAACAGCTGCCACTGTGCTGGCTGGGCACACCTTCCCACAGATGCCAATGCAGTGGGCAGAAAGGTGTTTGCCATCCCTATGCAATGCCAGTGTTGCCCCAGGATTGCTTGTCCCTGAGCCAAGCATGAACGCAACCAAGTGTCGGCCAGGGAGAGCAGCCCGGTGACCGGGCAGGGGGGTGAGGGGAGTTGGTGGCGTGGGAGGAGGTTGGTGCTGCGGGGGGAGCAGCCCCCCAGGTATGTGCTGGCACCTGATTGAAGCAGGGCCCCACCTGGCTCTGGGTGGGGAGAGGAGGTACATGCCAGCCTGCTCACCCACATCGACCAGCTGTGCCCGCACTCCTGCCCAGCCTCTCCTGGGCAACACCTGGAAGCCTGGCCAGCCTGTGCCCATCCTGCTCTGAGCAGTGAGGGGATGCCTCTACTCAGCCAGCCCATCTCCAGGCAATGCCAGACTTGCTGCTCCACCCAACAGACCTTTGGTCTGACCCATGAAAGGGGCTGCGGGCCACCTTCCCCTGAACCTGGGCAAGCGAAGAGAGTCACAGAGAGGCAGGGGAGTGTCAGGTGTGAGAGGCTGGGGGAAGGATTAATTTGGGCAGGAGCAGCAGGACAGCACTGCCTTTCCCACTGTAATGTCAGGCTGGTAAGCAAGAGCTGCCTGGGCAGCAGTACCAGGGTGGCATTTGTGTCACAGCACCACTTGTTCCTGTCCATCGGGTGTCACTTTGCAGCAGCAATGCAGGGGGAGAGGAGCCAGGGCATAAAGGGCATCCTGACGTGGTGGGGCCAAGGCGCACATTCCAGCTGTCTGAGTGGGCTGGAGCAACAAGGACACATTGATGGGGAGAGGGGCCACAAGTGAGCGTGAGAGAGGTGTGGGTGTGAGACAGAGCTGTCCCACTCTCTCTGCTCTTGTCCTAGGACAGCTCTGCCAGGGAGGGGGCTGGGAGAGGCCCCTTGCCCACCAAGACCATGCATCAGTGTTTGTTTGCTTTATTCCCAAAGGACAGAACTGCACGTGGCCTGACCCGTGGCCTGCAGCATGGTTTGCCAGCCCTGCGCACTGCAGAGGTGCTAGGAAGAGTTCATTTCAGCGGCAGTAGCTTGTACTGTCAGGAGGTGCTGACCTTGGTGTGCCCAAATGCTCCCACAACCAGGAAGGAACATGCCAGGCAGGCAGCCAGCTGACCCCACCTTGCTCTCCATCCTGACACCCTGGAACACCCACCCTGCAACCCAGCAGAGTCTGGAGCAATGTTCCCACAGGCCAGGCTCGCAGGGGCTCTGCCATAGCACAGGGGGTTCAGCATGGCTTGGCAGGGCTAGTGGCAGAACACGTCATGCCATGCACTATGCGTGTCTCTGCATGCTCCTGCAAGACCCACCTCCCCCCAGAACGAGATTCCCAACTTTCCCTGGAGCTCAGGAGAGTCCTGCTCAGCCCTTCCAGCTGTTTGGGACAGAACCATTTGCCTGTGACCACAAGGCTATGGCCAATTGGGCTGGCACAGATGAGCTAGAGTCTGGTGATGCCAACGTCAGCTGCTCAGCAGCCCATCACCTCAGTCTCCTGGGGATGCTCTGGTGCTGCCCATCAGCCAGAGTAGGCAGCTGGCTCTGCACAGGCTGGGATAGGTGTCCCAAGGTCAGGCAGGGATGACAGCATGGCCCTAGGGGGAAAAGGCTGGCCAGGATTTATTTCCAGCTTTGAATTTTAAAGATGTAGAAGAGGTTGGAGCTGGAGCAGGCTGCAGGGGTCTGTCCTGGCCCCAATATCATGCCAATTCCCTCTAGCATCAAACTTCCCCTTCCTGGTGAGACATGGCCTGATCCTGGATGGTCTCTGCTGAGACTTAATGCCACCTCCCTGGCCACTGCCCAGCACAAGGAGGGTTAAAGCCAACCTTGTGCGTTGGGGGAGCACCCTGACCTGCATGGGACTGAAGGGCTAGGGATGCATGTCGTCAGAGCCCGGCAGCTGCATTTGTACCTAGAGGATGTGGCTATGCATGGGTCCATGTGGTGTAAAGGGACTGCCAAGGGGAATGGGGGTTCAGGTGGATCCTGCCCTTTGGAAGGACTGAGACCCCACTGGTACACAGCAGAGAATTACAGAGTCATTTAGGTTGGAAAAGACCTCTGAGATCATTGAGTCCAGCCTTACTCCAGGGTGTGTGTGGGAGGGGAGGGCTGGAGAGGTAACAGAGGCTACAACCCATCCCAGTGGTGATACTTTGCAAATGAGCTGTGAGTTATATTTATCCAGGTGATGCACACGGCTGGCATTGGGACGGGAGATCATCATCATCTGCTGTGTCCTCAGTTATATGCATATATTTGAGGGGGCTTTTGCTGCAGAATGACTCCGGTGGCAGAGCAGAAGCCCTGGGCCTCCCCAGACTCCAGGATCAGGTTGGGGTCTAGTCCTCGCTACCCCTCACCTGTGAATCCCTTGGGATGGGAGCCGGTGGCTGATGCCATAGGGCAGCACAAGACATCCCCATAGCCTCAAGTGAGACTTCCACAGTGATCTCCCTATGGCACAGAGGAGGACTGCTCTGGGCGGTTTGGAGGCATGGGATGGTCTCAACTTGTCCCCAAGGGTTGGCACAACCAGGTGAGGGTTGGTTGTTGAGGCCAGCACACGGAGAGCCATGGCAGCGCTGATTGTCCCGCCAGCAGCTGATTGTCTTTCATGTTGTTATTGTTCTGAAATGCCAGTGAGGGCAGGGTTTCAGCGAAGGTCCCTGATTCGAAATGCCCGGGATTCCTTGCAAAGGCCAGGCCGGGTATTAATAACCAGCTCTGCCGAAGCTGTGCCACCCGGCATGTCCTTGCTTGACCTCCTGCGGGTGCTGGCTCACGCACCGGCTGAGCGCAGCTCCTCTCCTCTCCAACCCCCAACCAGGTCAGGTCTGTCTGGGCTTCACACCCCCAACGGGGTCCAGCCACCCGCCAGCCATTGTGGGGTTGCTGGGACTCCGCCCCAGGCATCCCCATCGGACGAGGCAGGAGAGCGCCAGGCTCCGGCACCAGCGAAAGGGGCCGATGAAAGGCTCGGAGGAGTTCTGTAAACGGGGCTTATTCTGGACTGGAAGAGCAGATTTGGGTAGCATGGGGCGCGCCGCGCTGCTCTCACAGCTCCCCAACCTACATCCTCATTACATAATGAGCTGCCTCCCAGTTAGCGAGCGGGCACTCCCGCATGCCGCAGGGTAGCCCGCTGCCAGCGCCCAGCGGGGCTCCGGAGCGTCTGCTCCCGCCCGCAGGGCGGCCTGGGATTGCTTTAGGAGGATGCCGGAGGCCCTGCCTTGGAGTTCCTCTCTCGGGCTGGGGATCCCGCAAAGCTGAGTGAGGGGCAGCCCCCTGCCCACCTGCCCTGGGGTTCAAGGGCGCTATGTGGCCCTCGTGCTGCGGGGTGTCCCTTTAGTGTCACGGCCACCTCCACTCCGTCCCCAGTTCCCTGAAACCGGATGAGAAAAGGGAAGGCGTTATCTGGGGATGATCCAGCAGGCACTGTCCAGGTTGACACAGTAAGCCATGAAACGAGGACAGTTCTGGAGTTCAGAGCCATGGCTGGCAGGAGCCCCAGGGCAGGGCACGGGTAACCAGGAGGAGATAACACCGAGTTCAGTGGCAGGACTCCACCCTGGGCCTGCGTGGGTGTGAAACACTTTGCTCTGTGAACAGATTTGTGGATTAAAGCTCTGCCCTGAGTTCAGTCTGCCATTCTCCCTGGGGCTGGGTATCCCCTCCCACGGGAGCAGGTGGCTGCATTCCCCCTGCAGCCAGGCACAATGCTTCGGAATGCCACGGGATTTTCACTGGGCTCTGCCATACCTGGACACCCTGCCTTTGCATTTGGTAGATGTGGGACCCTTTAGGGGGGGGGCAGTGGCGTGCAAGGGTGCCACATGGTCTGGGGCTGGCAACAACAAGATCAGCTCTGTTTCCACTTCTTCTCCTACCCCAGCGCATCTGGAGAAGCCACAGCTTCGGGGGCTTCATACAGCATGGTGAGAAGGGCTCGGCTGGAGCTGGGTCCTCTCTGACCTCCCCTCCTCACACTGCTGCTTTGGGGCAGCCGCTACTGCAGGGCACAGGAGGAAGAAGAGGGTCTGGCGACAAACTTAGAGAAGGAAAAATTGCAGCTCTCAGCAGGCCGGCTCTGGGGTGTGCACTCGCACTCAAGAAAAAAACAGAACTGGGAGTACAGCCAAGTACCTTTATCAGAGGAAGCAGGCAGCCCCACAGCTGGACACAGCAGTCTGCCAGGGCTCCGTCCGCCACCCCACGCCAACCTCCAGGCTGACAAGTTGTGGGAGTCTCCACATTGCAGCCCCTGCTCATGCCCACTGCCTGGTGGGGCAGGTCACCTGTGTCCCCCGCCCACAGCCATGGCGCTTGCTCTGCCTCACTGGGGGTAAAGGGAGGTTCCTTGCCAGCATTCCCCAAGGACAGGTTCCCCGTCAGCCTTCCCTCACCAAAACCCTCCCTGGGCTTCCCCAGCATGGCACAGACCACTGCCTCTGCACAGCTCTTCCCACATGACTCTGCTGTCCCCTGGCCTGGGACTGGGACCAGGTAAGGCCAACAGCACCAGCACTACAGGCAGAGGCTTGCATTCCTTCCTGGGCACTTAGAGGTGTGCCTAGGAGGGGTTACCCACTGCTTTGAAGCAGCATGTGCCTCGGGTTCAAGGATTTATGAGCCCTCTAAGGCTCTGGTGGGCATGACCTGGGTCCCCATGTTACGGGGCTTGTAGTTGCGTGGGGCTTCCATGTGTTCCACGCAGCTCCTAGAAGGCACCGGCTGAGCCAGGAGCAGTGCCAGATGAGAAGCTCAGTCAGGGCATCTTTAGGAAGAGGAAGCCAAGAGCTGGACAACTGGTATGCTCTGGCAGTGCTAGCCCCTTAACCCTCAGGACTGGTGCAGCAGCCCTACACCAGTGTCACAGGGCAAGCAGGCACAATTTGGGATGCTGGGATTGGAGCATCATCCCCACACCAGTGCCACAGGACAGGCAATTCCAGTTCAGGATGCTGGAAGTGCCACAGTAGATGACCCTGCTGCCTGCTTGCTTGTGGGCAGCCCCTGGCATTACCCCTCCCTTCCTAGCACCAGGATAGTGCAGCTGGACAAGAGCAGGAGCTCCTCAGCCTTGTCCCATGCCCAGCCCTTCCCACCATGGGCTCCCACAGGCTCTAGCTATCACTGGTGTCCCTGGCCATCCCTCCCTCTGTTCCTGCAGGGCATGGCTGGCCCTGGTGCTGGCATCCTCAGTCCCTTGGCCAGCACCACTACAGCTGTAGGATTTGGGACTGTGACAGGCAGAGGTTTCTTAGCATGTTTCCAAGCAGTGATTTTTCCTCTCCCACTCTACTCTGACCCTTGGAGCAGGAGATCTGGCTCTGCAGAGCAGCTTGGGTCTGCGCCTTTCCCAGTTTGCTCTCCAGTGTGTCCGAAGCCAGGCTATAAACATTTCCCACGCCTCAGACCCTCTGACAGGCTTTCCTCCTGTTGAGCTGAGTCCTTGGAAGAGAGCAAGCCAGGAATGCTGCCATGGAGCCACGAGCACAGCCTGTCGCAAGGGGGAGAGCCAAGGCTGGGGAGCCAGGGCTGCTCCTGCAGCCCCAACAGTCCTGTTGGGGCAGGAGCATCCTTTGGTGCAGTGCCTGGCGTGGGTCCAACACACAGGGCTCAGCACAACAGCATGTCTTGTCCCTTGTGGCCATGGGAAAGGGGCGTGTCCACTGACCCACAACACTGTGCAAGGGTGGAGTGCCAGGTAGCAAGAGATGGACCCCTTGTCCTGCTCCCTGTCACCCCTTGCTCCAGCCAGACAGAGCCCCGTGGGGGCTGCAGGCCTCCACATCCCATTGCTGAGGAGGGTGTTGTCACTAAACGTCATCCAACAGAGGGGTGGCATCTCCTGGTCTGGGGCACAGGCTGTGTGAGGGCTGAGAGGCTGCTGGCAGCTTCAGGGTGTCCTGCAGGGCTGCTGCTGGGACTATACCATCCTTGGCTGGTGTAACCATCTCTCCTCACTGCTTGATGACAGCTGCCGGTGGTTTTTTCCCCCAGAGAGCAAAACAATTAGTGTCACAATTACCCTGTATCACAGCTACTGTCTCTGTTCCCAGAATAACCACAGGCACGAGCCAGGCCCAGCCTGACGAACCTCCCATCACTGTGTAGAGAGGCAGGAGCTGCCATGCTGCTGCCCAGGGATAGAGTTCACAGAACTGGCCCCTCTTGCCCAGCCTGCTCCAAGATGCCCTGTGGCTTCTGATGCCATAGAGTAGCTGCGAGTCGATGGCTCCCTGCTCTTTAGGAAGAGCAAGTGGGTATCTTCCCCACCCTGCTCTGCTTGGAGGATCAGGTGTGGGTGGTGGGAGAGGTGGTAGCTGCCAGCAGCCTGGCAAGGCCATCAGCCAGGACTGTGAGGGAGCTGGAAAAGGGCTCTCCCACCACTCAGGGCACAGCTGGAGCCCCATATAGGACGCTGCTGCTGCGGGGGCACTGGGGTAGCTCAGAGAGGCTCCTGGGGACAGCTGGCACAAAGCAGGGTCCAGCAGAGCTGGGAGCTGCATCTCCTGGCATGGAGGTGCCAGTAGGGCTCCAGGTGACCCCTGTGGGCTGGGTGTGCATCCCTGCTGCAGAGGGGACTGTGGAGCTGCCTCACCCTGTGCTGCTGACACCAAGTGTGCATGCAGGGCCGTGCATCAGCTGTGAGTCAGGGCAGCGTGTGTGGGGGTGCTGGCAGTGCACGTGCACCTGCATGCCCAGAGCAGTGGTGTGTTTGCCAGGCATGCATGCGAAGTGTGTGTCATAGGGTCACAGAAGCATTTGGGTTGGAAAAGACCTCCAAGATCGTCAACTCCAGGTACTAAACTAATACATGTGCACTTGTGTATGAGCAGTTTGCATGAGTGTGCACATGCGTATGCAGGGTGTGCTCCTGTGTGCAGGATGCATGCCTGTGTGGACTGGCAAACCCACACATGTGTGTGTGTGTGTATGTAAGGGGCATTGGTGTGTGGGTGTGCTGTCTGTGCAGGGTATATGTTTGCACATGCATGTGCAGGTGGGACTTGCATGCATGTGTGGGAATGTAGGGGCTGCAAGGTGTGCCATGGTGGTGTGTGCTCAGTGACATGTCCAGGAGCCCTGTGCCCCAAGTGGAGGTGCAGGCACAGGGGTGTAGGAGGGCTGCAGTCCCCTGCCCAGCTGGACCTGCCCTGGCCACAGGCTGCCTAGGAATCCCTCATTCATTGAGTGCCAGGAAGGAGACTGCTTCTATTCCATCCCTCCAGAGCATTCCTCCCTGGGGTCTCACGGAGGAGGGACAGCATGCTGCCCAGCCTTGGAGTGGGGAACCTGAACCCCAAGCAGGTATAGCTGTGGGCAAGGCTGGGTGGAAAGACCCCAGGGGTGGCTGCAGGGAATTCAGCTACATATTGTTTATTTTTGCAGTAGTCCCAGCTCCACGGGAAAAATATTGGAGGTGGCAGAGCTGAAGCAATCTCCCTCCAAAGTGCTTTCCAGCTTTGCTCCAGCAGCTGCAGAAATTGCTGTGTTTCCCCCAGTCCTTAGTGCCTGAGTGCTGTACTAGGAACAGACCAGACAGAGACTGGGACCCCCGAGCTGTGCGATATGGGCCACCAGCCAGGCTCTGGTCTGCCTGTCCTGAATCCCTTAGTCCCTGATACTGATGATTTAGGGCTTTCCTTGGGAAGCAGGCTGGACCAAAACGGGTGGGGTGTGGGGGGAGTGGAGGCAGAGGGGCTTTAGCACAGGAGGTGGGAAAACAGGCACAGCTATCAGGGCTGGGCAGGCTGGAGTCTGCCCGTCCCGTCTTCTTGCTGCTGCCGCTTCTCTGCAGGAGGTAGAAGGTGGCACAGCAGGTGATGTGCCCAATCGTGGGAGAAAACGACTCTCCCCATCTCTCCTTCCCTCTCCGCAGTGAGACCTGCACAACCCCTGAGCTACAGCAGGAAACTGAGTCAAGGGACCTCTGGTGTGGGTGGTCTGGGCTTGTGCCAGTGAGGGGACAGAGCTGTGTCCCAGGGGCTGCTACCCAGTTTACCACCAGCCTGTCTGGGGACAACCGCACAGAGTGCCCTTTCATCTGCCCATGGAGGGGGCACCGCGCGGCTCGGGGTGGCACATTGGCCACCGGCCCTGAAAGGGCCAATTGAGCGCAGCTGAGGTCATCCCCCAGCATGTTTACCCCGTGCCCGCAGCCCCTGGATGCGGCCGGCACCCAGGCTGTCTCTGCCATCGCAGGCTGGGGGGCACACGGCCACAGGCAGAGCCAGCATCGCTGCCGAGGAGCAGAGGGGCTGGAGCGGGGTCGTGGGGCGGCATGGCCTTCCAGCCACCGTACTCCCCGAGCCTCTTCAGAAGGAGGGACTGGTGAGTAGGGCCTGATGCGGGCAGGGAGGGTACACGCGTCAGCCCCGTGGCTCGGGGGACAGACCCCTGCCTGGTCTCTGCAGCCCCAGACCCCCTGGTCCTCACCTTACCCTGGGAGTCAGTATGATTTGCAGAGAGCTGCCTGGCCAGCAGCTGTGTTGCACCGTGCCTCAGTTTCCCTTTCTGATGGGAAAATACCATCTTGGTCCCCCACCCTACTCGAGGAACAGGTCTGGTAGCACACCTGTCACTCAGGGCTCCTTGGTCTCTCCCAACAGTCAGGTGCCGGGGACCTTCAGGACCCTCTGGATCGGGGCATTCGGGATTCTCTGCAGCATCCCCGGGGTGCACGTGTGGCGTGAATGAGTGTTTTAAGGTCGCTTAAAGCGCCCTGACAACTCTCACATTTCCTTGGATGATGCCATGCGTGAGCTCTGCAACGGAGCCCAGTCCAGCATCAGCCCTGGACTTTAGGGGAAGAGCCCCTGGGGTCAATCCCGCCAGCCGCAGGTCCAGAGGGCAGAGATAAGCGGGCAGCCGAGCGTAGGAGGGGCAGCACGCGGGTGGGCAGCGCCACTCCAATCCCCGGGATACTGGGGGCGTTTTAGGGGCCCTGCCTTCCCCCCCCACCGAAGGAGGAGACCCGCTTGCTCTATGCGCCAGTCGCTCTGCGGGCCTCGGGGAGGACGTGGGACTTGCACCGGCGTGTGCACACACAGGGATGCCACTCCACACAAACAGCGCACGGCCGCCCGGGCCGAGCACCTCCGCCCCCCCCGCTGTTGCCCCCCACGCCGCAGCTCCTGCAGTGCCGCCCGTGCCCGTGGGGGGGCCCCCCGGCCGGTCCCGCCGCCTCCCGGTGCGGGGTTATGCAAGGGCGGGCGGGGCCGCAGCGGCCGAGGACGTGTTCGGCACCCCGGTGTCGTTGTCCTGCCCGCTGGGGGTGTTGTTCCGTACCCCGGGACTGCTGCAACCCCGGGGGTGGTGGTGGTGGTCAGCACTCTGGGTTTGTTCTGGACCCCAGGTTTGGTCTGCACGCCCTGGTGGTTGTTCTGCATCCCATGGTTGTCGTTCTGCGCCCTGGGCGTGTTCTGTACCCCGAATTTGTTCTGCACCCCGAATTTGTTCTGCACCCAGAGTCATTCTGTGCCCCGGTGGTGGTGCTGTTCGGTACCCCGGGACAGTTCTGCAACAGAGCAGGGCTATTTTCCACTACTCCGAGTTTGTTCTGGACACCGATTTTGATCGGGACTCCAGGCTTGGACTGCACCCCACGTTGTTATTCTGCACCCTGGGCGTGTCCTTTACGCCGAATTTGTTCTGCATCCCGGATTTGTTATTCTGCACCCTGGGTTGGTTTTGCACTTCGAGATGGTTCTGCACTTCGAGATTGTTCTGCACCCCGAATTAGTTCTGTACTCGGGGCATTTCTGCACCCCTGCGGTATTCCTCTGCACCCTGGGTTAATTCAGTACCCCACAACTGTTGTTTTGCACCTCGGGCACGTTCTGACCGTGGGTTGGTTCTGCACCCCGTGTTTGCTCTGCATGCAGGTTTTGGTTTCCACTCCCGGGGTTGTTTTTCACGCCCAGGTCGTTTTTCCGCTCTTGCTTCTATTGTTTGTCACTCCCGTTTCTGTTTGTTTTGCACCCCTCTTTCTGTTGTGTACCCCGGGTTTTTGTTTGGTTTAGTTTGGTTTGTTTTCCATATCCTCGTTTCTGTTTTTCACTCCCGTTTCTATTTTGCACCCCCGTGGCTCTCCTTCCCCTCCTCCCTCCCTTTCGTAGCCGTGGGGCCCCACTGTGCAGGACCTGAAGGCTGCACCCCCAAACACAGAGCAGGGTTTCCCAGTGCTCCAAACAGTGGTGTGCATCCCCCCCCACCCCGTCCCCGCTGTCCTGGGCGCATGTGAGTGGCACAGAAACGGGGTGCTGAGGCTGTGGGGGAGCTGTGCTAGGGGTGCCAGGACTCTGGTTACAACCGTGTGTGTGGGTGTGCAGATTAGGGGGGAGACACAGTGCTGAAGACGGGGGTCTTGCACTGGGAGGGGGCCATGCAGCTCGGGTGCAACTGGAAGGGCCGAAGCGGCGGCAGTGAGGTGCAGGGATGCAGTACGGGGGGCAGTACCGGGGGCAGGGTGCCGCAGCGGAGGGCGGTACCACAGGGCAGGCTGTGGCCCCGGGGGTCCATGTGCCCCCTCCAGGGGCAGTACCGCGACAGCCCCGGGCGTGGCGCTGCGGGGCGGCAGGCGGTCCCGGCCGCGCTGGCCCCTCCTATCAGGGCGGGCGCCACCGATATAAGCGGGGGCGGTGCGGGGCGCGCCGCAGTGCGTTTGGCCCCGTTTGCGAGGAAGTGCACCAAGCTCGCAGCCATGAGCACCGGCATGTACCAGTCCCCCATGGAGGTGGCTGTCTACCAGCTCCACAACTTCTCCATCTCCTTCTTCTCCTCCCTGCTTGGGGGAGATGTGGTCTCCGTGAAGCTCGACAACAGGTAGGGGCAGACCCGGTGCGTCCGCGGTGCCCCCGTGGGAGGGGGCGTCCCGGTGCTCCGGGAGGGCCCGCTGCGGACCCTGATTGATGAGCTCCGGGGGCATCGCGTCTCCGGGAGTGGAGGGCGCGCACGACCGGTGCCTGGATTCAAGGATTCCTCCGGGGAAGGGGACACCCCGATGCTCTGGGGAGGGTAGGGGTGGGTACATGGTGTTCCGCTCTGCGGATCCCCGTGGAAGAGGGATGCTCGGTGCTGACCTCCGGCCTCTCCCCTCTATTCCAGCGCCTCCGGAGCCAGCGTGGTGGCCATCGACAACAAGATCGAGCAAGCCATGGTGAGCTGCAGGGCTGCCCCCCCAGCACCTTCAGCGTCTTTATCCCGCGTGTGCTATGCCCCAGGGGGGAGTCTCCCCGCTCGCGGGTGGGTGCTCTGCCCGAGGCGGGGGGTCCCCCTGCCTGCGGGGGTCCCCGCTCCCCAGCCTGATGCCGGGCAGAGCCGCTCTTTGCCTGCGGCCGCCGAGGAACTCATTGGCTCCAGCCGCGCCGCAGTGCGCCGGGAACGAGGGTGGAGATGGAAGGGGACCCTTGGCGTGTGAGGATGACCGAGCCGGGTTCTCTGGCTAATCGGGAACTGCAGCCCCCGCAAAACCCGGGACAGGGGTGGAAGCTGGACCGCACCTCTGTGCGCAGAGAGACTGCAGAGATAGGGGCTGAGGGTGCTGTGCTGGGTGAGCACCAAGCCCTGGCCAGGGTTCCAACGGTAGGGTGGGGAGGGACAGCCCTTGGGAAAAGATGCTGCAAAACCTGGCACTTTACCCGGTACTTGGGAAAGGGATGGAGCAACCCCTAGGGCATAACTCTCCAGTGATTGCCTTTTCCATGGCCTTTTACAGGATCTTGTGAAAAATCATCTGATGTACGCTGTGCGGGAGGAGGTGGAGGTCCTGAAAGAGCAAATCAAGGAACTGTTGGAGAAAAACTCCCAGCTGGAGCGTGAGAACAGCCTGCTGAAGACCCTAGCCAGCCCTGAGCAGCTGGAGAAGTTCCAGTCCCGGCTCCCAGCAGAGGTGCTGTGCCCTGAAGGGCAGAGCCCCGGGGTGATTGCCCCAGCCCAGCACTCCGGGGGCTCTGCGGTGTAAGGTGGCTCTGTCCTTGGGGTGGGCAGAGCCACAGAACTCTTTCTACTTAATCTCCTGCAAAATCGTTTCCGCCTTCATTTCACACGAAGGACTGCCAGACTCGGGCGCTGAGCCGTGCCCCCCCGGCAACCCTGGCCAGCCTGCAGAGCCAGGGACCGTCTCCTGCGTGAGGATGCTCTTCAAGGGAGACATGGGCAGCTAACCTCCCCTTCCCATCCAACCGCTCTCCGGGTGTCAGGAGGAGATCTGTGGCTGCCTGTCCCAGGCTCTGCTGAAGCCTGGGCACCTTGGCACCCTGGCAGTGCCAGGCAGCCTTTGGCACCATGACAGAAACCTGCGGTTGGAAGGAGTGCACGCCGATTCTCAAGCCATGGCTGCACTCTGCAGGGGGGTGTCTTTCTGGCAAAACCTTACATCGGAGGGAGACCGATGTTTAGTGAGTGAAGCAGATTTGTCCCGCAAGCCACCCGCAAGGCTGCTGGAACCTGACCCAGACTGAGCAGCACCAGAGGTGGCAGCTGCAGCATAGTGCATGGCTGAATGCACAGCAGTGTGGGGATTACAAGGAAAAAAAAGCTTGTTTTGTTAGTTTGGGCGTCTTCTGTAGCTGTATCTATGTATAAACATGCACATGAGCGGTGCCTCCGAGGCTGTGGGGTGCCCGTTCTGGGCCAGCAATGCCTATTTGAACAGCGAGGGGATTCAAGGCCAGACTGGAATGGTGAGCAGCTGTCACTGGGTGGCCAGCTGCTGCAAGTGGCACCAAGGAGGGGACAGATTCATCTCTCTTTGTCATCCCACGTGACAGACCTGTGTGGCACCATTGGGAGAATCCAGACTGACCACTGGGCACAGCCATGACCAGGGCTGAGCTCCAGCCTGCTCGGTTGGGGGAAGCTGGCACCTTCTCCAGGGCTCCCCCCCATCCCTGGCCTGCTCTCTGGGAAAAGATGGGACATTGCTTTTGACATCAGAAGCAGTGACACTGTTGTGTAAATCTAGATAGAAATGGCAATAAACTTTACTTTTTATATATATGTGCACCCCAAGCTGTGTCTGTGGCTGGGAAAGTGGGGGACAGAGGTGTCGCTGAGGAGGAGAGTGAGGCTTGCTGAGATGGGACTGCTGAAGATTTTGGGCTGCTGCTGTTCCCCAGCTGGGAAAACCTGGCAACTCCCCACTTTTGGAGGGGGTCAGTCTCCCCTAGACAGCCCTGGCTGAGCCAAGATGGGGTTTTGGAGACATGAGCAGGCAGCTCCTTCCCAGGGGCTGGGTGTGCAGCAGGGAAAGGTGCTGTGAATCTGCAGGTCTCTGTCCCCTGTGTCACACCTGTGACCAGAGGTGTGTGCAGGGCAGGCTTGGGGGGGCAAGCAGAGCTCTATGAACTTCTATCTCTGCTACTCCTCTGGTGTTTTTGTTCTCACTTCTCACAGACATAACTGATGTTTTTGTTTGGATTTTTTAAATTTTGGACCATCCCAAAAGGATGTGAGGGTCAGATGAAGGGTCATTTAGATTGAACAGTGCTGGATGGGGGCTGAGAGCTAGCCAGCCTTTAATTCAACTCCATGGGATATGCAGGAGAGGGCAAAAAAACCCCTAAACTCTCTATCTCTGGGGATGCTGAGGTCAAAGGCTGGTGGGTGCCTGGAGGTGTGTGTGCAGAGCTGCAGGCTAGCAGGATGTTTGAAGCCAGGGGCCAAGGTTTTATACCTGGACACAACTTGGCCAGCCAGAGCCATCCCTGGGCCAGCATTTGCCCAGGCCCAGGGGAGTGGGTAGGTGGCCATACCCTGTGCTGTGGCAGTGTGGCTTTGCACAGCTGTGGGTCTCTGTTGTGGTGAGAGCGGCTCAGCCTCAGCCCCACATGAGTCATGGCAGAGCTGGGGATTGTCAGTACCCTGGAAACACCAAGTAAACAGCAAAACACAGGCCCCAGAGTCTCGAAAGTGTTATTGGGTGGCTGTTTCCTTCCTGTCCTGTCTGTCCCAGGACTGGAACGCCACTGCAGCCTCATGCAGGCAACCCTGCAAGCACAATCCAAGTGTCTCACATGTGTGAGCACATGTGTGTGATTGCTTTCCCTGTGTGTGTGTAAACAGGTTCAGGCGCCCTGTACCATGTCGATATGCATTCTTTGTACATACAGGTGCTGCAGCAGTCAGTCTGGCCACAGTGTGGGCCACACACACTGCTCACCCCCAGTGCTGCCAGCCTCCCCCAGTGGGGCACAGCTGCTCCAGGAAGGGTTGTTTCACAGCTGGATCCAGCTGTGCTTGCACTGGTCGGTTCACTGCAGTGGGTGTTAGGGGTGCTGGGAAATGGTCCATTTTCCCTTCTACCCCTCTCAGCTGGGGAAGGTTTGGGCAGCAGTGGGGAGCTCTGTGCCCCATTTGTCCTTGCTGAACCCCACAATCCAGCTGCATTCGAGGGGTGCAGGGATGGTGTTTGGAGTACTGTTTGCCACCTCTCCCCATACTCTATCCCCTCCCCATGGCCTTGGGGTGCCTCTGTGCAAGGGGCAAACAGTGGCAGCCAGGCAAACCCCATTCATTGCAACCACCTGCCCCAAACCACTTGCTCCAGCTCAAGCCTTCCTCCCACGAGTGGGCAGAGCCTTCCCCGTCCCCGCAGCGTGGTGTGACACGATGCCAGCCAATGGCACAGGGCAGTCCCCGCAAAACCCTCCCTCCCCCATAAGCTGCCCCACGGGTACCCAGGGGTTAACGGGGGAGATCATCCCTAGTTCCCCCCCCGGCGCGCCGGGTGTTAACGAGCAGGAAGGACTCGAGAAAGGGCGAATTTGTGAAAAAATGAGCAACTGCTTCACAGAGCGGGTCTGCCCTGCCGACTGGGGGACTGCCTGCACACCCCAGCATCCCGCACCCGACACCCCTCGGTCCCCAGTGTCCCGCACACCGACTCCCACCCCTAACTGGCTCAGCTCAGGGGCACGATGGAGAAAAGGGCTCGGGGCGCGCGTTGTTGCAGCGGGGGATGGGGATGCCCGTGTAGGTGATTCTCAGCCCGGCGAGCGCAGGTGAACAGCAGCCTGGGAGGAGTTTTGGAACAGCACGGGAAAGGCAGCAGGGTTTGGGGGTCCACCCAAGGGTCAGGGTGCACGGGAGACACCCGGTTCCTGCTCCTCCGCTGGGTTCTCCTGGGGAGATTCCACTCCAGCCAGGCAGAAGGGCCTTATGCAACATCCCTCCCTGCGCCTCAAACACTGCATCCCTCCCTGCTCCTAGAACCGAACGCCGTGTCCCAGCCCAGCCCAGCCCCGCGGGAGCCTCGCAGACAGATGTGTGCCTGGGATTTTCCACTTAGTCCTTAAAGCCCAGCACCCCCATGGATCCAGATCACCCCACCGCAGCTGTCTGGGATCACTCGCAGGCCTGGGGACCCTCTTGAAAGGAGAAACTGCTGCACAACGGAGGCTCCCACTGGAGAGTGGCACAAGCTGTGATACTAGCCCTAAACAAGCCACAGCTGGGTGTCATGCGGGTCGATGCATGGCAGCACCAAGAGCTGGCTGGAGTTCACAAAGGCAGTCAGGGTGCTTGGGTTCTGTCTGCAGCATCCCCCCAGGACACCTGCACAAAAGTTGCATGGGCACTGTGACCCCCCCATCTGGGTACTGCTGGAGAGGGAGAGGTGTGGCATGAGGATGTGCCAGCAACAAGCCAGGGTTGCAGGACGCACCCCTCAGAAGTCCCCACAGCAGGGCAGGTGGGGTGGGCAGAAGGGCCCTGCAGATTTGAGGGTCCTTCTGTAGCCTGTCTCCTTCCCCGCAGTTCACCCACCCTTCTGCCATGCCTCAGGTTCCCCTCTGCAGTGTTCATGTCTCCTGGGAAGGGGATTTCTTCCAGGCAGGGCCAGACTGAAAGCCCAGCATGCCTCCTAACAGTCCCAGCTGGAGATGGAGTTGCTGGCCCCCATCGCAGGCAGGCTCAGGCCCTGAGCTCATCCAGGCAATGGGATGGGAGCTGTTCCCAGTGCACATACATGCCAGGAGGTGCTGGCAAGACTGCCTCCCATGGGTACGCTGCAGCTGTGCCCTTTGCCAGCACTGTCAACCCACAGGCACTGGCACCTGTGGGGTACAAGCAGTACCTCCCAAAACAGCACAGGAAGTCCTCGTGGAGGTGCCGTGGTTGTCCTGGTGTGTGCTGTGCCACTGTTATATAACTGAGGAACCAGTCCAGGCCTGCACCCACTGCTCAGGGTTGGGACAGGACCCAGCAGTGCCTGCCACCAGCTTCCTTAGGGTGTTTGGTCCCCTGACAGATCAGGGAGTTGTGCCCCCTTCTCAGAAGCCTGCCACCCCTGTCACCCCCCAGTCCCAGTGGGATGGGGACCTGCTGGACTAAGCCCAGTCAGCTGTGGAGGGCAGGGGCTGCCCATATGCCAGGGGCTTGGTGTTGGGTTGGGGTACAGGGATAGGGTTGCTCAGATGTGTACACAGTGTTCCCTTGCGGTTTGTGTCCCCAGCATCCTGCCCTGTTACCCGGCCACAGGCGTTTGTTGGTATCAGAAAGTGAAACAAACATCAGGCAGTCTCCTGGCAGCAAGACCGCAGCTACTGCAGTGTGCCAGGCACACAGGGTGCACCACACTCCCGCCGAGACCCCACCACCACTTGCCCTTGGCACAGCACCTCTCCCTGCCCTGGGGACTGCTGGGGATGCCTAAGGGGAGCAGTCAGCTCATTCTGTCTGCCCTCAGAATCATTCTGGGCTGCAGAATGTGTGTTCCCATTGGGAAAAATAAAAATAATGCACTGAACACCTGCATGGTTTGAGGCCTGTGGGCTGCAGCCATGTCCCCAGCCTGGTCAAGTCCAGTCAGGGGGACAAACTTGTCCGCTGGGCTTGTTGTGGCAGGACAAGGCAGGGGCACGTTTTAGACTTAATCAGGGTTGGGTTAGATTAGATATAGGCAAGGAGTTTTTTACAATGAGGGTGGGGAGGCCCTGGCACAGGTTGCCCAGAGAAGCTGTGTCTGCCCCATCCCTGGAAGTGTTCAAGGCCAGGTTGGATGGGGCTCGGAGCAACCTGGTCTAGTGGAAGCTGTCCCTGCTCATGGCAGGAGCGTGGAATAGATGACCTTTAGAGGTCTCTTCCAACCCAAACCATTCTGGGATTTTACGATTCTATGACTCTTTGGTCTGGCTGGCTCCAGCTGTCACGGAAGGTCCCTTCCTGTGGCACGGGGATGTCATGCTTCTGGAAGCTGGATGTGCTGGCTGCCCTTTCATCCCCATCCAGATGAAAAAAGGGGAGCTCAGTGAGGAGCCATCTGCCCACAGTCTGCCATGGGTCAACATATGGCGAGCCACAGCTTTGTCCCCATGGTGAGGTGGCTTTGTGTGTAATCCTCTGGACAGATGTTTCTCAGGGCTGGGACAACCATAGGACCTGCTGTAGCAAATGGATTTCACCTTCCCAGATAGAAACAAGGTCAAACAGACTCAAGCAACTGAGCTTAGAGGAGCAAGAGATGAGAGGGATGTGTCGTGTGAGGGCTGTGCTAGGAACAAATGGGATATGCTGTCAAACGACAGCATCAAAGCCAAAAGCTGCTGAGGAGGGTGGAAACCAGCCAGGTCATGAAGGAGGGTGACAAGAGTGCAGAAGACACATAAACAACCTGAGATGCCTCCTGCCTGTCCATGCCAGAGCCTGGGCAACAGCTCCATGAGGCGATAAGGAGGCAGTTAAGCAGTAAATGTTCCCGAGAAAGTAAACTTCTTCATTCCAGCCAAGAAACAGAGATTGGTTGAGAGCAAACAGCACCAAGACAAACAACTCAGTTAGAAACAGCAAGTTCTCAAACTCAGACAAACAACTCAGACCCGGAAGGTTTCATGTGGGAAGAGCCACGCTTGGAGCAAACACTTCCCCATGGGACTGCCCCTTAATGAATGAGCACTTGGAGTTACAGAAGGTGCCAGGGATTAGCCAGGATTTAGGGGCCTGGGGGACCTGGACAATTTGCTTTAATTGATCATTAGAAACAGCATAATCCTCGGGAAAATCAGTGTGGGAAATCCGGGCGCCAGGCCCTGGGAGGACTTTGCTGGGGCTTACAAGAGGGCACAAGTCATGGAGAGGTTGTCCCCATTGCAAAAGGGGCACAGAGACTCCTGAGGGTGAGTGGCTTGGCTTGTCCCTGACCCCCTGGAGGCTGCCCACGGCCTATCTAAGTCCTCAGCTCCCTGCCCAGTGCCCTGCCTGCAGAGGCAGCTGCCTACCCTGCCTGGCCCCAGGGGCAGAACAGAGGGACAAGGGTTGACCTGCAGTCTTGACAAGGGTGACCTCTCCACTCTGTCCCATTGCCACTCAAGCCCAGGGTCACATGCAGGTTGTGCTGGGACAAGAAGAGGCAGCTGGTGACCCTGATTTGGGTGACGTTGGGGTAAGCCCTGTGCCAGGCTTACACCATCTCCAGACGTTGCCATGGACATTTTCCTGTGAGCTCAGTACTCTGGTCTCTCTAGCTGGCATTTGAGGTCTGTCCTGTCAGCCTTCCCAGTCCTCTCAATGATTACCCAGGACCGAGGTTGCCCAAGAGCTACCAGGACAGTAACACAGCAGAGACAACATCTCCAGACAAACACCAGCCATGCTGGCCAGGGCAGGGTGCCAGCTCCTGAGAGCTTCTGCACAGCTTTTTGCTCACACAGCCGTGGTGTGCGGGGCCATCCCACTGCCTCACTGCCCAAGGGTGGCCTGCTGCAGTGGGACAGACAAGGACCCCAGAATGCCCTGACCCCCTCCTTGTACCTGCAAAGACAAGATCTCGTTGCCACGATAGAATCAGCCATGATGGCCCATCTGCTCCCAGTGGGGATGCCAGAGGCATCATGGACCCCTGCACTGCAGGAGGGTCAAGGCCCTGGCTGCTGATGCCATACAGCTTTCAGGCATGTTTGTTGTGCCTGAGCCCTCTTCTGCCCCACGCAGCTGCCCCTGCCCGGGCCTGGCCTGCTGCAGCCAGTGGCTGTAACCCCCTTGGGGTTAAGGGTCAGCTTCAAGGCATGAGACCTCCCTGGCTCTGCGGTCACAGAATGTGGAGTTTTGGTCTTTGCTTTTTGCTGTGGAGCCTCCCTGGCATTCTAGAAAAGGGGTCCCCAGGTGAAAGACTCACCTGCAGCAGGCACTAGAGGTACCTAGGGCTTGGAGGAGATAGCAAGAGGTGGGCTGCAAGAAGCCACCTCTCTTCTGGAAGATGTGTGGGCTCTGTACTTGCACAGTACAAAGCAGCATCAAACTACCAGCCTTTCCTCTTAAAGATGGCCCTTTGCCACCTCTCAGCCAACCATAGCTCTTGTCCCAGGGGTCCCAGAGGCATGAAATGGGGCTCCTGATACACCAGGAGCATCCCAGTGGCCTGGAGCCTGGACCATCAGCATGGCCCCATTTGTAAGCTGCAAACTCTGGTAGAAGTATAGCCCATGGCAGAGCTGCTGCTCTTCCCCAACAGCCCTGTGCTCCTGGGAGAAGCCCCCAAGGATGTGCAAGCTGGGGCGATACAGACAGGATAGTCTGCAAATGCTGGAGCCCCTGGGCTGCCCTGGCCCCCACTGCAGCCCCTCACAGAACAAGCTGACCATGGGTGACAAAGCTGATGTGGTGACAGGAGCACTGCAGCTGGCTTGGCACAATGGGGAGATGGTCCCACAGTGGGAGGGGAGGCAGGGAGTGCCTGCGGTCAGGCATGGAGCTGGTAGCTGCAGCCTTGCCAGGACCCTGTTACTCATTCTCCAGGAGGGAACCTTTGGACTGTGGAAGGTTCAAGACTCAGGGAGAGTGGGGGCAAAGGCAGAGTACAGGCTGGGCTCTGTCTGTCTGGCCTTCCTTGGTCAGGGAACACCCATGCACAGGGCTGGGGTGAATGAACTACTCAGAGGCTGGAGTATCTCCTCCAGCATTGGAGCCCACACAGGAGGCCCTTTTCAGCTCCCCCATTCACTCAGGTTCCCCTCAGGGGGACAGCTGAGCCAAGTGGGGCGGCAGGGGGGGTCAGATCCCCACAGCCCCTGTGCAGGGTGAGCAGGTGTGGGCACAGGACACGCCGAGCATGTAGGGCAGGACATACTTTGTCTGGGGAAGGCCCAAGCTGCAGTGCCGTCCTGTCTTGGTGTGAAGGGGCTCCATCAGCCTATGGACAGCTCATCCTGGGCAGGAGAGTTTGTCCTGGGTCTCTCCAGGATGTCTCCATCCCAGTACTGACCCTGCAGCAGTGCCACCAGACGGCCCCCATATCCTGGGACTCAGGGCATGGGGCATGCTCATGCAGCAGCAGTCCCTGCCCTGTGCTTGGCAGCAGGGAGGGACCATGGGCACCACAGCTACATGTCGGCTGCCACAGCTTCCAGCCAGAACTGGCTTCCTCCCATGGAGGCTCCCAATTAAACCAATTTCTTGGACAGCTTCAGTGATGCAGGAGCCGGAGGCTTTGTAGTTGTGCAGCCCCTTGGGCCATCCCCAGGGTCTCTGTGTCCCCCCCCCGCGTCCTTCCCATCCCCGGGGCAGCACCTGCTGTCTTGTGTAACACGTGGCCTGATCCCCTGGGGCAGTGCTGCCACTGGCCCCACTGCTCTCCATAAGCCTTATTGGGAACATATCCCAGCAGGAGCCAAGTACCAGGGACTGTCCCGGCTTTGCCAGGCGCAAACAAGGCAGCACCATGCTGGGATATAAGCCGGAGGCACCTCTGAAGCTACCGCCTGGTCCGGGCCCCACCAGTGCCAGCCTGCTGTGCCCAGGATCCGTGGCGCCGAGCAGAGCAGCACATCAAAGCCCTTCTTGTCTCAGCTCCCCACCACCCTGGCCAGGCACAAAAAGGGGATTTGGCCAGGGAGTGGCAGGGAAGATGGACATGTAGGGCCAGGGCCCTTGTGCGGCTGGGGCTGGGGGTTGTGCCAGGGAGAAGGGTGCCTTCCCACTGCAATCACCCCCTTCCACCCACTGGAGCTCAGTCCCAGCATATAACAGATAGAGTGGCTGGGATGGAATACGGATGGGAGCATCTGGGTAGGAATGCATCAGGGGCCAGAGTGAGGCTTGTATGCACAGACTGCACTGATGGCTGGGAACAGGGACAGCAGTGGGTGGGCTGAGCTGGTCACCCCAGGGCACAGGAGCTGCACTCTCAAAAGCTCAGAACAGATCAACAGATAGAATGGGGCAGGGATCTGCACTATCTAATCAGAGGATGCAGCAAACTCCTAGGGTGTGACTTCAGGGAGACAGACACAAAGGTGTCCCAGGCTGGGTGGTACAGTGCTTGGACACACACTGGGGTGTGGGGGCAGCACTGGGGGCAGGTTAGACTTGGGCTAGGGCCAGCAGGCAGACAGAGCCTGTGCGGCAGTGGTGGTGTTGCTGCTGACGGTGGTGTCTCCAGCACCATGGGACACTGCACTCAGAGAGGATCATGCACTCAGCCCTGTACCCATGGCACTGGCACACACAGGCATGTGCCCATGCTCAGTGGGACCCCCAGGCAGCATCTGGGGTGGCTGAAGGCTTCAGATGTGCAGGTGAACATCATGTGAGCATGTGAACTGAACTGCTCCGACAGCATTTCGGTAATTTGGGTCCAGCGGCAGACATGGGATGGAAATCCTTGGTGCTGACACTGTCCAGAGCTCTGGCTTCTCCGCAGTCCAGGCACTCAGGGACTTAGAGCAGCAGGGCTGGGACCCAGGCAAAGAGCCTGAATGGCAAAGCACTGAGCAGCAGTGGCTGCGGGCTCTGCAGATGGGTAATTATTGTTATTGTCGTTATTATTTTAATTACATTAACAGCAACAGCTACTGCTGGCTGCCGTTGCATCACTGCTGGCATCATCATCGTTGTCATCGCACTGTGAAAGTGCTGCCCCGGGGCAGGAAGTGCCTGAGCCAGCGCCTGTCCTGCAGCTTGTCCCTCTCTAAGGGGACTCACACCCTCTGTCCGGGAACCCACAGATAAGGACTCTGCTCTGTGTCTGAGGGTGTCCAGACTGAACAGGAAAGATGGAGCTGGAGATGAGCTGACAGCTCCAAAGAACCCTGCTGATCCTGGGGCTGTGTCTCTTTCCCAGGTCGCTCCCTGCCAGGAGCTCACCCTGTCCCCAAGGCCTGGGGTGTCATTTGGAGTACAGCCAGGGCAGATACCACCAACCAGAGCTCTGCCTCTGCCAAGGAGGACGCACTGTTCATGAAAGGGCCCATGTGGCTTCCTAGCTATCCTCCCGCCCCAGCAAACACTGCTGTTAATGGAGGGATTACTAGGGAATTAAGTGTTGAAGCAGCAAGCAGGTCTGGGCTGTGGGCAGCAGAGGGCCAGGGATTACCCTGGAACAGTGGTCTGGTGCCAGTATCTCTCCAACCGGAGCTGGCATGGCTGGGAATCTGAGCCCAGAGTGCTGGAGCCCAGCTCAGCTGGCAGTGCCTGGGATCTGCTCCTTTGGGAAGCTGGAGCAGGAATGCTGGCCACCTCTCTTCCTCCATGTCACCTACCCATCCTCAGCCTCCAGGTCCCAAAGTGTTCCTGCTGCATGGCTGGGTCTCCCAGCTCTATTAGGTAGTGAGACAGGGGTGCCAAACCTCCTGGGGTGGTGCAGCTGTACCTGGGAGCCAATATTGCACAAAAGCTTACCAGCTGCCCTGGTCAAAGGGAAACTCTCCCCAGCTTCCTGCAACTGCTCACTCTTCCCTAATTTCACACTTAGAGAAGCACATGGATACCCAGCTTGGGCAGCCTGCACCCAGTGAAGACACCCATCCCTCCTGCTTTGCCCACTGCTGCCTGCTTCCTTCAGGATGCCATGGAGGGGAGCAGGGCTACTGCTGTCCCTCACAGGATTGAGTCCCCCAGGAGCACCCTGCAGCATTTCTGGCCACCCCAGCTCTGCCCTGCCACATCCATTGCAGCTGTGATGGGGCTCACACCTCTTTTGCTGAACACCACCACAGTCACAGCGTGGAGGGGGATGAAGGTCCTTCTCACCCTGGGAGCAAATCCCTGCCCCAAGCCAGGCCTGGATTATGCTAAGGGGCTTGTGGCAGCAGCAGGTGTGCTGGAGCCCTCCTGCTTCTGTGTGGCTGCAGTGTCATGCTAGGGGAAGGAGCACACGCGTGGGGACATGTGAGCACACACAGAGATCCTGTGCCAGGGCTGGTTTGGGCATCCCACCGGTACCCAAACCACCAAGGCTGTGACCTCTCAGCTTTTCTGTATTGGGGAAACAGAGAAGGAACGTGTCATTTTAACAGCTCTGAGCTGGCTTTGTTCCCCTCTGTCCACCCCTAAACAAACCGCTGCTGGCAAGTGTTCCACAGGCACCACAACGGAGCTTGGCAGGGGCAGGGCAGAGGTGACTGCACACCCACTGAGTGTGATTAGGCAGCCAGAGGCTGCAGCATGGGAAAGCCACAATACTAATTAACCCAGGCACTGGCTTGGGGCCAGGATAGACCTTCCAGGGCTATGGGGATTCAGGTAAGAAGAGAAAATGCCCCTGCAGCAGGTGACTGCCCAACCAGGGCCTGGGTCTGGCACTCAGTGTGCCTCCCACCCCAGGCTGCATCCGTGCCTCACAGCTTGGGGTGACCTGCTTCTGCCTAGGGCTGGAAGAACCACCCCCCGCCCCCTGCCACCACCCTGGGGACACTTCAGCTCAGAACCTGTAGCCAAGAGGGACCAGCAGCTAGGGGTGGGGAGGTGACAGCATAGCTTCATGGCCCAGAGGGGGTTTGGAGGTTCCTGGCCGTCTGACCCCCACTCCAGCCGCAGGGCAGTCAACCAGTGTGCTAATCCCTGTGGCATCCAGAAGCTAGGTGTCAAGAGCCAGGCACAGTGCTCCATATAAATCCAGTACATCTGGTCTCTGCCTGCTGCGCCCACCACAGTGGCAGGTGGGTGCCAGACCAAAAATGTCTTTCCCTTCTTGCTTCCTTAGGGCAGCAGGATGGATGGAGTTGGGAGGTTCATAGGGAAGGTTGATGTGAGAAACCAAACCTGGAGGCTGGCCTGGTACTCCCACTTCCAGCCTCTCCCACCACATCCCATCCCTGGAATGGTCCCATCACTGGCAGGTTACTCTGATGGTACTCAGCCTTCAGCCTCCTCCTCCTCCTCCCATGAGCTTGCCAGCTGCTCTGCGCAGCCTGGCGCTGCGCACCAGCTCTCACAGCTTCTGCCACCCTCCACGAGCATCACAGGGCAACCTGCTCCAGGGCATTCTCCAGAGATGGGTCTGCAGCCCTTGAAAGCACCCAAGCACTGTGAACCCCTCTCATCTCACCTAGGTGTCTTGGTTAGAGACTATGTGGAAGTGGGGAACACATTTCCCCACTGTACTGACCAAGACACCAAGGTCTGGGCAGGCTGAGGGAGAAGCTGAATGGACTTTCCAGTCCAAACCCCTTTCAGGAGGGATCAGCTCCCAGATACATCAAAACCAGAACATTTTCTTCCTGTTTCAAGCTGAATTTTTGCGTCAGGCAGGACGGATTATTTTTAACTGCCATAAACCTGGAAACAGGCACTGTGCTTCTGCTAACTTTGTTTCTTTTGGGAATCTCCCAATTTTCAGGTCTAACGGATCCCACAGATGATGCCTTATTGGCATGGAAGGAGCCTGGTGGGGAGGGCCTCTGGGCTGAAAGCTGAGATGTGCTGTGCTTTGTATTTTTAGAAGCCAGCCAGCTGGATCCCACTCCAGACCCTCTAAACTCTGGGTTTCCAGGTCGAGGTGCCTTGAAACACCCAAAAACTTCTGCCCCCAGCAGTGTCATGCTGCTGCTGAATACCATCATGCAGAATAGGACTTATTTTTTTATTTAAAGCTGGTCTCTTCAGATGTTTGCCATGGAGGTAACATTCTTTGTCTGTCATACCCCTTCCTGGACAGGGAGCACATTCTGAAGGTGCCACTGGCGTTGCAGGGGCTGACGTATCAGCACTGGGCACGTCACAGCCATGGGATGTCGGAGAGCTTTGAGGTACTGGCTGTCCCACCTATGCCTCTGACTGGATGTGTCCCAGGAAGGGCTGCAGCATCCTCCTATTACGGCAGCCCTTTCTGCAACTGGCCCGCTGAGCTCTGGCCCATGGAGGAGCTGCTGCTCAGCCATGACCATGTTTGGGTGTTTTTGAGCTGTTGGATGACTCAGATCTCTGTTCCCAGGACTTGTTTACTGAGCTGGATGGGAGCACTAGGAGTGTGAGGCCAGCAGCGTGGCAGCTGTGCAGTGCTCAGTGTGCCCCCAGGTGCAGCTGCCTCTGCCACCCTTGTGTCGGGGCTGGAGAGGGGCAACTTCTGCTTTTGGAGCGGGAGGTTGCTGACCCCACCAAGCATGGGGAGCCCTGGGGGGGAACTTGCCCAGGCTCACACAGAGAGGCAGAGGCAGACCTGGGTGTGCTGCTCCAAAGCAGGTCCTTTCAGGCTGTTTTACCCCCTCCTGGCAGGAGCTGCTTTTGTCCTTACATAATGTGTTGACCCTATGCAGCCCATTGCCAGTGCCATGGTTGTGCCCCCAGCCCACCGCCAGCTCTCCCAGCTGGCAGCTGGCAATGTCCCCTTGTATGCCTTTCTGGTGGAGGTCATGCCATGGAGGTTTCTTGGAAAACAACCCACTTCTTGCCCTGCCTGGACTGGCAGCTCAGAAAACACAGTGCAAAAATCCCCAGGACTGAGCAATGAGTGGCTGCTCTCCTGCAGCTCATCCCACAGGCCTTGCACCAGGGCAGTATTCCTGGGGAGTGTTTGGTAGCCTCCTCAGCATCCCCTCCCAGCTCCCCACCACACTGCACAGCCATGGCCACCTTCCCAGCCCTCCTGACCACAACAGCTCCAGGGCTCTCCTTTGGCTGCTCTCTCTCTGGACATCCCAGGTCTTCTCTCCACCCTGCCCTGCTCTTGTCATCCCCATCCCCAATCCAACCGTTGCTCTGGGAACATGAACCAAAACCTTGTGCTTCCGCCTGCCCATAGTGTCTCATAGCACTGCCCAAAATAGCTCAAAACCACCTAAAATATCGCTGTCCATTCAGCCCAGCCAGTACCCTGAGGAAGACGTAGGAGTGTGTGCAAGAGAGGGGTGAGCAAGCAGAGGGACCAGCCCAAAAACGTACATCCCATGGGATCATCATTTCCCCAAGCGTGTAGAAAAACAGCTGTTGCTGTGGCGACAGCTCAGCGCTTGCTGCTTCCTCCCACAAAATGGGGTGACACAACGTCATCAGCCGGCAGGACAATGGTGAGCGTGGCCACGGCCGTGACTCAGAGCTGGCCACCAGCGTCGGCCCCGCCTGGTCTCGGGTCTCCCCCCTCCTCCTCTCACCGTGCTTGGGCATCTCTGGCTTTCTTCGAGCACCCATCAGGCAGCAGGATGTGGAGCTTGGGTCACGATCAAAACGTTCAGGTGCAGAGATGGGATGTTCCCATCCCTGCAGCCCGGTTCTGGGTTTGCCAATAACCCCACCCAGCTGTCCCCACTGTAACACCTCTGCCCAAGTCCCCTCTGCTTCCTTCCCTTTCTGTCCTGGACACACCGAGACATCCAGCAAGGACCAGGAATCTGCTACCCTGAAGTATCCTCTCCACAAGTGAAATGCTTCCCAGTGCCCTCAGGTTAATCCTGCTCCACTGTCAAAGCATCCAGGGAAGATGCTGAGCTAGAGGTGTAGAGGGCGCATGAGCCAGGGGAGTGGGATTGGGGGAAGCGGAATCAAGGAAAGCGGGATCAAGGGAAGCTAGGTATAGACAGAGCAAATTTTCCTGTCCCTCCCAGGGATAAGCCATCCTGACATGCCCACAGTATCTCCAGGGAATGCTAATCCCCCTCTACTAAACTCAGATTACATAAAACTCTCTATTTCCCGTTCTTGCTTTCCTTCTGGTTCTGTGCCACTGGAGGACCCCAGAGCTGTGCTGTGATGGTTTTCAGGAACAGTTTTCCTGAGAAGGCAAGGAAAGGACCCAAAATCCCAGCTGCCCTATTTCTGCTCATTGCCACCCATTGAGAGCACCCAACCAAAGGAATGGACGGCTCTGCAGCATCTCAGCTGGGAGGGCCAGGACCATCCCAGGGAAGCTCCACTGTGCCCATGTGGGGACAAAGAAGCATCAGGCTTCCAAAAAATTTTGTCTTGCTCACCTGAGCCACAGGGTACCTTCTCATTGGGGGTTCCCAAGCAGACTCTGGACTCCCACCACATCATGGAGCAGAGCCACATCATCGACTCATGGAGCTTCTTTACCTCCAGACAAGGAGCCAGTGACCAATTCTAGCTTCCCCAAGTCCCCATCATGCCCCTTGCTCCATCTGGGATCCCCTCGCCCCACCATGTGCTCTGCACTGCTTGTTTGTGTGCTGCTGCCATGGCTACCGACCGCTGAGTCACCACCAAACCTCCCTCATGGGCAGGGAAACTCAGACTCATATTTTCCATGGGAATCCTACAACGAATTCAACCTTCTGAGGTGGGGAGAGTGTTGACAGAAGTGGGCAGAGATGCTGACAGGGCAGGGATGTCCCAGGGACCAGGGCTGCCTGCACGGGAAGCTGCCAAGGGCACATCCAAGCACTGAAGGGATATTGGTGTTCCTTGAGACTACATTGGTGTATGATCAGCGATTCCTCCATCCTTTTGGCGAACAGATCCAGGAGCAAACCTTCCCTAGCAGCTGCCCTTCTAAGTGAGCAGCAGGGTTCACATGTGGGTTCACTCCCAATGCGTGCTTTGCGAGCCCACATGCAGGCACTGAGGCTGTTCACCCTTCCTTATCCCCAATTTTGCAATGTTGTGAAATCATCTATGGCTCCCCCCAGCCCCCCAGCACAGGCTTGTGAGGAACCAGCATCTGGAAGGGATCAGTGCTGTAACCACTGCGGGGAAAGGGGAGGGCTATAAATAGCAGCAAGTTTCCAAGTCAAAGCTTTAAAAACAACAACAGCCACCAAAGAACACATGCTGAGTTGCTGGCTTTTCTGCCCAGTGTGTTTATATATATAGTCATTTTTTTACTCCCTAGCTTGTTTTCAACCTGCCCTCACTGCTGGGATGTTCTGGGTCTGCCTTCTTTCCCACTGGGCAGCTTCCCAGAGACACATTTCTTGGAAGGTTGTAACCTCTTCTTCAGGCAAGAAGGTCACAGAACCCATTGTCTACTAAAATAGGCTTGTCCCTATTTTGGGGGATGCCACAGGGCTGGCCTTGGTGTCCCTGGGGTGTGGTGGGCAGGGCAGGGAGGACGCTGATATTCCATCAAGTGGAAGAGTGATGTTTTCTGGGGGAACTCATTTTCAATGGGAAAATCTCAGCACCTGGGAGTCTGGATGCACACATGAGTTTAACCCTCGTGGCTAAGAGGTGTTGATGGTGGAGAATTGAACTTGGGAAACATTGTCTGGCTTCTTTGATGGTTTCCTTTGGACCATCCTGAAACAGTGCCCCTTGCTCAGGCATGGACACTCCGGAGAATGATCCAAGCCCAATCCAGGTGTTGGTCCCCTAACCCTGTCCCAGGAACAGGCATTGCCCCTTCTGGGTTCTTCCCACTCTCCCTACTGGGGCTCATGGACTGGCACAATCCCATGGTCACTCTCCAGCCTCTCACAAACACCACAGCTCTAGTGATGCATCCTTCCTGGACCATTTGTGGCCCCAATGACATGTCCTATGGGACATCTGTTCTGCAGGGCAGTGGCCCCCAGCTCCTGGTTGAACAACTCAGATGTTGCAACACAAAGGAGTAAGCAGAAATTGCACCTTTTGCCCAGGGTTACTCTCCAGCTTGAAATCCCCAACCATGGGTCAAACTCCTTGAGCCCCAGCTTCCCCTGCCCAGGACTTCTTGGTGACTGTGGATAGTGGCAACTGAACCCCAGGAAGTGCGGATGCATGGCCTTCTGCACAGAACCAAGTCAGTTCTGCTGTGTTTATCCCAGTTTTATTGTTCACTAGAGTTGTTTTGCTGAAGGGCTGAGGTCTGGCAGGCTCTGCTCTGGCAGCAGTGCTGTTGTGCAGCCGGGCCAGGATGGCATGACACACACATTTGAGAAATAACCCCATAAATCTGCTTAATTCAGTCAGTGAATCATTCCCACTCCCCATGGGCTCCCTTCCCATGAACGAGCCTCACTGCCTCTGCTCTGCGAAAAAACACAGACAAAAAGTACCTGGGCAATATCCCCTGAGCCACAGCAGAAGCATTGCCTGCTTGCTTCTCACAGTCCTCTGCCCTGCCCAGCAGCCCCAGCCATGTCACAGGGTGCAGGGAACTGCCTGGCACCTTGGTACCACATCCCCAGAATCCATGGTGTTCCACAGCCAGAGCAGCCAGACAACTCCAGCTGTCCTCTCCCAGCCTCTCCAGGCCAAGCAGAAAAGCAGACAGCAGGTCCTGGGAGCAGCCATGACAGGAAAATGCAGGGTCCATTTTGCAGCCACCCCTTTGGATGTTGGCTGCTGCTGGCTAAAACCACATGAGAGTGGGGACAACTTCCTGGGAAACCACTGGCACCCCTTGGCAGGACTGAGGTTACCATGAGAAGGGGAAGGCTGCGTCACAGTCCACCGTATCCATCCAGATGGATGAACATATCCACCCAGTTCAATGTCACAGCTGACACTGGTGTCAAAAGCACTAAGAGTGGAGCAGGATGTTCATGTTCAGGTGATGGTCTCTGCCCAGCCCTTGGTGACAGGTTGGTGTTCCAAAAGGCTGGTCCATCCATGCAGAAGCACTGCTGCCCACTCGGGCCCATGCTGACATGGATATGTCCAGGGTCAGTCCTCTCCACCCCCTTCTGGGTTGGGTACGCAGCCCACCAGCCGCAACCTCTTTTAGGGGAAGAAAGGTCAGAATGAATGGTCTGAGTGTCACACACCCTGCTGGTGCATTGACGGGTGCATCTGTGCACCATAAGTGCTGTGGAGCTGTGGCACATCCCTGCTTCCATTATGCCCTTGTTAGAAATAGAGTTGGGGTTTTGCTGAAGCTGGAGGAATTCAATGGGTAAAGAGCAGAGGGGGTAGGAGGGGATAGTTGAGTTTCTGGCAGTTGGGACTTGGTGTGATTTTAACCTGTTTTTTGCGCCTTTTTGTGGGAGTGGGGGTCTTGGGCAGGTAGGTGGATCGGGCCAGGCTGTGAGCTTTCTAGTACTAGCCAATAGGAACAGAAGCAGGGACACTCCGGTCGGGAGAGGGTATAAAAGTCTCTGGTTCTTGCTGGCCTGCTTCTGTCTCCTAGGCCAGAGGGACACACCAATTCAGCTGAATTTGTTAAATAAGTTTAGTTTTGCTTTGATGACTTTGCCCCCTTCTGAATTTTATTGGTAAGCATGAGCATTTCTCACACCCTCCTTGTGCCAGGATCCTGCCCTAGTCAGACCAGATCTGTCCCACACAAGAGGCATGTGAAGTGCTGTTGACGTGGATACTCATCATGTCCCTGAAATAGGTATGAGCAGCAAACCTGGGCTGAGGGGGTGCATCATGAGGGCTGTGGCTGCAGGAGTCCTGGGATTACGTGACAGTCTCAGTTTTCCTTTTAAAAACAATGACATCAAAACAGCGAGTTTCCTGCATTCCCAATTATGGTGGAGAAAACCTGGGAACTTTTCTAAATCCATGCTACTAATGCCTGCAAGGGGAATGTTGTTAGAGAGACAGTGAAGAGATGTGACGAAAAACCAAAGTCCCATGACACCTTGGGGACTCGAACTCCCGTGTCTGTGTGGCATGTCCCACCCCTCTTACATTGCCAGCTCACAGCATCCCTCTCAGCTGGTGCCAGTCTGGCCAGCATCCCAATGTTGTGTCCTGGGGAAAGGACTTGCAGAGATGGAGGAAAACACAGAATGAGCAATCGGGCACTCTGCTGACAAAGCACAAAGTGGAAGCACTGCGCTTGGCCAAGTTCAAGGTCGAGGGCTGTAAATTCCTTGTTATTTTTAACTCCAGGATAGTAGCTGGCTGAAAACAAGAGGAAAAACAGCTGGGATCTGGAGAAGGAGAGGAGGTACAGGGAAGGTGGATACTTTTGCCTGATGAAATAAGGGCAAAACCTTAAGGAAGAGGCGGGAGGGATGGGAGAAAATGGATGCTGCAGGGTTGCAAGATGCCCTCGGGGGGGGCCTTTTCTGTGCCCCACCAGTCATGGAGCTGCAGCTGGACACTTCCTGGTGGCTGAGGAGACCTGTGAGGACATGTGAGGTGCTGGTACAGCCTGGGGCCATGGGTGGATCAGGGTACGGGGTGAGCTGTGCTGCAGTGTGTGATGGCACACACGTGCACAGCCAGTGGTTTTCTTCCCCAAAGGCAGTGCTATAAAACAACAGCATGTGGCTGATATTGGGAAAGAGCCTTTTCTCCTCCTTGGTGCAGTGTCTGAAGGCAGGGCTGGCATTCCAGTTCCCTCCTCCTGCCCTGCCCAGCCAAGGATGGGCAGGGGTGCAGTTCTTGGGGCTAGAGCTTCACCTCTGGCCTCAGCAAAGCCATGGTGCCCACAGCACAGTGTTCCCTGGCCCAGCTGTTGGCATGGGCCTTCATTAGATGGGCATTTCCAAAACAGCCCACAGATGTGTCACATCCCCCCAGCAAGGGGATGCATATGGCAAGGGGGCAACGCAGGACCCACGTGCCTTCAGCTCTGCACATCCCCCACCCTACACAGGGCCCTAGTGTAGCTGCCAGGAAAAAGCAGTGATGTTCCTGGGGCGTGAAGTGATTAAATGCTGAGTTTCGAGGAGAAAAAAACAGTCAAGGAATAACAGAAGAGAGAACAGCCTTGCAGTGACTGCTGCACAGGCCTGAGCTATGCACAGGAGCGTGCTTGCACAAACACCCACACCCAGTCTCATGCTGGCAGTCAGATCCTGTGGGATCCAGCTATGTGCACAGGACATGTGTGCACACACGTGCATAGCACAGTCTCACAGGGTTGTGTGATCCCTGGGATCCAGCTACAGGCAGAACAGGTGTGTAGGCTCAGGGTATCCAGACCCGACCTTGTGCCCATAGTGGTCCCACTCCGTCCCAGCCCCACAGGGTGCTGCCCCAGGTGGACACCATGTACTGGGGCTAGTGATGATGTTCCAGGGAAACCTTCAGATCCTTGTCCTTGAGCACAGCCAAACAAACTGGGCAATTAAAGGGGATTTCCTTGCTCACCGCCTCTTCTGCTAGCACAAACCTGTCCCTTGGCCTCCTCCCAAGCCTGCTCTCCTGTCATGCCTCGTGCCCCAGCTTTCCCTTGCCATCATCTCTGACTGCATCTGCTCTGACTTTCTGGCTTCTCCACATACCCCACAGAGATGCTGGGGAAAATCCCAGCCGTGCAATGTTCCTAGGGTGGGTTGTTCTGCAATTCCTGGCTCAGGGCAAATCCTCCCTTGGGAAAACCAAAGCCTGACTTAAAAGACACCCAGGGCTGGCACCCTCTGGAGTCCCCAGGAAAGTCTCACAGATGGTCTTAGGTCTGAGATCACCACCACCACCCATGGTGCCTGTTGCACCTCAGCTCTGAGCTGATGTAACTTTCCTGTGTTGAGCAACACAGTCCTGCCAACCCCACATTCCCAGGAAGCCCAAGAGCCCAAGGGCTCACACTGCCCTTCCTACCCTGCTACTGTCCTCAGGGGACACCAAGCTGCCAGATCACCTCTCCCAAGCTCTGCATCCCTGAGCACCACAGCCATTGTACCTGATGCACTCCACTGTGGGGACACAGGCAAAGGCACTGCCAGCAGAGCCAACAGTCAGCAAGCATCTCTCCCTGCCTGGCAGTGCCAGGCTAGGCAGCTCTGGCAGAAGGGTGAGTGCACTTGAGAAGATACTTCATGCTCTGGTCAAACCCCGTACAAACAAAGCAGTGTGATCTGAGGAGAGATGGACAGCCCTTGTATGTGGACAGAGCCACTGTGCTGGCACACAAAGGCCCCTTCACTGCCCTGGAGAGATAAGCAGTGTGGGCAGTGGCATTGAATCTGGGACAGGGACAATTGCGGTGTGAGCCCTTCTCAGACAGAAAGGCCTTTGTGAGCCATGAGCATCCCCAGCTCTGCAGCCACCGCGGGTCCCCAAGCACAGCCTGAGCCATGGTGCTGGGACCCCCTGGAGCCAGGTCATGACAGGGCCACCCCAGACATGGCCTGTGTGATGGCTTAGCGTGTGGGAAGTGCTGGGAGGCTGGATGGCAGCCGGGGAGCCAGGAGCTTTCCGCAGCACTGCCAGCTCACCAAATCCCTGCTCCATCCTAAAAGCCTTTCTTTGCCCCATCTCCTGTCTCCCATTGGTGTGACTCATGCCTCGCGGTCTCCAGAGCTGTACTTCGGAAGGGCCTCAGCACCCCGCAGCCAGCCTGGCACCTCTGAGTGCTGCGTGTGAACAGAAGAGGCAGCACCCACTGAGTCACACTGGCGGCACCCACTTCCCACCCCATGGCAGACTCAGACCTGCTGGGTTCCCCACAGCATCAAGCCCCAGCACAGAGCACCCCAGGGACCCGTTTGCACTGGGAGATGGCATATGGGGTTTCTCTGGGGTGCCACCCACCCAGCATCGCCCCTTCACAGTCAGTCATGTCAGAGCTGGGCAACCAGGGCACGAGGCCACCAATGAGCAGGGGACAGCAGCTTGCTTTTGCTGTGCACCCAGACTCAGGGTGCAGAGGGCTGGTGCAGCAATCCCTCTGTCTGGAGGCAGGATTTAGAGAAGACCACAGTGTTCCCCAAAACTCAAGCAAACACAAGTGGATGCTGCCAGACCATGAGCTGGAGAAGGACAAGTTCTCTCCATGGCCATTCTGGGCAGGCAAGGAGCAGGCAGGCTTGGGCAGCAGACTCACCAGACCCTTGGTGAACCCTGTAACCGGCACACGGCATGCCAGCTCCCAGAGACAGCCTGTCCTCACCACCATGTCTCAGCTGGCTCCTTTCAACAAGAGGGTGAGCATCAGGGTGTGGCCATGGCTTGGGGGGACCATCTTTGCACAGTCACACTGCCAGACTGGCCTGGGATTATCAGGGGCTGCTGCATCGTCGATTCCTTGATGTGCTGTGTGCGCCTCAGTTCCCCCTGCCAAGTGACACTGCTCCTCTGTGAGGACTCACGCCAAGGCCCAGCATGTGCCAGGAGGAGGCCAAGCCAGAAGAGAAACCAGACATAAAAAGGCTCAAGCCTTTTCCAAACAGGCTTATTGTTTCTCTTCTAGAATGTGGTGAGTTCCTGGGGCCATCACATGGCCAGGCCATCTGAGCTCTGTGGTAGGGCAGAGACAGGGCTTGCAGTGGGAACAGGTGATACCACAGGAACCCCATTGGAAAGTGCATCCCAATGCCAACCTTAGCTGGCCCTCAGCCCACTAATCCACCACAGGGTGGATGTGGGCACTGGTGGCACCAGGAACCCCCAAGCAGGGGCTGTCCTGGGAAAAGTGACTCCGAATTCACGGGAAGGGGACGGGAGGTGTGCCAGAATCATGGTGCCCAGGCAGCCACCCCTGACTGGGGCTATGATGCACCAACAGGAGTATTTCCTGGTCTTTTATTCTGTGAGGAAGGATCACAGGTCTCTGGCACCTGGAAGACCCAAACCTGGAAGCTGTGCTGTGCTCCGAGAGTAATGCAGGGAGAACACGCTCTGCTGCCAACAGCTGGTGCCTCACCCCTTGTTTTCAACTTTATGTAAGCAAGGAACCCAAGCCTGCTCAGGGACATGGTGAAATTGGATCCATATGGAAACAATTAGAAAGGGGAGGAATAAGGAAGAAACCTTTCTTTGTTGGCACAACTCTCTGCTCAAGGAAGAAAACAGAGCCCATGAGCCAGCTCAGATGTATTTGCACTGGGGGAAAACAACCCAGTGAAAGAGTGAAGGAGAGGCATGGAACTGGGGCTTGCTCCAAGCAGGCTGGGGTTGGGGGCCAGCTCACCCCACACCCAACCCCTCTCGCACCAGCTTTGGCTAAGGGTGAAATGGGCAGATCCTTGAGTCCAGGGCTGACATGCCTGGCCTGCTCAGCAGAGGCCCGAGGGCTCCACTGCTCCTCTGGGATGTTTTATACCCGCAGGCCTTGTTGACAGGGAGCATTTGCCACCACAGCTGCTTGGGAAAGGCACCCTCTGGGCACTGGGTGTTCCAGGATGAAATTGATTTTATCCCCCAGACTGTGAGTCATCTTGGAATGTGGAGTCTGGTCAGGCATCTTCAAGGGTGATTGTAGGATTGCAGCACTTGCAGTTGGAGAATAACACCCTTTGCTTGGGCTCATGGAGAAGTCCTTGGCCAGCCTGTGTGGGTAGGTATCCACCTGGGCAGGTGTACTAGTGCTGGTGCTGCAGGTGATGCCTCTGCCTGCACTGCAATACCCACAGAGCCACATCAGCTCCCTCAGCAGCTTTAGCATCCTCCCTTACTCAAACCTTACCCTCCAGCCACAGATCCTGCACAGCCCAGGGCCAAACCCCCACACCTGCTCCCATTGCCTCCAGGGCAATTGGGAAGAACAGCCTGTTCTCAAGGGTACCCATGGGATGTAGCCAATGCTCTACAACTCCCCTGCTGGTGTCCCTAGGAGGACAAGATGGCAGCAGCTGTTCCCTCAACTCTTTTTGGGACAGAAAGTCCATTAGACAAATGGGAGCATACCTGGGCACGGGGTGCTGGCCGTGCCTCACCCCACTGAAACCTCGGAGCCTGATGCAAGCACAGGGGGACTTGCTCTGCTGGCAACTTCCACTGTGTCTTTCATCAGCCAAAGGTCTGTTCCAGGTTTGTGCCTTTCATCATCAAAGGCCTTCAGAGCTGGAATCCTGGGAGGTGAGTACCCGGAATGTGTTTGGAACAGCTAATCCCAGGTTTGTCCTTCCCTGCAGGAGAGGAGGAGCAGGACAGGTGAGATGGGGCTGCAGGGTTTGGCTGGCTTCCTGAACTGCTCAGCAGGAGCATGGTCTTCCCTCCTGGTGGCAGCACAGCCACCACACTGGGTAGGGGTTTCTCCTCACCCTGACCCCGCTGCAGACCATCTGCAGGGACCGTGCCTGTGCCTGCTGCCATTCAAGCCAGAGCTTGCACACAGTGGTTTGTCCCCTTCTCCCTTGCAAGGGGACGTGATCTCTGCTAAACCACTGGAGTCTTGTCATCAGATGTGTCCTGTCCTCAGATGTGTCTTTGATGTTACCATTTATATATCTGTGATGAAACACTCAGGTCTCACAGTCTGCTGTCCCTGGCTGAAGGCTGTTCTCAGCTGGTGCTTGACAGGGTGGGAGATGGCCTGGGGACAGTGGGAGCTGAGACCTGCTAGCCCTCCTGAGCTCCTGGGAGGCATCCAGGAGCTCCTGTGCAGTGTGCTAGGCTGGGGCTGAGACCCCCAGGAGATGTGAATGGCTCAAGCCAGCACTGGGGCCAGAAATCCACAGCCACAAGCCAGAAGATGTGACTCCGGAGCAGTCAGAGCCAGCCCAAAGAACTCCTCTGTGGCATGGGGTTCATCCTCCATGGGAGGAAGTGTGCCCATGCCCAACCCCGCTTGCCTCCTTGTAACAAGCCACTACTGACACTGGAGCCACTGCCTGACACTTCCCACCCTGAGCCTACAAACACTGAGCTGTTTGAGAGCAGACAGCCTGCTCTAAAGCACCCTAAAATACCCCAAAACATCTCCCTCGGGTTGGCATCCTTTGGGCTTTCCCGGGTGATGAGCAATATTACCTGCCTCAAGCCAGGCAGCCTATCTGGGCTACCAGGGCTTCTTCAGTGACCAATTCAGCTTGTTCAAGTGGCTGTTTATATTCACTACCCAGCTCCCTGCCAAGTGTGGATTGGTTTTGGGTAGGAAATTATGGATTCCTTCTTTACTTTCAAATGTTTTCTCTTGTGTGTCTTTTGTTTTTGTCGTGTTGGACATGGAAAGTTCCCAGCATTTGTCAGCCTTGGAACCTAGGTGGGGAAGATAAAGCAAACACTGTACTCAGCTGAGAACAAGGAGGTTTGAAATTTTAAGGACAAACTAACCCCAAGCACTTTCCGCCTCATTCAGCCAGGACAGGGCTGAACCTTTTGCAATGGCCATGTATCTTTGTGCTACACCTTCATTCCTCACTTCCTGCTGACCATTTTCAGTTAGCTCCAGAAATCACAGCCCAAACTGGAGCTACCTCAGCCTGACCTGGACAACGTAACCCACATGTGGGAGCAGGTGAGTTGTGCCTCAGAGGGACACAGCCACCTCCACCCCAGGACACGCACCTCCATCTGCTCCAAGGAACAACCTACAAACTCACTCTGGTCCTTCCCTCTCCATCCTGTCTGACCACTGCACCAGCACTTCTCCAACACAAGGACCAGCCAAAATCCCCTCTCATCCTTCCAAGTGTCCCCAGCAGTTCCCAGACTTGCCCTGATGCTTTTCTGCTGCTACTCCTTTCCTTCCACCCATGCTGAACATGTATTGGTGTGCTCAGGGGAAACATCTGCAAGACCAAGAGGAGTGGGGCACTCATATGGGCATTGGTATCTTCTGAGGGCATCCTGGAGTGCCTCTGGCCCAACTTTTATACAGATCAAGGTCCAGTAAAACTCTCAGGTGTCCATTTTGCCCTTTGAAACACAGCATCCCATATCTCCTTTGCACAGTGGAGAGCAGTACCCCTATGACAAAAATCTCCTGGAGGAGCTGTGATGGGGAGCAGTGGAGCTGTGATGGGCAGCAGTGGAGTTGGATGCTCTGCATTGCTGGCCCCAGCTTTGCCCATGGCAGCCAGTAGCCGGGTGCACTGCTCACTACTCCAGATAATTATAGCTCTGCTGTTTATATAGCCTTAACCCACGGCCACAGGAAGGAAGGCTGGAGGATGCACTCTACGTAACAGGGCTCTCCACCCCTTCCCTGCTCCCCCTCCTGCCTGCACCCCGCCGTGTGAATTTGGTATGTATGATAGGACACCACAGCCCAGCCTTGTTTGTCAGAGCTGGTCACAACCCATAGCTTCCCCTTTCTGACACCCATGGAACCCTGCTCTGGGCTCTCCAGGCACTGCTTCCCCACTTTGAACATTTTGCAATCACCTCCTGCATCCCTGAGCCTGGAAGTTTCTTGATTCCACAGCTTGTCTGGGGACATGGAGGCTTGTCCTTGACCCCATGCATGGCTTAACTGTGTGGGTCTTGCAGCCTACACCCACCTATGGAGCTGTGGGTGCACTGAAGCACCCAGTGGTGGGTCAGTGCTCTCCTCTTCACAAAGGTTGGCCATGGCACCTCTGCCAATCATACCTCCCTGCCTTTGCATGCCAGCATATGGCACATGCATGGCAATCTCGTGCTGCTTGCCAGGGGCCAAGCAGGACAGACCAGAATGCAAGGAAACTCCCAAGCTGTGGGGTTGGCCACCTCTGCACGGACAAGTGACCACCAGCCATCTCTGGAGTGGGATCCGGGGAAGGTGCCTTGTGTCGAGTGGCATCTGTGGTGGCACTGGAAGGGGGTACAGAGCCATGGTGGGGAATGTGGGAGTGGAGCCCCTTGCCCACGCTGCAGAGAAGCAATGACCTGGCATGTCTAGGCTGCAGAACTGAGAACACGATGGGCTGTGCCCCATGCAGAGGGGCCAGGCCAGGCAGCTGCAGCTGAGCCAGCGCTTTCGTGTTTGTTTGGGCTGTTAGATAACTTCAAAAGCAGAAGCTGGAAGGGCTGGCAGCTGAACAATTTGTTCTTTCCGACTTCTACACGCAGCTGCCTCAAACCTCAGCGCAGCACAGGGCTTAAACCGCAGCCCTGCTGTGCTGCTTGGAGCCACCCTGTCCCCTCCTCCTCATTCCAGGGCCAAGCTCTGCCTCTCCCTACTGCTAGAGAAGGGACCAGAGCAGAGGGAACCCTTCGTTGTAGGGGTCTCAGCCCTGTATCCCAGGACTGGCACCAGGGTGATGGGCTGCTGCCACCTCCTGGCCACGGTCCGGGCTCAGGGGTGCTGCCCGGGCACCCCAGGGGCAGGTGAAGGCGCCTCCAGGTTGCAGCCCGCATCCAGACGAGAAGGGAAGGAGAGAGGGTCAGACACAGCACAGCCCTTATCTGCCTGACACGTATATGCTGTGAACTGGGCCAGGGAACAGTGGAGGACAAGGTTACGGAGATCCCTGCTCCAGGGAGTGTGCTGCACGGCGTTGCCAAAGGGCAGCGATAGGAAGTGAGTCTTGGGTAACCTTTGGGCACCTGAGCCTCTCCTGGGACAAGCTGCCTCAGCTGCCCAGGTAGGAGGGATGGCTGGGGCTGCAGCACTGAGGTGTCACTTGCTTGGGGACCAGGAGTGTGTCAGTCCCTGGCACAGTATTGTGCCTCAATTCCCCAGTCACCAGGAGGTGAAGGCATGAGGCACACAGAGCTCTGCTATGAGCAGAGAACAAGCAATGCTGAGAACCCCTCCAAGGCTGCCCTGCTCCTCTGCACCTCCTAATGGTAGCACTGGAAACAGAGCTGCCCAGCCATGCAGACTGGGCTCCTGGTCAGGGCCAGAGCCAGAATCCACATTCCCTAAAGAGGCACAAAGCCCACCCCACAAAGGGGGACACTCCTACTCGATCAAAGGGAGGGCATTTTGCCACAGCTGGTCCAAACCTCCCTCACTGGACTGTATCACACCTCTCTTCATCTGTCAGAGCATTCCAACCAGTGACACAGGGTCCCAGTTCCCAGCAGCAACTGGGAGCTTCCAAGAGACTACAGGGACAAAGGCAAAGTTGGGCTGAGGCCAAATCACTAGTGCAGGTTTTGCCTCTGTCCAAAGGAGGTGGTGAGGGCCTGATCCTGTGCCTGAGGACCAGGAGCCAGGCACATCACCCTGGAGTCTACTAAGACCCTTCTCCCAGTGCTGAAGCACTGGGGATGAAATCCCCCCAGGCTGGGACCGAACAAGTGAGAAGCAGCCTGTGCTGCAGCCCCATTGGGAGCTGGCACAAATGAGGCAGGGAAGGAAAGCAGCACCATGGCTGCTCTTGAAGGAGAGGGAGCCAGCAAAGCCAAGCAGGAGAGGCGACAGGCAGGAATGAAGCAGGAGTCAAATGGATGCAGAGAGGAGGATGCTGCAGACTTGTTAAGACTGGGGCTCGCTCATCTGAGGACACAAGCAGGACTGGCTCCAACCTAGAGCTCCCCCAGAGCAACACGTGTTTTGGTCACACTGTGTACCACAGTGGCTGAAGAGGCACAGGAGACCAGGGGTGCCACAGTGTGACAGGCATCATGCCTTGACTCAGGGCACAGTCATTGTGCACGGGGCAGAGCAGGAGGAGACAGAGGCCCCAGCACACACGGGCAGGCAAGTGTTTATGTGGCAGTACCCAGATGCCTCTCTGGCCTGGCCGAAGGCAACCCTGGGAGTTTGGCAAGTGCTCTTCCTCTGGTGCCCACTGACCTGTGACACCATGGTCCCGCAAACTGTCCCAGGGCTGGCACAACTTGGAGCCATCTTGGAGCCATGAAGTCCTACAAGGCTGCCCTCCCTCTGCTCATTCTCCTCCCCATGAGCAGGGGCTGGGGAGAGCCCCAGGGCTGACAAGGGGAGTCCTGTGGACTGCTCAGACAATGGAGGAAATGGGGACACATCCCAGACAGGTTTTAGAACCAAGGGCAGGCTCTGCAGCAGCCAGTGAGGTTTGCCTTTGCCTAGCACAGGGTGTCCTGGGAAACTGCACACCCACCACAGCTTCAATTGGGGAACAGGCATGATCAGAGGCTGCACGAGAGTTGCGGGCTCATGTGCTTTCCTGTGGGCTCAGGGAAGGCTTGTTTTCAACCTGCCTGAGTCAAGGGAAGGTTCAGGTTTCAGCTCTGAGGACAGACTCAGACTCCAGCTCTGCTCTGCACCCCTTTAGCATCCCCTCCATCTGCTCTCACATGCTCTGGAGCAGCATGGCACAAACCACCTGATGCTATCTGCTCATTTGTGACTTCCACATACTCCTCATGACCCCTGGGTGGACAAGAGGAACAGGCCAGATGCTGAACACACGTAAGGCAGGAATGCCAACATAGCCTGCAGGATTTAAAGCAATGAGGTCAGAGCCCAGTCCTTCAGCCTTAAGACCCCCTTTTCCCACCTACAAGGATCATCCAAGGCAGCCAAGATGCTCAGTGCTCTGGGCTCTCCTGACTGCAGGAGGGCAGAGCTGCCCAGACCACTGCTTGTGGGCTCAGGAGCAGTTTTCTGAAGGCAGGACATGGCCAGTGTGGACATCAGCAAGAGCAGTACCCCTGAGGGATGGGGTTGCCATGTGCTGAGGAGCAGAGCCCAGAATGTTTATTCACCACTTTGTAGCCACATTGCTCCACTGCAGGAGCAGAGCTGTGGCATGGAGGATGAGATAAGCTATCACTGCTGCAACAGAGCTTGTCAGAGCCACTTCTGCTGCTCCAGGACTGCAAATACATTTGAGGTCAAGCAGAGGAGAGACTCTTGACACTTGGGAATGCTTGGCTTCAGTGCGCTCCATGATGGGGAGGGTCCAGCAAAGCTCTTGGCCATCCTAAGCCAGCTGTTCCTCCCCCGAGAACTAGCCTTGCATGCCACAGAAGGGACAGGATGTGCTGTGGGATGGGCTTATACTGGATCCACTTGACCAGACTCTATAAATGAGCTTTTATATAACTGTTTTCTGATTGCTTCCAGCACCTTCCAAGAGAAAGCCACAGGCATCCACAGTCTGCATGCCTGTTTGCTATGAATAGGTTGAAGATGTTGGTTCCCTCAGTTACTCTGAAAAGCTGTCCATTCCTGCAGCAAAACCTGGTGCGGCAACACTGATGCTCTCAGGTCAGACCCAGGGTACCATCACGGTGAGCAGGCTGTTCTCATTACTGTCAAACAAGGAGATTGTGATCCACCCTACAGTTGGGACAGGCCCAGGAAGAGGACATGTATAACCTGGCTCCCCTCCCTTTTGTGGTTTCTCCCAGGCTTCCCAGCCACATTCCTGCTCACCATGCCAGCAGCTGCTGCAAGCCCGGCAGTCCAAACCTGCATTCAGCGGCACCAGGTTTACTTGATGTATTGGGACTAACCCCATCCTGCTGCTCTCCACAGGGGAATGGTTCCAGGGGCCTCAGGCAGCTATTCTGATGTGATGGAGAGCATCCTGCTGGCACTGGGAAGGGTCCCTGCATCCCCACTGGGAGCTCAGCTGGGTGCAGGGCTTGGACGCGGTGCAGGAGCACAGTTCCCACGCGCTTGGCCCATGCAGGCGGCTGCACATTGCTCCTGCCTGCAGGAGAGCTGGGAACGTGGCCGCCCAGGCTGGCTCCCTGGGAGCGGATGTTATTTTAACTCCCAGTTCCTCTCTCATTTCTGCCAGGCAGTGACTGGTTCTGCTGTTGGCTGAGTGATAAAAAGCCCCTTTTTTTTATCCCACTTCACTCTTTCTAGGCTATTTTCAGGCTTTCTCAGTGAGTCTTTGCTGCAGATACTCAAAGGGCTGGAGCAGGTGTCCTGCTTCATGTGTCCAGAGGAAGAGGAACGATGTGTAGGGCAGGAGGTGCTGGTAAGGAGGAGCGTTTCCCAATCCAGATGGGGAAGTATGTGCCGTGGAGCACCTGCTGCCCTGTGCTGCATGAAGAAGTGAGCTCCTCTTCTCCCACACAGCTGTGCTGTGCAAGAGTTGGCCTTCCCTGAGGGACTCATGATGCCCGCACTTCCCAACCATACTAGCAGCAGTCTTCATCTCTCCAGAGCCCAGCCAAGGCAGCTCTTCCATATGGTGCCAATGGGGAGGTCCCCACACTGGTCTGGCTGCAGCACTGCAAAGGGAGAGGTGAAGAGGCACAAGGGAGAGTCTTCTGCTTCAGGGAAATTGATGGAACACAACCTGGGCTTAAAGTGCCCAGAGAGGGTCACACAGCTGGGGCAGTGCAGGAACTGCCACAGATGGGGGTGGCAGAGCACAGGTCAGCTGGTGTCACATTCAGGATTGGGGTAGGGACCAGCCCTCAATAGACCTTAAGTGGGGGAGAAGAGCGTGAGGGACATGTTTCCTGACAGCAGCGTGGAGTGCTGGTGCCATGGCCAGACTCTCCCCACTGAGAGTACTAATGGGAGTGATGCTGCCCTGTCCCCAAAACAGAGGACATGAAATAACATATCCCAAGCTCCTGGTGTCTGTGTTCAGGAAAAGGGGAGCAGCAAAGGAAGAAGCAGCCTGAATCTCCATCAGGCAGGGACAATCCAGTCTGAGGCTGGGGTCCTCTGGCTGCAGGCTCCAAAAGGCTGTTTTGCCGTAGTGGGGCAAGAGTACTCTCGACCTGGGGTAGGAGTTGTTACAATGTGTGGCCACATAGCCCTTTTATCTCCTGAAAAATTGCAAAACCCTAATCTTCGCTGCAGCTCCAAGAAGCTCAGAAATAACTAGAACCTGCTGGAAGGCAGACGCCCACGTCGGCACTCAGCCAGCTCGAAATTTCCAGGCTGTTATGCAGCACTAAAGCTGCACGGTTGCTTAACAAGGGCATTGCAGATTTCTGCACGTCACAACCCCGAGCAGCCCCAGCCAGCTGCATCCAGGCACTGGGCTGGGGTTGCTGTTTTTCTGCTTTATCAGGATCTTGCTGAGATCGGCGGTGAGTGGGTCATGTTTGTGCAGTGGTTTGTGCAGGCAAGTGGTTATGTAAGTGCTCAGGGTTACTCTGGAGGCTTGGCTGGCCGTGCCTCCCCTGCGCATGTGCACGGCTGCTGGGCCAAGCTCTGGCATGGCGAGCGGGGCCACCAGCACACACAGAACCCTGTGCGCCCTGGAGCTTCACTACCGTCCCGGGTCACTGTCAAGGTGCACAGTGTGTGCATCGGCCTTTGCCATGCCCAGTGATATGCAGGGCCACATGTCAGGGGGCCTGGGACAGGCCCACAGGACAGGCACACTCAGGCAGCACTGCCCACACGCTTCAGCCATGTTTACCCTGTGCTGGCTCCCGATGTGCCGCTGGCTCTGGCCACTGCCAAAACGCCTGCGCCTGCTCCAGTAACCCAGCTCCTGAAGGTCGCTGGCTGGAGGCCGGGCTCGCATCCCATCTGCCTGCTTTTATTATTGATTGTCCTTATCATTGCTCGAGAGAACGGCATGTCCCAAGTACCCAGGGGCAGGACTGGCCTCACTGCCACTGCTGCTGCCTTTTGCCCAAGCTCTGTCGCTCCCCAGTGGAGAAGTGCAAGCACCAAAGGCCTCGCTGCCACCCTCGCCTCTGCCTACATGCACAAGACACAGTGCCAGAAGCTGGGGCCAAGAGGAGACTGTAGTGTTCCTCTGTCTGCAGCCATGAACAAACCAAAATTCTCTCTTTCTTTTGCCACTGTCTCCCTCCAAAGAGCAGGTTACCACACAGTGTCAGACCCCTGCATGTGCCTGTTTCCAGGGTGTGCTCCCAGCAGGAGCCTCAGAAAGTGCATCCCATCACCCCATCACCATCTCAGCTCCCACCATGCCCTGATCCAGCACCCACCAGCCTGGAGGCTGCAGGGATATGGGAAGCTACAGGGGACCGTGAAGAGAGTAAGAGCAAGTGATGTTGCTCCATCACAGCCCAGCTGGGCTGGCACAGCCACCATGCATAGCAAAGGGCAGCAGCTGGGTGTGAAATGGTGTAAGCAACCCTGGGCTGCGAGCAGCTCTGCTGCTGCCAGCCCGGATACCAGGGGGATGGGCACAGGAGCACCAGGGTGACAGTAAGGGCATATCCAAGGAAGGAAGAAAGGAAGGAAGGAAGGGAGGGAGGGACAGAGGAAGGGAGGGAAGGAGAGTCCTCTTACAGCTCTCATCTGCAACGTACTGATCCCACAGGAGACCTGAGCCCAGTCCTCCTCCCCCCCCATTCTCTCTCCAGGTTTTGACTGACATTTAGCTCCTTTGCCATTGACAGCATAGAGCACAGGGTCATCTGCAGCCTGCTGAACGGGAGTTCATTGCCCACCTGGTACCTGAAGGGAAGCAGAAATGCCTTCATGGGACAGTTTTACATAGCAACAAATTCCTATCACCCCACATATCAATCACCCAAGGGTTAACTCCCCATGCCACAAACCCAGCGGTGCCAGCAGAGCCCTGCCACTTCACATCAGGCTCTGAAACATTTTCCTGAGAGAATAGCCACAATCTTTGTCACTTAGAACACTTTACATCAAATTTGCCAAAGCATTGGAAAACATACTGCAGCAGTGTCCCAAAAGCAGCTGTGGGAACATGGGAAGGATAGCCCTACACTGCTCCAGAGTTCCCTGCTCTCAGGAGCACAGGGCACCCCAGCCATCCTTCTTCATGTATGTCCTCACACTGGTGACTCTCCACAGGAGCATGAGGGGACAGAGGCCTTTGGAAGGGGCCATGGATCTCCAGAGACCAGCTGCTGATGATTTACCAATGATGCCCCAAAGAATGGGATTTTCCTGCTGTGTGGGCAGCTGTGGATGTCACATGTGCTTGTGGCTATCACCAGGATCTCGTGGGCTTTCCAAATAGCCTTTACACCCCTCCTTCAGCAGCACAGTCCCAGACCCCTGGGGACACTGTGGAAAGCCACATGTGATGCCAGAGTCAGAAATGCCCATCCCCTGCAGGTGCTGGGGTGATAGGACACAGCACATACCAGGCTGTGTTGGGAGACAGGGACACACATGGCACTGTGCACAGATACACTGGCCAGGTCTGTGCCACCTTGCACCAGCTTTTCACACTTTTGTTGAGAGCACAGGGGATGGCAGGGCAGGCGAAAGGAACTGCAGCTCCAGGACACACTGGTCAAATTAAATTGGGCTTTCACATGCTAATTACCAAACATTAGCCAGCACTGGATGGAGCACACCCTCTTCATACCACAAACCTGCTGGTCTTTGAGGCAATTCCAACATTCCGGAAGACACAGCCAGGCAGAGCTGACCCAAGCAGCCTGGAGGGCCTTGGCAAGAGTCACCCAGTGGTCCCAGAACACATGCAAAGAGAACCAGAATCTCAAGAAGGCACGTCCCTGGGACAGGGACCAGAGCAGCACACAGCTCACCCCAGTTTGGCCCATATGCTTGGAAAGGGGAAGCTAAGGAGCAGTTCATTGCCAGGACACAAGAACAGCCCCATGGTGAAACAGAGTGGTGGTGTCTCACTGGGGATGGTAGGACCCCAGCCCAGCCCTGTAGGGTGCCACCATGTCCCAGGTGACCCGACCACCCCTTACTTCGCCATGTGTCTAAGGACAGCCCTAACATACAGGGTTTATTGGGCCAGACAAACCAGCTGGGACAGTGACAGATAAGTCTGCCTTGCTGGGGACAGTACCCCAGCAGGGTCAGAAACACTTTCTAGAGAGGAGTGGAAAATTCCTTTCACTGTGCAGGCACTCCCTGCAGCCCGGACACATCAGCTGTTGTCCCACAGGACTTGGCATGCCCCGGAGTGTTTATCAACACCATTTCGCAAGAGCCATGGCATACAGCCTGACGGGCATGGAAGCTGCTTGGGCAACCGGCTCTGCTGAAAGCCCATGCTCTTGGGAAACACTCCTGCAGCATGTCCCAGGCAGGGAACCAGGCTGGGAGTCCAGTGTGGGTCCATATCATATGAGTGGTCATTAGCACCCAATGGCCATCAACATTTTCTTCTCCTTTCCAGCCTCCTGAATTCAAGGATGGAACTCTGTGCTTTGCTCTTGGCCCTCTCTCAGTCCTGCAGTCCCTTGATCTCTCATGTCAAGCCTGTAAATGACTTCAACACGCTGGTCCCCCCTTGACCAGGGAGTGCTGCTCTGTTCTCAGAAGGGACATGGCTTGGGGAGGGGGTTGCCCCACTGTCTCCAAGTGGTTTGGAGGTATCAGCAGGAGAAACAGCACGAATATGATGACAACACATCTGGCTGAGGGCTGCCCTGCAGGCATAGACCAGCAGCTGCATGTTGCCTGAGAGATGACACAGCAGGGCCAGCCTGTCCCCAGTTAACTGCAGATGCGCACAACTGGCACACACAGTCCCCTTGGGCAGGGTAGGGAAGGAAGAGGGCATATCCCAGACAACACTGGCTGACCAGGACAGGGGACAAGGAGCTGCGATTACGCCAGCCCTGGGAGCCAGTGTGAGCCCTGTGGTTGCCCCGGCCAGGGCTGGCAATGGCCACCCGACCCCATGGTGCTGTACATGGCCACAATCAGCAGGTGCAGTAGGAGGAGGTTGAGAAGGCAGTGTCATGTTGTTCTGCACTTCTGGAAGCACCGCAGACTCCGAGAAATTTCTTAGATGGTCCTAAAATCTCAAAATTCACTCCAAAGCCCTGGGTAAATGGGAAATGGGTGGTGGGTTCATGGAGTGGGTGCTACACCCCCAGGGTAAGGAAGCCTCCCCCAGCCTCTCAAAGGGGCCGGCAGCTCCCCTTGACACCAAGGGGCTGAGGGGCACAGCCTTCCACAGCCAAGGTCCCTTGCAAAGGAGCTGGGGGTGCAGAGACCTACAGGGCTGTTCCTACGGTGGGGACCATCCCAGGAAGGCTATCCAGCTCCTGAAGCATCGCACAGACGCTGCCCCAGTACCATCGCAGCTGGAGCGGCAGCAGTGAGCAGGCTTCGTGCGGCCGCCAAGATGTTTGCTGGAGCAGAGGCACGCATAAACATTTTGTTTAATCAAGGACTCAGAGTGAACACAGTGTACCCTGGCTCGCTGTAGAGGGAACAGCTGCGGCCCTGCGGGGCAGGGGCCAGGGACACCGAGCGGCGGTGGCAGAGCGACCTCCCGTGGCACGGTCCCGACCGCGGAATGCTCATCGCTATCCCCGCGGCGGCAGTAGGAGAGAGGAGCCCCAAAACATCCTCCCTGCCCCGCTACCCTGCTCTGAAGGGAAGCTGCCAGCGGTTCTGACTGCATGCAGGACAGTCCCTCTGGCTGCCGTGCAGTGCAAGGCTCGGTTTGGCCCAGCCCCGCTGCAGCCGTGCCGCGATGGAGGGCGGGCTGGAAGAGCTTTGAGCTGCCCTGCCGGTGGGTCTGCGGGTGGTGACCACATGGCAGCGCTGTACCAGGACCTTGGCCGTGTCAGCTGCTCTGTTCCCAGACAGGCAGCACGGGATCCCCATTGAGCCCGCCTGCCCCTGCAGGAATGGGGTGTTCAGGCTCATGACCGCAGCGAGAGCAAGGTGAGGTCAGAGCCCTTTCCCTGCAAGCCCCGGGTGTGCAGCACGGGCACCCAACAGCTGCCGAGCGCTGCGGGGTCCCGGGCCAGCGCAGGAAGACATCTGGTGGAAACGCGGACCACAGCAACCCTCCGTGGTGGATCTTGGTAAGAGCAGGCTTAGAGGAGCTGCCGTCAAACTTAAGATTGTTTGCTTTTGTGGTTTTTTTCCCCTGGGATCAGCTGGGAATTAAGCATCTCAGTTGCTCTGTTTAAACGCGAACCTTTAAACATCCCTTCCCTTTCCCCCCATCCAGCACTGTGCTGCACAAACCCCGGATTTCTTCTGGAGCTTTATTTTAAGGATAAGTTTTAAAAGAGTCCCTTTGCAAAAAATTGTGATGTCAGGCTTTTTCCCTTCTTTTAATTTCACAAAAAGTATTTTTTGTTCATTAGGCTCAAGATCCAGGAGAACTTTGAAGAGCACCATGAGGGCAGCCAGATTGTGATATTGCCAATCAGCATGTCTCTTCTTCCCACCTGCCTCATGCTCTTCTGCTGAGCCTGTTCTGTGGCTTCCAGGCAATTAGTGGTTACAACACACATCCACACAGTCGGCAAAACCACTCCAGCTTTCTGTATGTCCTTGCTAACCTCTTGAGGTCTTTTAAGCCTTTGGTAATAATGAAACGAATGGGGATAATTCCCGGAGTGCTAGTGATTTAGGGAACTAACACTTAGAGGGGACTAATATAAGGTATCAATAAGGAGCTAACACTGAAAGGGTTAATAGACAAACATAAAAGCAAGACATATACGATGACTGTTATCAGTACCCGGCCTTGAGGTGTCTAAATTAGAATGGACACCATATGCAACTGAAGATAAATCAGGAAACATGTCAAGAAAATAAGATAACTATAGCTAATTAGACCAGTTCGAGTTGCCAACAAAACTGGTTTGAGCTGCTTTTTGAGCCAAGGTGAAAAATGCACAGCGAGGAAGACCCATGATCTTCATCCCCAAGACCCCCGAAGACCCCGGCCCAGGAAAAATGCAAACCAGTGCGCAAACTCAGATGGGAGGAGCGCAGGGCGGAGAAAATGGAAATTATTTCCCGGAACTGATTAGAATAAGCCTGCCCATTCTAATAAAATAATGTATATATATAAAGAAACAATGAATATGCATGTTTTAACTGTATTTAAACAGACCTGTGAGCACAGACAGGTGTGCATGTCTTTGGTGGACAAATCCCCCATGCACCCAGCATGCTGAATAAACGCACCTTCTCTACAACTACCTAGTTGTGGGGTCTTTTTCCATGTGTCACTAGAGTCAGGATCATGTTTTTCTTCCAAGCAGCTGGTGTCTCTTAGGATAAGGCAGTGGACAGGTCTGGATGGATGAGCCTCGCTCTGTATTTCCAGCCCCCATGCTCTTGGCAATCACATTGGAATTAACCGGCTTCTTAGCTTGCATGCAGGGCACTGTTTGCTCGGTTGGCTGGTTCTGGTAACTGAAAAGCAGTCCCAATCACTTCAACCTTAGGCTCCCAGACCTCAGTGCTTTATTTCTAGAGAACTTTCTATCCGACTTTTTTCCATTTTTCATGGAAACAAAGCTCCACTGGGCTACCATGAGCTCTGGTAACTGCTCTTTTGGCTCAGCTCCCGGGAAACTCATCAGCCTGACCTAATGAGGAGCAGCCTGAGCTGCTATCTTGGGCAGCACCAGTGTGCAGTGGGAAGAGCAGGATCAAGGGGATCTCACAGATCAGTGACACGGCAGCTGATCCGGTGTGAATTTCAAAGTCCTGTTCTTGAAACGTTGAAAAATAAAGATTAAGGAAGACACTTTCCAGGCCAAACAAAATGCCAGAGCTTAGGAAAGGTCTCTGCAGAGCAGCAACAGAAGCAGAGACCCAGGACAGAAGTGTCTTGGTTCATACCCCTCTCTGCCAACATTTGGGGACATAAACAGCAAATCCACCAAGAGACTGAGGGAAAAACTGACAAAAGCAGTGCTGGGATTATATTTAGGAGGGTGATTCCCTCCCTGTCTCCACTCAGAGTTTTACCATTCTAACTCCGGAAGAAACCTGCAGGACTTAGTCCAGAGCTCCAAGGGACCTTTGCTATCCTCAGCTCTGTGGCTGACAAAACCGAAGATGCAATCACCAACACTGCCAGAGATTTGGTAAGTCCTGACTTACAGATGCTCCTCAGGAGGCAACTCTGGGGCTCTGTGAGCTGTGATTGCAGAGCTGCAGATGTGATGAAAGGTTTGAGCCCATGCACAAACCTGTTGCAACCCAAGGGTGTGCAGGTGCTTAGATACCACAAGGGGAAAATGCAAAGGCTACCTAGCTGTTACAATCTGCTTGAATATTGCAGAAAGAACTTCAGATTCGAATATTTTCCCCAACAAAATTAAAACTCAAACTAAGTTATCCGTTTATTCCAAAAACTGATTTTTTATTAATTAATTGCTAAGAGATGCAGAGAGAGAGAGATAGGGAATAAGGAAAGATTGGAGAAATGCAGAGATTAACTTTTTAGAAGCAGACAGAAAGAATAAGGAAAGATTGGAAAAATGCAGAGATTAACTTTTTAGAAGCAGAGAGAAAGAATACCACCATAAATTACTCTTTTGCCAGAAGATGTCGGGGGTGTGAGTGTGTGTGTGGGGGGGGGAGAGAGAGAGAGCTTTC
>WBMV01007252.1:218440-241129 GCA_013396655.1 Campylorhamphus procurvoides
TAGCCTTGTCGAAGTGATAAGATATACAGGATTTTCTGACAGGAGGTTTGTTTGCAGGGTTGCTGCTGTGAGTCTTCATAATCAGGATGTCTCCTGTAAGGCTTTTTGGATGTTTATTCCACTGATAGGGTGTCGGAATATTAATTACCTTTTGTGTGTGTTATCTGTATACAACACTAGGGGACTGGGTAAGGTCACAGGCATTGCAATGATGTTGGAGAAATGGAAAAGCAGATGTTAACCCATGCATGCACTGTTAGCCATCAAGCACAGCACTGCTGGGACCCACACGCAGGCTGGCTGGTGTCTGAGGTCAGGGACAACCTGCCAAGGGAAACAAAGACACCGCAAGATTAAAATCTGCAGGAGACGAGTTTCCCTTGTCCTTGAGGGAGCGATCTTTCACAGCTGGAGAACCCTTTCTGAGCCCCTCAGGCTGGTGATCTGGTGACCAAACCCAGGTGGACTGACCTGCTGTCCGTGCTTTCGCAGGGCACAGGAAACTAACACCAAGCAGGAAAGCAGCTTTCCCTTCCCTTTTCTCTCCTCTCCTCCATTTGCACTAGACAGGGAGAAAAAGGTCTCTTTGATAAGAGTTTGTAAAAAAAGAACTACTATCAAGACAACTTTCATGTAGGATTAGGTTTTAGGGGACAGAGGTTGGTCAATGCCCTCCCAGGGCGTGTGAGCTGCAGATTGTCCCATAAACACTGATGTGTGGATTTTGCCTTTGTAAAAGATTTTCACAAGAAATGTATCACCTCGCCTGCCTCACTTTGCACCAATAATTCAGTCGCCCACTATATGGAAGAGACGCAGTAAGGCCCACTCAGATGCTACATAAAGCATTACTTTAAATGCCATGATTTTTTTCCCCCAGCATTACTAATTCTTGTAACTTGTTCCGAAGGTTGAGGATTATCCAGCACTCTTCCAGTGCATGTTTGACAAGAAATGTGATAATAGGTGAGTGGAAAGCTTGAGGATGAGGCTCAGTGTTTTCATATAGGGAACTAACACTTAAAGGGGACTGATATAAGGTATCAATAACTGATATAAGGAACTAACACTTAGAGGGAACTGATATAAGGTATCAATAGGGAACTAACACTGAGAGAGGGTTAGTAAAAGTAATTGTAGGGGCTTTTGCTGGAGTTCGCAGAGACAGACTGCATGGTTGAGGCCCTAATTAGCTACAAATATAGAAACAGGGAATATGTTGTGGTTGCTATCAGTACCTGGCCTTAAGTCTTCTAAAATAGAATGGACACCATATGAAACTAATATAAATCAGGAGATATGTCAAGAAAATAAGATAATTATAGAAGTTTGCTAATTAGACCGGTTCAAATTGCCAACAAAACTGGTTTAAGTTACTTTTTGAGCCAAGTTGAAAAGGACACAGCAAAGAAGACCCACGATCTTCATCCCCAAGACCCCTGGAGACCCCGGCCCAGGAAAAATGGAAACCAATGTGCAAACTCAGATGGGAGGAGCGCAGGGTGGAGAAAATGGAAATTACTTCTTGGAACTGATTAGAATAAGCCTGCCTTTTCTAAGAAAATAATGCATACATACAAGGAAATAATGAATATGCATATTGTACCTGCATTTAAGCAAGCCTGTGAGCACACACAGGTGTACATGGTTTTGGTGGAGCAATCCCCCATGCACCCAGCACTTAATAATCGTACCTTCTCTACAACTACCTAGTTGTGGGGTCTTTTCCGTACATCAGTTTAAAACGCAAAAGAACTTTGTTAGAAAAATAGCTTTTATTAAATTTAGAAAAAAACAAAAGTCTGTGAAACAAAAGGAATATAATGAAAAGAAAAATTTGGTTACAACACGTGATGGGTGTCCAGGTCACACAGGTTTCCCAGGAGCACACCTTCCCATTCAAAAAGCCCGCTTTTAAACCTTCTCAAGGTCCAATCCCATTTTACAACAGGTGAGGACGTTTCTTCTTCTCAGATTGGCTCTTCTGCGCCCCCCTCTATGCCAGGGGCAGAGTTTCAGGCAATATGTCAGCCTCCATCTGGCTGCGGGGTCAACCGCGTGGCATGAAGTTGCATCAGCTATATTCTTAATTAATATGTAACTGCCCTTTTCCCGAATGCTTAATCCCTGGCATACATTCCAAAACTGGACTGGATGCCTTACTCCTGCGAAACGCCTATAGGTTAGTAATAATAAAAAAAAAAAATAAGCTCTAGGTTAGTAACTCTCGTTCAGTTTATTTGCTTGTAATAAAACCTGTTTTTCTATTTCTCATTATAATTAGATGTCAACATTAAACTGATCAGCGTTAATGCCTCATAGGTAGGTAACACCTGACAAGAGTGTTTGTGTGCACAGCCTGACCCTGAGGACAGATTTTTGGATGTGGATGGAGAACCTCTGCAGGAAACGGAAGCAACTCCTCCTCAGCCCAGCAAGCAGCCCAGGGGCATTGCGGTGCCGGGCTCACCACCTCTCAGGCTGCCGCCGCACCTGCCCAGGTGAGGCTGTCGTCGCAACCCCTTCCCGGGGCGAGTTCCGCTGCACCGGCACGGTTCGGCTGCCATGTTCGCGCCGGAGCCACGCTGCCTCCGCCCCGGAGGAGAGGGGCAGGGCGGGCAGAGGCGGGGGCTCAGCGCCGCTCCACGAGCCCGCCCTCCCGTCTACTCATCCCCCAGCGCTGCGGGCAGTGCCGGGTGAGGTGTCCGGGACGGTGCGGCCTCCCCCGTGCAGGCGCTCCCAACGCGCAGGCCGCGGCGGCGGCCCGGTCTCCATGGCAACGCTGCCGAACGTCACTCCCGCGGGGCGCGGCGGTGCACGCGCACGGGGCGGGGCTGTCGCGCGCAGTGGCGCCATGTCGCTGTCGCGCGCGGAGCGGTGTCTGGCGCTGCTGCTGCGGNGCGCCGCCTCGCGGCGCTGCTCCGCGCGCGGCAGGTACCAACCCGGGGCCGGGGGATGGTGGGACGGGGACGGGCTGGCAGGTACCACCGCGCCGGGGAGGGGGCGACAGCAGGGAACGGGGCATGTCCGGGACCGCCGTGTCTCGGTCGGTGACGGCGCGGGCGGTACCGGGACCGTCCCGCTCTCCCTGCCGCACCTCTGACGGCCGTTCCTGCCGCGCCCCGTGCCCAGGTGACGTGCATCGAGGTGGTGGAGGCGTACGTGGAGAGGATCAAGGAGGTGAATCCCCTCATCAACGCTGTCGTCAAGGACAGGTGAGGGGATGAAGGGCTGCCCGCCTGCCCCGCTTCGGGCCCCGGGACAGGGCACTGTACCCACTCGAGGGCATGGCGAGCTCCGTGCCGTGCTCTGGCTGTGGCTTGGCAAAGACCGGGCAGCCTGACCTCCCGTCACGAGCTCTTGTCGTTTTGGGGTCTGCCTACCTTGCAGGGACTCCTTGCCGCTGCAGTGCCAGAATATCTCCGGGTGTCTCGTTGCAGGTTTGAGGAGGCCCTGCAGGAAGCCCGGCAGGTGGATAAGCTGCTGTCAGAGGGCCCTAGCGATGACTATCTGGAGGAGAAGTACCCCTTGTTGGGGGTTCCCATCACTGTCAAGGAGGCGTTTTCTCTCCAGGGTGGGTTGTCCTTTGTTCCTCTCTAGTTCATGAATTATGACTCACTGTCTCTTGGCCGAGGGTGGTGGGTGGCTGTGGCAGGTGCTTGGAGGGAACCAGTTTCCCTTTCCTTGGTCTGCACCAAGCTCTGCCTGGGCTTTTGCATCCGTGTTCACTTGTAGCACACACAGGTGCTGCAGAGCTTGTGGTGCCCCAGCCCTCACTGGGAACCTCCATCCTGCAGGCCCGGCGGGTCTTGGGGCATTGGCCCTGACACGTCCCTGTCAACCATGTCACTGCAGGGATGCCCAACACCTCTGGCTTGGTCAGCCGCCGGAATGTGATTGCCACGTCGGATGCCACAGTGGTGTCACGGCTGAAGCAGGCAGGTGCCATCCCACTGGGTGTCACCAACTGCAGTGAGCTCTGCATGTGGTATGAGTCCAGTAACAGGGTCTATGGACGGACCAACAACCCCTATGACCTGCAGAGGATTGTGGGCGGCAGCTCAGGTGAGCCCCAGCACCTTGGCATGGTCCTGCACGAGTGGCAGGCTAAAATGCAGCAAGGGAAGAATTGCAAATCTCTGCACATGGTTTTAATGTGTCCCTGTACTCCTGCAGAGCTCACAGGCCTCTTTCCTTGGCACTGCTGTAGGCTATTGGGAAGTCCAGCTGCTTTGTCTCTCCTGGGTGTTTCATCTGGCATTGCTTCAGCTCACTCTGTGTTACTTTGGCACAAATTCCCCAGCTGTCCCCCAGCCATTGCTAAAGCAGGGGCAGCCCCCACCCCTCTGGGTCACTGTGAGGTGCTCCTGCTTTGGTGGATGATTTCCACCATAAACCTGTGGGGTTTTGCCATGTTTTCTCCTGTGCAGGTGGGGAGGGTGGCGTCCTGGCAGCTGCCTGCTCAGTCATAGGTGTGGGCTCTGACATCGGCGGCAGCATCCGGATGCCTGCCTTCTTCAATGGAGTCTTTGGCCATAAACCCACGACAGGTGAGGGAGTGTGGTGGTCTCCTCCTCCCCAGCAGAAACGCCATGAGATGGAATGGGGATTGTGGGATGTACCCATTTGGGACTCCATTGTGCTGGTCACTGGTGGGATTGCTGTAAGGGGACAGGTAACTCCTTGCATGGGACAAGGCACCTGCTGGAGCACAGCTGGGCTTGGCAGTGGGAAGGCTTTGATGGCAGAATGCCAGGAGCGTGAGAGATGGGAGGGGTTTTACCCAGGAATTGCATCCTTAACATGGGATGTTTTCCCAAGATTGGGATCTGCTGAGGTGTTTCTCTGGCGTTGGGTCGTGACTGGGTGCTTTTCCTCCCTTGCCCACCCCATGCACCTTGCCATCTGCACTTGTGAGATGTGCAGTTCCTGGGGAACCACATGCCCCTGTGCTCAGAGCACCACAGCAGGGCTCCCCTTGGTTGGAGGCAATGCTCAGGTTGGTACCCAACATCTCCCCTGTTTGCAGGGGTGGTACCCAACGATGGCCAGTTCCCAAACGCTCATGGAGTGAGGACCAGCTTCCTGTGCACGGGGCCCATGTGCCGCTACGCGGAGGACCTGGAGCCAGTGCTGAGGGTCATGGCTGGTCCCGGGGTCAGCAAGTGAGTCACTCCCTCTGCCCCCAGCTGCTGAGCTGGACTCAGCAGGTTCTCTGGTCTGCATAGCAGGTCAGCTCTTTGCACAAGACAGATCTGCACCCCACCCCATTTGTTTGTTACTGGTTTCCTTCCTCTGCCCCTGGCTTCAATGGGACCTTCACAGCTACAACTGTCCTTCACACCACTCACGTGCTCCTGGGAACAGGCAGCCATGGGCAGACTGTTTATTTCTACTTCACTTGTGAGCTGCTTCCCTGTGACCCTCCCCTCCTTGGGCTGCCCTTGCTCCTGGATGCTACAGGGCCTTCTTTGTGTTGCTGAATGATGAGTTTTTCATCCCACACCATTGCTAGTTCAGTTCCCTCATAGGTCTGTGCAACCAAGAGCCTGCTATGTGCAGGTGCCAGTGAGGAGCAGAGCGGAGATGGGGCAGAGAGGGCAGCCCTCTGTGCCACAGCCTGCATGCAGCTGTTCTCTCTGTTACCACTTCTGTTTTTTCCCAGATCTTGTGCAATCCCAACCTTGACCATAAACGGGCTTTGTAATCACAAGGTGCTTCTGGAGAGATAAGGATTTTCCGAGTGAGAACTTGCTGGGACTGATGGGGCGGGAAAGCAGCTGGATAGATTGGGGGCAGCAGGTGTCTGTGTGTCTTCAGGGTCTCACCTTGCCACCCTAGGGGACAGAGCAGGGTCTCCTGAGGACGCATTAACAAGTGTGTGAGCAGTTCTGGCAGCTGGGGAGGAGTTGGGGATGGGTTTGTGACAAAGCACCTTTCCCAGGCTGAAACTGAATGAGAAAGTGTCACTGGAGAAAATCAAATTCCACTGCATGGATCATGATGGCGGGTCCGTTTTTGTGTCACCTGTGGACAAGGAGATCTTGGAGGCCCAAAAGAAGGTAGGAAGGAGCAGATTTTGGTTCTCACAGGGGTGAGCCTGAAGATAGAACCTGGGGACCCCAGTCAGGGGAGCCCTGGGGAGGGGAGGGAGCTGCTCTGGGTGTGGCTCCTGTGGGGGCTGGCAGGAGAGCTGGAGAGGCAACCTCTTGTCCTGTGCTTCCAGGGATTAAAAACTGGAAATGACTTTTTCTTCTGTGCTAAAGAATAAACAAGGAGAAGATCTTGCGAGTAGATGCCCTTGCTCTCCTCTCTGTACTTTCCATGGGCTGATGGCAGCACGTCACATTCTTATGGAAAAACACCCTTCCTGCTCTTCCCTTCAGGTGGTGGAGCACATCGAAAGTGACCTGGGGGTCCAAGTTCAGCGTGTGGCAATCCACAAGATGAAGTATTCTTTCCAGATCTGGTCAGCCATGATGTCATCTAAGGACAGCAATGGGCAGGTGCGTCAGACCCAGCTGACAAAGGCACAAATTTGGTGGCATCAAGGAAGAATCATCTGTTTGGGGCCAGCTGTGGAGAGCTATAGGCTTTCAAGACCCTGCCTGAGGGCTTTCCCTTCTCCATTTGTTCCCCCAGTCCTCCCTTCATTTCTTCCCAAAGATGCACAGTCCCTTATCCTTTGCACTCCCATGGGATGGGCAGTGGCTTCCAGCAGAGGAGCAACGTAGTATAAGGATATAAGGACGAAAGGTCATTTTGACACACTGACCTTTTCCATGCAGGTTGGTAAGTCAGCCAAGCAGGGAGCATCCTGCCTCACTCTTGGCTCCATGCTGTGTCTTCTGACGTTGTAGGCTGGGATTAACACCCTTTAAGATGCCAGGACAAGCAGGGAATTAGCAGCTTTCCAGCAGTAGGCCTGCCTGTGTTATTTTTCCTTTGAATTGCAGCCACTGTGCTATGCTTTGTGTGTGCAGGGAAGTATTTTGTAGCAAAAATAAACTCTCAGGAGCGTCATACCTTGTGCATTCCTGGCATGCAAGCAGCAGTGGGAAACAACCCAGCCCCATGCACTAGGGAGGGCACATTTGGCTCTTCTGCCTCTTTCCTGGTCCCATGGCCCTGTCAGGAGTAAATGCCTCCAAGACACTATCCGGAGCACCATTCCTTGCATCATATCAGTTGGATGCTGAAAGGTGCTGCTTTGGGGCCTCTTCTTCCGTGCTTCCTCCTTTCTGTCTCTGGCAGGGAGAGATGCTCCTGCTGCCACCCTGGGTCAGTGCTAGAGCTGCATAGCACTCCTGATGGGCCTCTCATGTGTGAGAATGGGAACAGCTCGTATCAGGATAATGGGACAGCTGGAATTTCACTGTCCCTTGAAGCTTGTGCCTCCCTGCTGTGTGCTGGCAGTACTGACAGGGGGAGTGTGTGTGTTACAGGAGGCACAGCGATTCACAGACCTGCTGGGGGACCATGGGAAGCCAGTGTGGCCGCTGTGGGAGCTGATGAAGTGGCTCGTGGGGATGTCTTCTCACACCTTACCAGCTATTGGTAAGTCTGGGAGAAGCCCTGGAAAGTGCAGAGGCAGTGGTGGGACGAGTGAATTGTTAAATGCAGGTAATCCCCTTCAGTGTCCAGCAAAGGGAGTTGAGGTTTGCACTGAGCAGTTCCAGCATAGTTTTGTAATGATACTCAGTGTCTTTGAGTCACATCCAGGCTCAAGAGAGAGTTGGTTGGATCTTTGATAAATGGGAGAAGAAGTGAGGATGATGGAGCTGAGGGCAGGGTTTAGTCCTGTTGTGAGTCCTGCCAGAACTGCTAAGGGCCCTTAGGGAGCCAGTCAGGGTCTGTACTGATCTTGTTTCACAGCAGCAGGTACCAGAGAACCCTAATCAGTTCAGTCATGCTGTTGTATAATGAGTGCTGAGGTTGTTCTGCCAGCTCTGCTTTATCCCAGCAGCTGGAAGAGCTGGAAATGAGGGGCAGGCTGAAAGCTTTTCTCTTGGTACCTTGGGGGGATGATGCCTGCAGAGCCATGCTAGGGGCAAACTCTGTGGGTACTGGTGGGGAGGGGGACTTGGGGGATGCACTAGGAGTGGGGGATGCTGTCTGTGGCCAGGCAATATGCTTTCTGCCCCACGTAACTCACAGTCCTCTCGCTCTATGTCCCCATTTGTACCCTTTCTCTGCAGCCTTGGGGCTGACAGAGAAGCTGATGAACCTCAACCCCAGTGGGAATGCCAAGCTGGTGAGCATGGGGAAGAGCCTGCAGGAGGAGATGGAGGCACTGCTGGGGCAGGATGGGGTGCTCCTCTACCCCTCACACCCCACCATCGCCCCCAAGCACCACTCCCCCATCTGCATGCCCTTCAACTTTGCCTACACAGGTGAGCAGCTCTGGCTTCTCTGGGGTGCATATAGGGCTGCAGGGATGCCCTCACCCACAGCAGCAGCGTGGGCTGGCAGCCAGGGTGTTGTATCCAAAGTGTTCTCATTGCTGAGAGTGGGCTGTGCAGCACAGAGAAGGGTCTGGCTGCTCCAGAACAAGGGTTGTTATACTTTGTGCTGTGTGGCATCTTTTACCTGCTGTCCACAGTGGGGTAGGTCTGATTGATGCATCTGATCTTGGTGGCCACTGTGCTCCAGAAGTGTTCCAGCTGCTGCCGTGGTTTACCAGGAATCCAAGAGCCAGCATATCTTGGGGTACAGTCTGGGGCTCCCTGCATGGCTTCCCTGTGGCCTGAGCACCTTGGTGCCTGCTGTCTATGCTGCCTGGCTTTGGAGTGATGGTGTCCCAAATGAGATCTTGGCATGCCATCCCTCGGGGGTGCCATTTGCAGACACGATGTGGGCACTGGGAATGTCTGGCCGGTAATATCTCTTGTCACTGTGTCTCTGCACAGCTGTGTCAAGCACCAGCTCCCAGGAGCCTGCTGCCATGTGTGGCAACAACCATCTGCCCAGGGTGGGAGCCTGGCGGTGATGTGTCCTGGTCACTGTGCACACTCTGACCCAGCCTTCTCTCTTCCAGCCATCTTCAATGTCCTGGGCCTGCCAGTGACACAGTGCCCACTGGGGCTGGGCAGCGAGGGGCTTCCACTGGGCATCCAGCTGGTGGCAGCTGCCTACAATGACCACCTGACACTGGCAGTGGCCCAGTACCTGGAGAACGCCTTCGGAGGATGGGTTTTACCAGGGAAAGTTTAGTCTTGGGAGGCAGGGACAGAGACAGTGGTGCCCAGGGAGGCAGTGGCAGGTGTTCCCTTTGCATCCACCTGCATCCTCCTGGGAGCAGCTGATGGTGCCTCCAGCCACTGGGCAGCCAAGCTGTTGCCGCTGGAATCTTCATCCCTGCAGCACCCTCTGTCAGGGAGATACCTGCCCTCCCTGAGTCCCTTGGGAGCCCCAGTGCTGCAGGCTGAGGGTGTCCTGCCTGCAGTAGGCACCGACCTTTTCCTGGCCATGGAGATGGACAGCTCTGTAACCCTTGCTGCTTTGAATACACTGAGTCAGAGCTGGGCAGAGGAGGTGCTGTCGGACTGCTGGGGAACAGCTGCCCATCTCATTTTGGGGGCCCCCCAGGTACATGAGGGTACTCCTTGGCCTGGCCCTGCTCAGAGTCCCATGCCAATCTGCTGCAGGGTTCCCCCTGCTCTCTGACCGAAAAGGGAGAGGGGCTGAGGGGGCTGGGCTGAGCCATATGCCTGCCTCTGCAGCAGTGCTTTGTGGGGTGGGGGGTGGTGGGCTCTGCCATATGTGCAGCTGGGGGGCCTGAGAGAAGGAGCTGTTGGTCTGAGAGCATTTGCAGCACTGGATAAAGTATGTCCTGCCTGTTTCTTCCACTTCTGTTTGGGAGGGATCACCCTGTCAGATGCCCTGCCAAGCTACCTGGCCTCTGCCCCAGGAGTGCACATGAGCAGCAATGTGGGCAGCTGGTCTGGGTGGACAGCAAACACAAAGTGTTCTCAGTGAAGTGTTCTCTATTAAAGAGCCTATCCAGACTGCTGTGGCTGTGTATCCTTGTTCCTGATGGCTGTTACTCTGCCAGCTCCCACTGGGCACTGGCCTTATCGCTCCTTGGGATATGTGGGGACTGCCCAGTGCTGCCAGCTGTTGGAGCACTGCAGGGACAGTAGTGGAGATGATGGCATCGGCCCCAGGGGTGGCACTTGGACACTGGGGGGCTCTTGCTTTGGAATGCCCAGGCTGACAGTGCTCAGCCCCTGCGGAGCTGAGCAGTGCCAGCAAGCTCCTCATGCTGCCATCGCTGGCTCCATTAGTCTTGTAATTGTGGCAACAGTTCTTGGGAAGCATGAGTCTGGATGCATTCTGTTCCAATAGGCTACCAAAGGCCTGGGGCTTGTGGGTTGATGCACAACCGCATGCCCATCCCTTGGGTTTTCCAGGGCAGAGTGAGGGTCCCAGCACTGCATGTCCAGCCCGCAGCACTGGTCTTGGCAAGGAGTTTGGTTTTGCAGGGGTGTCCTGGCCTGTGTCTGCCCTGCTGTGTGTTGCCCCTGGCCTGACCCCCATGCTCCTCTGTCCCCAAGCCACTGATGGTCCCTGCAGGGTGCAAGCAGGATGCTGGCACTGGCTGTGCCTCTGCTCTGGCACGCAGAGGGCACTGCTGAGCACCGGCAGTCTGCCAGGAGACTGCCAAGGAGGAAGCGAGGAAGGGAAAAAACACTGGCTTAGAGAAAAAGGCAGAAACCACCAAAGCTAAATCACGTGTCATGGGACGTCTCCTGGCATGGGGGCACAGAGGACACGGACCTATTCCCCACCTGGAGGGAGCCTGGCAGCTGAGCAGACCCTGATGATGCTTCCAGTGAACACTCAGACCCGGATGTGGGGTTGCTGAGCTGAGGGTGTTGTATTTAAAACAGCGTGGTGGGCACAGGTGGATTCCTGATACGGCAGAGGCCAGCAAGGAACTGTGTGGATCAAGGTAGGGAGGAGCCCTGGGGTCTCAGGGTGGTGTGACAAGGGGGGATGCAGGCAAAGGAGGGGATGTGTGGAGAATGGGGTTAAATCCCCATAATCTCAGTCAATGAGATGTCCAGAAAACCATACATTTACAGATGCCACAACATGGGGAGGGTTGCTGGGATTTTCCCTCTGGCCAAGGCAGAAGGGAAGTGGGTGTGCTGGGGTCACTGGAGGGCTAGCAGGGACGGTCCTGTGGCCACCCTCACTGCTGTGGAAGCACTGGCTTCCCTGAGCTGCCTTCTGCAGCTGGAGGAGCCCTGCACAGGCAGCCAGAGTCCTGGGGTCTCCATCACTTTCCCAGCTCTGTGCCCCTACAAGTCCCAGGAACTTCGTGGGGACTCTTTCTTCCTCCAGGCAAAAATGGTGCTGCCTTCACCAGGGTCTGCTGCAAAGCTGGGAGGGTTCTTGCTGGCCTCGGGGTGAGGGAAATGCCTAAACCCATTACCTGTGCTTTGGCTCTCGTGTTTCAGAGGTCTCGCATCTGAGCCCTTGCCCATAGTTTGCAGCTGCACATCCTTGCTTGTTGGCTGCTCCTCCTTGTTTCAAGCTCTGAATGCTGCATGGGACAGAAAACAGGGAAAGTGTTTTGTACTCTCCTGCCAAGGTGGCTGTGCTTGTAAAATTAGTGCAGTTAGTGTGAAATGGGAACAGCTGCAGTAAGCCAGCCCTAGAGGTGTCCTGTCTGGCCAGTGAATGCTCCCATCCCTCTGCCTTTGGAGGTGGCCCTGGGCTCTCCACCTTCACAGAGGGATGTGTCCCCACAATCAGTAAGTTGGCCTTGGTGGCCTCAAAGCCCTTGCACATTTACCCCGGGAGAAGAAGGTTACCTCCATAGCCATGAAGAGCAGGGAAAGATTCCTGGTAAACTGAATGGTGGGGCAAGGGCAAGCTAAGGAGGGGCTAGCCAGGTGTCAGACACAGGTGCCCCATGGGACCAGCCTCTGCTGTGGTTCACAGGACTGAGGTCTCTGCTAACAGCCCAAGGGGGTCCCTCGGGGTGCCCCATTGCAGCTGGTTGGGTGTTGGCACACACGGTGCTCTCCCCATACCAGGGAAGCTGTGGGAGGGCTGGGGATGTCCTAGAACTGGTTTCACTGCTTGTGCCAGTGTGAGTCATGCCCAGAGCTGGGCTGAGTCACATCCACAGTGGTATGAGTATCAGGCAAATAGGTTTCTCAGAACCACATCCCCATGACGTCGGCAGCATGGCTTTTCACCACAGGGTACCAGAGGTGAGCACAACAGAAGAGTCCTGCAGCACATACACAGTGCTGTGGCAGAGTGTGGCAGCTGCTCACTGTCCCTGCGGGTGCACTTGCCACACTGCTGCTTCATCCATCCCAGGGTGTGGCAGGGGATCAGTCCCTGCCTCTCCATATCGGGCACCTCTGTGCCGCACTGAACAAGCAGACTCCATGGGCAAGGTTTGTCCGTGGATTGTGTCACTGACTGAAGCTTTCTCTAATCCCAGGTCCCAGCCGCTCATCATGTCTGCAGGTGGCCAAACAGCCCCAGCACATACATCCCTCACCACGGCCCTCAAAGCAGTGGCGTAGTGTGGGGACAGATGGATGGGCCGTGGCAGGATGAGCCCTGGCTTGCACCTCCTGATGTCCCTGGCCAGCTGCTCCCTTCTCCGGGGTAAGCTGGTGCTGGAGCTGCTGCCACAGGCTGTGGGGACCCTGGCTGCAGGGCAGGGGAGGTACAGGGATGCCTCTCAGGCATAGAGATGGTACCTGCAGAGAGGAGGGGACTGAGTGGTCTTCAGGGTGTGACAGGAAAGAAAACCCCAGGGTCAGCAACAGCTGTTCCGGGGTGTTGGTGCCTTTGGTGGGAGCATGGAGAGGGTGCTCTTAGTGTGCAAGACATCAGAGGGATACAGATGCTGAGCACCCTGCTGCAGAGTCAGTGATTGCCCACACTTGTCTGAAGCTGGGGCTTGCAGGAGTGGGAACGCAGTGACCAGCCAAGGAGGGGACCCTGCAGAGCAGAGGAGCACTGTCAGATACCCCTCTGCCCCCTCCCCAGGGATGCTACTGCAGCCACGGCACGTGAGGCTGGAGTCACAGAACTTCCATGTGTGGCTGCGGTGGGAGCCGGACCCCAGCTTGCCCAGTCATACCACCTATCAGGTGGAGTGGAGGACCCGGTAGGTGGGGAGGGGAGGGCAGAGGCTGTTGGGGACCTCTGGTAGCCAGAGGATTGTTGTCTGACAATAAATACCACAGAGTAACAGAGCAGTGGAGTTGGCAGGGACTGGCTTGTCCCACCCCTGAACAAACAAGGTCAGCTCAGGACCTTGTCCTGGTGGGTTTTGAACACCTTCAGGGATGGAGCCTTAACACCTCCCTGGGTAGCTTGGTCTCTTTCCTGGGCACTCTCCCACTAAAAGAACAAAGGGGTTGGTTTTGGGGGTTCTTTTTCCAATATACTGAATGGGATTTCCTGTACTTCAACCTGTGCCCACTGCATCTCAACCCCTCAGTGGCTCTCCCTACCCTCCTGTGTTTTCTCATAGCAGAGAGCACAGGTCAGAGTGTAGTGCCAGGTGCCATCTCTCCCCAAGAGGGACTCGACTTGCTGGTGATACCCCTCCTCACACACCCCAGGACACTGCTGGCTGACACCTGGGCTTTCCTGCACTTTCCACCTTGGCAGGATGGCGGTGCCTGGGCAGCCCTCCCTTTGGGCTAGGAAGGTGCCAAAAAGGAGCAATTCCTGTGCTTTCTCACTGCGCAGAACCTCGAGCTGGATCAAGGCAGATGCCTGCAAGGGGAACAGCACTGGCTCCTGGGTGTGTGAGCTGTATTTTGACAGGATCCACGATATGTACTGGGCACGGGTGAGAGCGGTGGCCGGAGGCAAGCAGTCTGAGTGGGCCAGTTCCAGCGAGCTGCAGCTGTACAGAGACAGTAAGGACCAGGGAGCTCCTCCAGCTGGGCTCTTCCTGGGGGGTTGGGCAATGGGTAGAGGGGTCCTTGAAGAGATCTTGTGGGATACAATGGGAAATCACATGAGGACACTGGTGGAAAAAGTGCTAAGAACCCTGACTGAAAGAAAGGGATGGGGCAGAGCTGCTGGAGGAGGACTGGGTGAAGAACAAGGGGATACAGGAGACACATTGAGGTGAGGATGATGCATGGAGGCCCCAGGCCAACAAGGTAATATAAGAATTTGCATTTCTGGAGAATGCAGTGAGCTGGGGCAGGAAAGAGGATACACCTCCAGGACTGGCTTTTGAAAGGCTCCCCTGCTCACCCCTTCCATGGTCTGGGAGGTGACTGATGAGGGTGTTTTTGCTCCAGCAAGATGAAGCTGGTGCAGGCAGGGGCAGTCCGTCTGGTGATGCCTTCACCTTGGCTGCCATGTTCACCAAGTGCAGAAATGGGCCTCTTCTCAGCCACAGATTGTCTGTCCTATCCTGTCCAGAAAGCCTGTCAGTTTCTTGGAGGCAGGAAAGACTCAGAACCCCTGATCACCCTCACAGGTGGTTGTTGCAATGAACCAAATGTGAGAGCTGCTAAATGGGGTGTACAGTGGCTATTTGCATTCCCTTCTTCATTCCATCTGCATCCAACAGGTGTGGGAATGGGTGCGCTCACCCAGAATGTGATTGCTCCTCTCAGCAGTGGGTCGCCAGGCCCTGGTGGATGGCCCAGGGGTGATGCCACAGGTCTGTTGATGCAAGGAGGAGGCAGAAGCAGTGCTGCCTGTCATGAAGACGTGGTGGCTGCCATTCCTAAAGCTTGTTTCACAGCACAAAGTGCCAACAGGCAAGACCCAAGGAGCTTCTGTGCACTGGGAGGGGGATGTCAGAAAAATATCATTTCTAGAGAAACAAGATGCCTGCCTTCTTTCAAAGGGCTTAACTTTTTTTTTCTTCCCCCCTCCCTACAGCAGTTGTGGGACCTCCCAAGTTGTCCTGGCTGCTCCAGGATCAAATCCTCAACGTAAATATCATCATGCCACTCACTCCCTATCAGAGAAGAACTGGTTCTTACAAGCCAGTGAACCGAGTGCTGCTGAAACTGTGGTACTGGCTGCACCTGTATGAGGGGGACCTGCTTGTCCAGCAGGTGTGTAGCAGCTGGGCAGGGGTCAGATCATGCAGGACTTGCACAAGATTTCCTGGTGCAGCAAAGCTGCTGTCTCAGGTTGCATCAGTGTGGGAGTGCCTGTGCCCCAGCCCTGTCTGCACCTGGCTGTGCATGCAGGTATGAGGTGCTCTGCACCCCCAATCTGGGGCTCACACTTCAGCAAGGCCCTTTCCTCCTTCAGGCTGAACTTGTAAAAAGAACCTGTGACCAATTCTGTTCAGATGAAAGGTGATGCCACAGAGGTTCCAGAATATGTTCTGGGACATGAACATCTTCTGGGGCACAGAATCAAGTGCTGGAGGTGCCAGGGAGCAGGGACTGTGGAGAAAGTGGGATGCTGGGGCTTTGCTGGGCAGTGGAGCCATGCACAGGCCCAAACTCCAGACACTTGTGGCCACCTGTCCCATCTACTTCCAGGTGCCCTGCAAACGGAGCAGCGAGGAAGTGCCATGCACCTTCGGGCACCTGAAGCCCAGCACACGGTACTGTGTCCATACGGCAGCCGCTGACATGGCCAGGGAGAGGAGCCGTGAGGCCAAGCAGTGCCTGGTGACTCCAGCGGATCGTGCAGGTGGGAGCACTCTTGCCAGATCAGCTGATACCATTGCATCTGGGTCCTGCTCGCAGTGCAGACTCGTGTGGAGGTGTGAGTCCCTCACCCCCAGCCATCATGGTCAGGGTTGTGACCCAGCGCTACCCTGTGGGGACCTCTCGAGGCGATGCTTTTTCACCATCTGCCTTGGGCTTGCCTCCTGGAACATCCTAGCCTGCCAGGAAGGGCTCCAGGGGAAACAGTGACACAGGGCAGGATGGGAGGGATGTGCTGGAGGTCTTCCACCCTTCAGCCTGCTGTGACCTCCCAACAGGCTTTCCCTGGGTCCTTGCTGTGCTGGGTGCCTTCTTTGTGCTGCTGCTGCTGAGTGTGGCCAGGCTGTGCTTCGTCCAGCTGCACATCTTCCTCAAGCCCTCTCACACACAACTCCCAAAAACACTGGTGAGTGATGGTCCTCCTCCAGCCTCTGCCCCATATGTGCCACAGCCACGCTGGGGTCCCCTATGTTTGCAGGGGCTCAGAACCTCCTTCCCTCCACCTCTTGCACCACCAAGCCCCTCTTGGTACACAGGTGCCTCCTCCACTGTCTGAACCACTGTGCCCCAAAGAGAAGGTACTGGCGGAGGGCCTCAGCCAGCCGTGGGTCACAGTGGAGGAGGGCATCTCAGGCAGCACAGCCCTCAATTTTCAGCATAATTTGTCACTCCCACGCTGGCAGGGGTTTCAGCTGGCTCAGGCTGATTGTGTCACTGCTTGTGTCCCTGCAGGCTCTCCTGAACAACGAACTGAGCATGACCATCCGGATGCATCCCCTTGAGCTCAAGGAGGACCCACTGGCCCTGCTCCTGCAGACTGTGCTCTCCTCCTGTGGGCCACCTGCTTCGCCCACAGTCCCCCTGTTCCTCCGAGGCCTCGTGCAGGACATGACCAGCTACTGCGCCAATGGGTTTGGCCCCGTCTGCCTGGAGGGAAGGGACCTGTCCTGCACCCACAGCCAGTTGGGACATACCATATGCTCTCAGATCCCGTCACAGCTGAAAAAGGATGGGGAAGCAGGTGATGGGGATGATGTGCTGGAGCAGCTGGTGCCAGTGGGACTGACTAGAAACAGCTACATAGGTGACAGGGAGAGACGGACACCTGAGACATGGCTGCACCTCCAGCTTTATTCCAAATGCCAGTGCCCAGCCCTGGGAGCAGGCAGCTGCCTTCCTCTGCCCATGCTGGGCAGGAGCTGCAGTCAGGAGGACCTGCAGGAGAGCCTTGGCACAGCCAGGCACTGGGTCCCACTCAGTTCTGTGAAACTGCCACTCAGTGAGGAGGAGGAAGAAGAAGGAGGGCAGCCCCTCTGTGCTCCCCGCCCCCTGCGTGACGACAGAACGGAGACAGGTGATGGCATCGTGCAGCGAGGTGACTCGGAGCAGGTGGCACAGGGTGTCCCCAGCCCCTGCCAGCCACCCCCTTTGCCCCACAACATCCTGGGGGCAGCTGCCTTCTCTGGTTATGAGCCACGTGCCCCGTGTGGGCCATAGTGAACCCCCAGCTCCCTGCACAGCCCAAGATGGCACCCAGAGCTCCCGGACACAGCTCCTGCCTGTCCCAACCTGCTGGGCTGGGGCAGGGTCCCATGGCCAGGCACAGGCGTGCTCCAGGCACAGCTGCCATGGATGGGTGGGACCCACATCTCCAGAGCTTCCCTTTGGTGTTTTGGTGCTCTGGAGCAAAAGCGTAAGGAGAACAGATGGAAGCTGAACCCCCAAAACCCTTATCTATTCATCCATTTGTATGTGTGTGGTACAGTATCTATACCAGTGCAAATTTATGTAGTACTCATATATATATATATATANAAACCCTTATCTATTCATCCATTTGTATGTGTGTGGTACAGTATCTATACCAGTGCAAATTTAGTGACAGAGGAGATTGGGGTTTTTTTTACTTCTCTGGCAATTCTGATTGTGTGCTGGAGCACACAATATCACTCATTTATTATAGAAAACTGGCTTCTATGCTCATTGTGTTACAGACCCAGCATGGCCCTGCCAGAACAGCAATTGGGAAAGACACTGGGAAAATCTGGGGGTTTTCCTGGCAGGAAATTGCACCCACAGGCTGATCTCTGTCTTGCTGTCCTGTGGGAAAAGGCTGGTTTTCAGCAACGTGGGGATACTTTTGTTATTCCTCCTGTCAGCACTGGGGTGATTCACAGCTGAAAAGACCCGCTCTGCAGTTGTTCATCAGGATGTGTTTCAAGGCTGCACCTGCAGACACAGAAGTGGTGGAATCGCTGTTTCAGTGCTGGGATCCTGAAAGAAAACAAAGATCTTTTCCCCCAGGAAAGAAAGCCCATAGCCTCAGGCTCTCAGGTGCAGATGATGGGCCTCCCAGGGCACTCCAGAGGCAGCAAGACCTTTCTGGCCTGGTACTTTCTGCCTGGGAGCAATCCTTGGTTTTATTCAGTTTTGGAAGTAGAACCAAAATTTCAGTGGTGATCTCCTCCCAGAAGGGAATGATGGTTCTTTCCCATAAGAAGGAAAGCACATACCCCTGGAGTTGTATAGCCAGATGATAGGCTGTCTATGGAAGGTTCTAACCAGCAAATCCTTTCTGTCATAGTCCCTTTTGCCTGGGAGGTATCCTTGAATTTATATAATTTTGGAAGTTGAATTGAAATGTCTGTGGTCTCCTGAAAGGAATGACAGTTTTTGCCCGTAGGAAGGAAAGCACTTTGTCCAGTAAGAGTGCTCTGGGAGCTTTATATGGATCAATCCCTGTATGTGTTCTAGTTTGGACTGGTGGTCCCATTTCCTTTGTGATGCAGGGTTGAAGTTCCCCTCTGTGGCATGGAAACCAATTTTGGGTCCACACACTGGGTGGTCTTGATGTACTTAATTGCTTTTCCTAGTATAGAGTGCTATTGGTTAGAGCTGTTGAACCACTACAGTGGGAATGTAAAAGCCAAGCTGTTGAGCTTTCCCTCTGAGTATCTGAGATGGTGGGGTTTGGTTTTGGATTCTGACTCTCTAAGACTTAAGGATTATGACAGAACATATTGCTGTGAAGGAAAGTGGAGATAGGGAGGGATGTGATGCTCTTCAGAGGGTGCTCTTGAAGGTGCAGCCACCAACAGTTTTCTCACCTGACACTTCTGTGAGCTATATTTTTGCCGGATGTTTTTCAGTTTTGTAGCTGGAATTTTCAAGATCAGTACTTAGACTTGCAGAGGAGTTCATGTTGCCATTTGAGTGTGGTGCAAATAAGAGTTTGCTCATGAAAGGGGAAGGTCACCACAAGCTCTCTATCATGACACATGTCCTTTGAGACTGGCGACTGAAGGTTTTTGGATCTGCACTTTGGGTTGTTGTTTTATGGGTACTACACATCGCTATCTGGTGGAACCGTGGAACGGAGACACTGGCGATCGTCCACTCGATGGCGGTGTGTACTTGAAAAAGACGTAAATGTATTCCGGTTCTGCTCCAAACCACCTACAATGAAGGTCCAAAGTGGAAAACGTCTTCCACTGCTCTCAAGGAAAATGTGCCAGCACAGAAAGATTTCACTGACCTTCCTTTCCATTTGCAAACGTGTATTCGCACAACAATCAAGTGGCAGTTCCTTTTCCTTGCAGCCTGAAAACTACACACACAGCCATGGTGTGCTCCACCTTCAGTCTCTGCTAGGTGTAGCATCACGTGCTTTTCAGTCTCGCAGAAAGCTTTCAGGCTACATCTTGCATGGATAATTGTGCTAGGGCAAAAAGCTTGCTCAGACCTTGATCCTTAGGTTTGGAAACTTGTATTTGCTCCACGATCAAGGGGCAGTCCTTTCCCCTTGCAGCCTATGAACTGCAGCTACACTGTGGAGCTCTGCACTGTCTTACTCAGTTATATGAACTGTCCAGCACTTTCACTGTCACACAGTCTGATAACACTTCTCACACAGAATCAACACCACTGCTGAATCTCCCCTTTGCCTTGCAGCCTTTTATGTTAACACTATGCACTTGGTACCCACAAAACAACAACCAAAAGTGCAGATCCAAAGGTGCAAAAGTCTAGTCGCCAAACAACAGTATCCTCGCCTCTGAAATAAACCTTTGAATCCTTTCCACTGCTTCGCCATTCATCTGCGTGCATTTTGCTTTACAGATCACACAGCTGGTGCTCTCATCCAGCTGGCCAGGTCTCAGCATATCAGAAGAGAGCCAGCTCTTTCCTGAGTCTCTGGCAGGGTGATGGTGCTGGGGTCCCCACAGGTGATTCAGGCAGTTACCCCTGCCCTGGCCCAGGTGTAGCTGAAGCAATGGGGATGTCGCCACTCATATGTAAGACTTGTTCATGCAGAGTGGAAAAAGGCAGAAGATGGGGTTTTTCTGCTTTGCCTTGGCGGTACAAGCACCATGTGGGGCTCTGTAAAGCCAAGGAGAGAAGGTGTGACACTTGCTGGGATTGAGGTCCCAGCACATCCAAACAGAGACCTGTGTGCAGCAAGGGGTCTATGTGGAGTGTCTGGATTAGACCCTGCTTTGGTCTCTCTGGCCAGGCCAGGTATTATGTGCTGAGCAGGATGGAGCTGGGTCACGTGCAAACGCTCAGTCACAGGCAAGCCCCCAGGCACAGCAGGACACCTGGCCAGTCCCTCCACCACCACTGCAGCCTCAGATGTGTGCATACACCTGGCTCCTGCCTCAGCATCCCACACTCCCTCCACAGCCTGGAGGTGGGTGAGCCAGCAGCTGAGCTCATTGCACCCTGCAGCACCATCTTCTCAGAGGTCAGATACCATCTCTGCTGCTGGGCTCAGGCCCATGGCACTGTGCCCGCAGGTACTGGCGCGGGGGCTGGTGAAAGCTCTGACTCACCACCATCAATCGGCTGTTCCTGCCTTCTCTCTGCAGTGTTTTCAGCTTCTGCTGGTGCCAGATCAAAGCAATGAGAGGAATATCGCTGCAAACAGCCCTTTATTAGAAACCGCAGGTTTAGAACTGTGCAAGAGGGTATTTCTTATTACTAATTCTAGGATAGTGGAGCTGCCAGTCTATGAAAATGCTGGAGAGTGGAAGATTGCTGTGTGCGGATTAATGGGACTTTCACAGCCGCTGCTGCATGGGAACCATTGTGCCTGACAAACATGAGGGATGTGATGGCTGCTGAAAACAACAGGGGGAAATCAAGCTGTAATATTTTTCAGACTGCCAGTACCAAGGAACAGCCTCGTTTGTCTTTGAGCACAGGAGGCAAAGCTACAGAGAGCAGGGTCTGCTCTGCCTCCTGTGCCCACCCTGCTCTGCCTGCTTTCCCTCCTGCCTGCCTGCCACCTCCCTGCGACAGCCAAGAGCTACCCCAAATCCTTACAGGCACCTCAAGCACTGTCCAGCATGTGTCTGTGTATTTGGCAGGGACCTGGGACCTCACTGAGTGAGGTCCTGTCACCCAGCCTACCTGTGCAAGTTGCCTTTGTGATGGCTCTGTACCTCCAGATGGGTTCTCAAGGTAGGACAGAGCAGCAGCATTGGAGCAGTCCTGCTGAACCCCATCCATCCAAAAAGGTTTTGTGGTTTGACAGGTCTGAGGGGCGACATCCAGGCCACTGGTTTCTGCTGCACCTTCCTCTCAGTGGTCTTAACTGCTTGGTTTGGCTGGGAAGTCTACTGGGATGTGGATGGGGACTGTGGGAGCCCCAAAATCTGGAGCTTGAGTGTGGTGTGTTTGGAGGGTGTGCCTGGAGAGGGCTGCAGCGCTCACAGGCTGCAGAGATGTGAACTTGCTGGCTCAGACCTGTGCAGGGTCTCTTCAGGCAGGAGCTTTTCTGCAGCTGAGTGGGTAAGAACCTAAGTGGGGCACTGGGGGTGCCCAGGGCACCACAGGGTAAAACTCATCCTGCTTCTTGTGCTGGTCTGGGAGTGCCCTTACCTGGGCATGCATGGCAAGGGTCTGCACTCAAGAGGTGCCATGGGCACCTGGCTGAAGCTAAGCTGCGGGAGTCACTTGTCACCTAGCTCTGTCACCAGGTCCCCTTGCTCTGCACAATGACCTTCCCTGTGTTGGACAGAGGAGCTCACCAGTGCTCTTCCCAGGGTCTGTGAGGTACGGCCAGTGCTTCCCATCCTCCAGATGCACGTCAGATTTTTGGTCTGTGGACAAGGAATGGTTGCCCAGCCTAACACTTTCCCAGTCCCTGGCACTGCCTCAGTAGCTCTCTGTCCCCCCAGGATCACGCATGCTCCTGGTGACAATCAGCACTAGCAGAGCTGCCCTCTGACCTGGCCACATCATCTCACCTCGCATCCTCCCTATGGCAACCGACTCCTGTTCATGTCCCCACAGAGGAAGTGATGAGCCTGCCTCCAGGGTTTTTCATTATATGACATGAAACTTGGCACCCAGGGGATGGAAAGCAAGCTAGATATGGATTTTTGTTTGGAGAGAAGTCCTAGCTGAGTGTCCACTTGGGATGATCGATTCACCTCAGCTGTCTCCCAGCTGGATCCATGCCTGGAAGTGGTAATGATCTCTGGGTAATGCACCTTCAATCAGCTCCATGAGAAATGACAGGTTTTGTGGTCAGCAGGGTCTCAGTCAGCCTCGTGGTTAAACCTTCCCTTGGCTCCTGCCCCCCACAGCAGACCCACAGCCCACATGTGTTCAGGATATTTCACATATTTTTTTATTTTCAGGAAAGAAAAACACTCTTCAGAAGGATGTTCTTGACCACTTGGTGAGTGAGGGTGACTCCCTGGACAAGGAGATGCCGCTGGGTCAAGAACTCCTGAAGGCCAGCTCCCCACAAGGTGCTAGCAAACCCCATTCTTGTCGGCCAGTAAATAGGGTCTGAGGAGCCCTGCTCAGGAGCTGACACTGCTCCCCTCCTGCTGTGATGGGCTAATTAAAAGATGGAATCTACTTTGCCATTGCCTTGAGCACGGAGCTAAAAAGTTTTGATGCAACAGCTGGGCTGCTGCAGGAGCTGAGCTGCTTGCAAAAGCCCCACAAGGTACCTCGCAAGGAGGCAGGTAGATGAGCTATTCTTAGCAAAAAA
>WBMV01007252.1:241174-367371 GCA_013396655.1 Campylorhamphus procurvoides
AGGAGATAAAACGTTGTTAAAATTAAGCACACAGCAATGACTTACTCTCCCAAATAAGGTATTCCAGGCAGACCTTGCCTTGGATACTGGGAAACCAGCCAATGGACAGTGAGGGCCCATCTTGGTACCAGGCTAACTTTGCTGGGATACAGGCGGACTGGCCAATGGGCATCCCAGGGCCACCACAGTGAGGGTATTTAAGGCAGAGCCCGGGAGGGGGGGGAACTGCTAGATGACAGCTATGGGATTGCTATAGGATTGCTGTAGGACTGATAGGAGCTATGGGAGCTGCTGCCACTGTTACTCTGCTTGCAGTTTCACTCTTTGGAGGCCACAGAGTGACCAGGGAAGAAGCCAAAGATCTCCTAACTTGCAAGCCAGCAGCATTTCATAGTGGTGGTAACTCCTGTCCTGTGCTTTTAACACTTACCCTTAGCTTTTCCTACTTTTCTATATTTCTTCTTCCTCTCCGCTCTTTTGTGCTACAAAAGAGACTTGAATTATCATGTTGGAATCCAGCATCTGGCCTCTTTTGTGCCTTAATCTCGTTTGTAGGAATGTTTTAGACCTGGTTCCCCTCCATATCTAAGTGGATCAGAACATCTGTGAGCTGGCTTGGCCACATGGGCACCGCACACGCGTGATGGGGATGCTGCACCATGGCAGGTGGAAGACCTTGGTGCAGTCCTCTGGGAGATGGTGCTGCAAAGCCAGGGATTTATCCAGACAGACTGGGCCCCTGAGAAACCCAGTGAGAGGGGTGACTGCCCGGCTCCCAGTGGGTCAGAGGGCCTGAGCCACCATGGACCTGTGGAGAGGCCATGGCAAACAGCGGCTAGGCTTGGAGTGGAGAATGTGGAGGATGCCCATGGTTTAGGGTGGAGGATGTCCATGGTGTGGACCAGGGCATTCAGCTCCCAGGCTGCTGTGCTAGAACTGACTTCAGAGTTGAAGGAGAGCCTTGGATAAGAGAGGGACATCTCACTTCCTTCCTTTACACTGCCTGGCTGTAGCCCAGCAGTGCTGCAACCCTTTGCATGAGGATCTTTTCCTTCTTCTCACAGCTTGCTTCTGGAAATACTGTCACCAAGTGAGGGGTGCAGGAGCTTTGCCTGCCTGCCACCCCTCTCCCAGCACCTTCCAGTGGGGTCATCTGTGCATGGCCCTGCACCTGGCTGGTGTGCACAGAGTTTTGGAATATCTACAATCCCTGCTAGGGAAAAGGGGAGAGGATCTGCAGCAGGGGAGGGGTGTCACAGGGTGAGGGAGAGGCCCGCAAGGATCCAGAGTGCAGGACTGTTTCTCCCATAGCAGTGTACCTGTGGCAACACAAGAGTGACCACCGTGGCCTGGCAGGGAACTGCTGGCTACCAGCAGTAGATGAATAAATTCCTCCCACTGGAGCAGCATCCTGCGGTCGCTCCATCCCCACTCTGCACAGGGTCTTGCATCCTCCTACCGTGGCGTGTGTAGCGTGGGCAGACAGCAGAGTTTGTGCCCCAGAAGGGGATGTGCCTCCTGTCACATACATCCCAGGGATCCAGGGCAGCAGAGACTGGGGCTACAGCTTCACTTCTGCTAAATTTCACAAGGGGTTTCCACTGCAGGGAAGTTCCCTCTGCCCTGCAGCACCCTCCATGCCAGCAGCCTTGGCCCCTGGCTGACAGCACACCAGCAAAGCATATTAAAATAAAGTTTATTGCTGTTCTTAGTTTAAAAAAACCCAACAAACCAAAACCAAAACCCAGTAATAACAAACCCAGTCTCCAAACCCAGCACTGTCCGAGGCAGGCTTGCAAGGACACACCTTTAGTGCAAAGAGGGAAGTGGCAGTGAGGGCTGAGGGGGCTCTGCTTGCCGTGTGCCCACAGAACCCACTACAATCACTGTACAGTATTGATTTGCCCTGGGGCTGTTTGGGGAGGGCTGGCCAAATTCACGAGCTCTGGTAGGAGTCCTGGGGGAGCTGGAGGTGTCAGAGGAGGGAGCATGGGATATCGTTGCTGTGCAGAGCAGCTTTGACACCTCATGTCAGTGACATGGGACAAAAAAGCACAATGCTGAGCCAAGGGGCACCAGACCTGCTCACACCTCGCCACACACACAGCACTTTGCCAAGCAGCCACAGCTTGCTCTCCTGGGCTCTCTGGTGTGGAAACCAAATGTGTCGTATCCTGTGGCTGCTCCAAGTCTCAGATGCCTAAAGAGTTAGTGGGGACCAGGGGGATCTGGAGCTAGAGCATGGCTGTATCACCTGCAGGGTCCTGCAAGGCATGGAGAGGCTTTTTAGCTCTCAGGAGCCATGTAGGGACCTTGCAGCCAGTAGCACATGGCACGGGGTGCTGGCACCTATGGGAGGGATGCCCTGATCCTCAGCCCTCAATCCTCAGACCTTTCTGGGTCCTCTCACCCCTTGTTCTCTTCCATGGCAGGCCATGGCACTGTCACACCAGGCGTCACCCCTAGCACCCACCTTCCCCCATGTCCTCGCCCCGGGGAGTCGGATGCACATCACAGCCCTCAGCAGTGAGCACCATTTGTCACTGCTGGGGCAGAGCCTTTCAGTGTCTTCAGAAGGAGCTGGATGCCTTGGGGGAGGAGAGGGCCGCCCAAATGCCAGCCCCAGGGGCTCTGCAGAGTGGCACCAGGTGAATTCAAACAGCTCCAGCTCAGGGAAGGCACTGGGATCCCAGGGTGGGCACAGGGTGGCTGGGACCACACAGGGCTGACAGAGCAGCCCTGTCTGCATAATGGGATGAAGAGGCCAGGCTGGCCCAGCCATTTGGGGGGTCTCATTTCTTCCACAAAAGTGCCATTGAGGGGAGCTAGTGCTTAGCTTCTCCCACCACACACAGTCACAGGTCACGAGACATGTTTTCAGGCATCAGGGATGCAGCTGCATCCAGACTGGACCAGTGTATATGCATGGTAAGTACTGACAGTGCCCAGCAGTGCAGGAGGAGGAGGCAGCAGCAGGGGCTGTGAAGCAAGGCTATTTCTGAAACGCAGAGGCTAGCAATGCTGCAAACCCTCTCCAGTTCCTCTATTGGCTGGTTTTGGTTGTGTCAGGACTGCGGAGTCGGAGGGCTTGGCCAGGACAACGCTGCCAGCCCACCCCATGCTGGGGTTAGGTCATCTTCCTGGCAACGCTGGCATAGGTGTGCTCGATCTCCTCATCTGCGGGACACGTGTGATTGAACTCATCACAGGCATAGGCATTGTTGAGGTAGCGCCAGACACCCGTCATGTCCTCTGGGATCTCAAAGTCACGGTACTTTTTGGCTGCAATCTAGAGGGGAATAGAGGAGGAGGAGGTTCACTCTCTGGATTTGGGGAGAGACTCCCTGTCAAACCCTCTTGGAGCAGGTGCCCCCACCCTGGCCTTGGGGGCTGGTGCCATTACCTTGATGATGTGCAGTTTGGGCAGGAGGTTGCAATCAGCCAGTGTCAGGTGGTCTCCGTCCAGGAATTTCCTCTTGGAGACAGTGATGTCCTCCACACTATCCTGATCAATCTCCTCTGGGAGAGGAGTGTTCATATAATTATCCAGGCGATGAAACTCCCGCAGCAGGGCCTTCTCAAAATCTGGGAGGGCAGGAAACCAAGAGCAGTGAGCCAGTGACCCTGGACTCCCAGCTGAGCCTCAGGCTGTGCTGGGCTGGCTGAGCCTCTCCCAGGCTTTGCAGAGAGGGAAAAAGCCTTCAGGGCCACATGAGTGAGTCACAGCATTGACCCTGGCCAGACTCTGCTTCCAGGGGACCGCAGCAGCATCTCCCCATGCTCTGCTTGGGGAGATGCTGCTTGTTATCCCCAAGGAGCACACAGCTGCCTTCACTCTTCCCACCTGCCCCTCCACTTCCCACTGAGGCTTTGGTGGGGCAGGCAGCAGGAACCTTACCCCAGCGTCAGGATTTGCCTGCAGACAAAAGCATCTCTCCTGCCTGCAGAGCAGAGGATTACAGCCCAGCAACCCCCAGCCACAATCCTTACTGATATTTGCTTCCTTGCGTGGGTTCTTGATGTACGCTGAGAACTTGGCAAAGATGTCACTGCCCACGTCGAAGGACTCCTTGTACTTGGGACTCAGGTGTGGATACCTTGAAAGAGACACTCATGTCAGTGCAGGCAGGGATGGAGTGGGGAAGCAGTGGTGTCAGCTCCTGGGCTGCTATGCCCAGAGCTGGTACTGGAGGATGCAGGGAGTGTTCAGCTGTCTGTGGGAGAACTGCCATGCTGTGAATTACTGCAGCTGCTACCCTGTGAGTTGTGTCATCTATGCTGGGTGTTTGCCAGGGGACAATCTCAGGGCAGAAACTCCACGAATGCTGGTAGCAGTGGAGCCCTGGAGAAAAGCTCTGCCTGCAGGCAGTTCTGGCCCAGCCCAGAGGATGGACATTTGCACAGACGGGTCTTGGAAACCCAAAAGTTTCCATGACTTCCTCAGGAACTGTCTCCTGATGTCCCAGGGTGCGCTGGGCAGCTCTGACAAATGCATTTGAACTTCCTCTTCTGCAGCAGTGGGAGGGCATCTGCGGCCACTGAGGGCATGGGGAAGGCTGGTTTGGGGGGCTGCAGGCAGAGCCCCAGTGAGCCTGGGGGGGACCACCCCCACAGCAGCCCTGCGGGTCACCTGCACTGCTGCAGTCAAGCCAGGGTGTTTGCTTTTGCTCACTGGATATGAGGGAACAAAGAGGGTCTCTCATTCTCCCTCTGCCTCAACACCAGCTGCCACAGCCAGTGGCAAAACCACCAGTTCCAGGGCCCCTGCAGGGACCTCCCCACACTCCTCCTCTGCCCCCAGTGAGGGGGGTGTGATGATTGGTGCACTTCCTCTCGTTGTTTCCCATCCCTGCTGTCCCCGTGCCCTCCCTGGGGGACCCAGCTCCTCAACATCACAGCCCCTGCCCTGCAGAGCAGGCTCTGGGACTGGGATGGCTATTCCCCTCCGTGGGCTGCCCTGGGGCATCTCCTGACACCCTGCCCCGGTTTCCCAATCTGCAAAGTGCTGGACAACACTGTGGCGGCCCGAAAGCAATGAGGAGGGAGTTTGTAGTTACGTGGGTGGGCACAGGGTCTGCTCCAGGAACTCCTCAATCTTGATGAAGTCTGTTTTCAGCTCCTTGTTGAACAGCAAGAAGGGTGGGTTGGTGCCTGGTGCTAAATCTTTCAGCTCCTCAGGCTTCCTGAAGGGAAGAAAACAAGCAGGCTCAGAGCCTGCAGCCTGTCTGCCCCCACCAGCCCCAGGGCAAGTGGCCAAGGTGAAGGTGGAGGGGTGGGAGGGAGTGCAGGACCAGGAGCATCCCCACTTGCACCCTCTGCTGGCTTTGGGGAGCTGGCAAGTGCCCCCCACCCCAGCCTCTTGATCTGCCCTGTGGTTCCTCTGACTCATCCTTGCATCCAGCTTGACAGGAGGTCCCTGAGCCATGCACCTGTTGGCAGGTGGCCCAAGTCCCATGCTGGCCCACCCCTGAACCCCACACATTGCGGGCAGTGTGTGCGCAGGGATTGCCCCTGTGTAGTGGCACACTGGCTATGGAGTGGGCAGGGGGGAGAAGTGCTGATGAGGAAGCTGAGCACGGGGTATCCTGCCCCACTGCTGGCACAGGGCTACAGAGCTATCTCACCTGGTCATGTCCACCGTGGTGACATTGAACTTGACCCCTTTGAGCCACAGCACCATGAAGAGGCGCTGGCAGAAGGGACAGTTTCCGATGTTTTCTCCATCCAGACCAGCCTGCCAGGAAAGCAGAGAAATGAGGATTTAACCCTCAGACAGGATGGCTGGAGCTGGAGGGTCACCAGAGACTGGCACACTGAGGGCTTGGACAGGTAGCCTGGCATGGCATGTCCCAACACTCAAGGCTCAGCTGTAGCCATGGCCCTGAGGCTACTGGGAAGGACACAGGGCATCCTCAGGATGCTCAGGGTTGGGTCCTTCCCAGAAATGTGAGAGAAATCTGGGAGGAAGTGAAGAAGGAGGCAGGGGAAGGAGGCAGAGGGTGACTGCTAATAGATGAGGAGGAAGGGAGGGTCCGCTTGGCTGGGAGGCCAGGCTGAAGAGGGTGGGAGAAGGGAAATGAGCTCATGTTTGCCAGGAAAAGAGCAGTTTGTTTTCATGCACTGTTCATGTCTGCCTTTAGTCTCATGTGCATTTAATGAACCCAGGCATGACTCCCCCAGGCTGGTGATGGCCAAGAACCACCCAGCAGCCTGCCCCAGGCTGAGAGCAGTGGGGCTGTGCCAAGGCGAACTCCTGCTGGTGTCCCACACAGCATCAGTAGGAAACAGAGATGACTTTCAGCTTCTAAAGTAAGCCCTTTCAGCCCCTCTGTATGGGCACAGCTGCCGTATCTCAGCAGTCAAGGAGCTGCTCTGTGAACAGGACAGGGTCAAACAGCAGCAGGAACATGGGAAGGTGAGGGGCTTGGACACCTGAGTCCCACCAGGGCTTCCTCACCAGAGACTCCCCCAGGTGATGCCTGTTCAGCTGTCCCAAAGGAAGGCAGCAAGCATGCAGAGTGAAACCAATTTCCTTGATGTGTAGCAGCTGGAAAATCCTTTCCAAAAAGGACTGAAACACCTTATGAGGAGTTTGGCAAGAGGAATGTGGCAGTTTCTCCCTGTGCATAAAAGCTGGCAGAGATGCTGCTCTGAGAAGGAAGTTGTGTTGAGAAGCAAAATGGCTCACAGGAAACTCAACTTCTTTTAAGAGAATGAACGGGTTCCTGAGTTGCACGTGAACCGTCGTGCTCTGGAGCATTGTGGCCACCCTACCTCAGCAGGAAGAAACAGCACAGCTCACACCAGCTTGCCACAGAGGGATGCTGCTCCCACAGAACCATGTGTCGTGGGACTTGAGCCCCAGTGGGACATCTCTGAGCTAAGTTGTGAGATCTGGTGGTGAGCTGAAGTCCAGAGGCTAAGCAGGAGGGTGATGACATTTTAGAGGATCTGGTGGAGTCAAACAGCAGCAAAAACATCCAGAGTGGGCAGCTGGAGGTGGCTCCAGAGCTCGCACCTCACTGGGGCTCCAAAGACAGGATGACTGAGGAGGCAGAGACCTGTGCCTGGCTGGAGGTAGGTGCTACAGTCACCTGTCTGTATCCACAGCTTCCCAGAAACAGTGGACTCTGGAGTGCTCAGCTTCTCCAGGAGAGACACACTAGCCTCGGAATCGCCCTGGAGGAGATTGTAAACAGATCAAAACAAAACCCTAACACTCCAGGTAGTGAGCTGGAGCAGGGGAGGTCTGCTTTTCCACCATGTCAACAGCTTTAAGTCCTTTCAGTGGAAAGAAAATTACTTTTAACAAGTATTTTTTATGCTCAGCTGTCATGGAATGATATTCCTGAGGAAGGAAACAGGAAGAAATGTGTTGGTTCCTTTGGGACATGCCCAACAGTGAAGCTGAACCCACACACGAGGCTGGTCATTGGCTATTAATAACAAGTGCTCCCAGGAGCCTACAACTCAGGAGCATCCTGTGTCACTAACAGCAAATAGGGCTTCTTTGGAAAGGTGTAAAAGTGGTCTCAGACTTCCTATGAAGGAGCTGGAGGTGGGACTCAGAGAACAGACTCAAGGACTGTCTGTGGGCAAGAGGGCAAGGCATCTCTGCTCCCCCTCCCCTCTGCATCACTGCTGCCACCTACAACCCCAAACTACCGCCATTCCTCGGAGCATCTACAGCACCAACGGCTCAGCAGGTGTTTTTGCGGCTGCCCAGCATGAGGACCAGTGATTTCCTTCCTTCTCTCCCGGCTGGCTGTGCTTCCCTCAGGTTCCCTGGCCTGGCACCAGGCTTAATTTGTCCTGTTGTCCCCCCAGGGGCTGTTGTGCTGAGCCATGGCAGCACATAGCTCTGGTGGAATCACACTAGGGCAGTGAAAAGGTGAGAAGGACAGGGAGCAGGGGAGGTGCCCTCACTGGGGCTGCTCTGGGCTCAGATGACTATGCTTGCCTGCTTCAGGCTTCTCTAGTGTTTGTCTAGTAGCTCCAGCCTCTGAGCAGCTCAGGCTGGTGTTCCCCTTCATCTTTTAAAAATAGAGAGGTGGGGAATTCTGGACTAGAGTGAAAAGAAAATCAGGGAGAAAGAATTAAGCCAGGCCCATCCCAGGATGCTCAGAGCCAAAACTTTTATCAAGAGGAAGCGGAGGGCAGTTCCACCAGTGCCTGGGCACTGCTGGGGGAGCACTGGGCTCTGCTGTCACCAGCTGGGCATGGGACGAGTGCCCAGGAGCCAGAGGCACTCAGGGGAGACTTGTGCCCTCCCTCCCTGGCAGATGCAGAGCAGCATGGCAGGGGAGTCATCACTATTCACTTCCTTCCCCAAAGAGCCTCCCCTGCTCCCCCTGCTGCAGCAAAGACTGGGGTGGGGGCACAGAGCCTGCAGCCTCTGCAGACTGACTTTCCTCACTCTTTTGCCCTCGGATGACGGATAAACCCAGCCTGGGCTAGCATGGCATCTCTAAAGGCATGCAGGCTTTCAGCCACAACTCTGAAACTTCACAAGGCATTCAAACACTAAAGTTCCTTGGCAGTTACTGTGGTTTCCCCTTGGTGAAACAGTTTGAAATGCAGTGGGAGGAAGGAACAGCTTTGCCTGCTTGGGGCACTGCTAAGTACTTGGCCCCCATGGGACCTGCCACAGTTCCTACAGGCACCCCAAGAGCCAGGAAGCAGCTGAATGCCTGGTGGGGCTGCTGGACAGAGCCTCCTCCAAGGCAGTGAGAGACCCCCAGCCGGAGGGACAATGCTCTTTCCAGGGGCACAGCAGGGTGAGGAATTGCCAGCCCCTGGGGGATCACCTACCGCCAACCCAAGGACAGAGCTGGAGCTGCTCTATGTCCTTGCCAAGGTAGAAAGCCAGGCAGGGTACCATGCATTGCCGTGTAGTACCAGTGAGTTCTTCCCATGATTTACAGCTGTCACTGGTCACAGCCATGTCTGGGGTGTCCCTGGTCCAGAGAGGTGCCAAGTGGCACAGGAAAGTGCCTGTCAGCAGCCAGAGCCGCTGTGTCTTTGGTAAAGCTGGGTCCTGAGTGCTGGGAGGGGGAGGCACATCATCAACTTAGCTGTGAGCAGACAAGACAGGAGGGTTTTTTCATGCTAAATTAAGGCACAGGGGAAGTCCTGACGACACTGCTGGTTTTCTGTTTCGCTTCCCTCTGAAAAGCCCCTTGAACTGCTGCCATTGCAGTCACCTCATGTATCATTTTCCTTTCCAGCCAACCCAGAAGTGCTAAGCAGGGAATTCAAGACCCAGATTACTTTCAGCAAGAATACACTTGTCAGGGTTCGGCTCAGCCAAGCTCAATGTCCACCAAGCAGTGCTGTGGCAATTTCAGCAAAGGGATGGGGAAGATCCCTCTTGGGAAGGCTCACATAATCCTTTCTAACCCATTTCCAACTACGACTTAAGATAGGCACCGTGCAGTGCCCAGCACTGCTGGGTGCCTGGGCCAGGGAAGCCAGTGCTCCAGCAGTCCTTTCATGCACCAAGCTGTCCCAGGAGGAGAGGAGCAAAGCTCATGGGACTGAGCAGCTACAGAGAAACCATCCTTAAAACCTCGATGTCATGGCACAGGGCAGCATCACACCCCCAGTCACTGTCACTTGACAGCATGTCCCAGAGCCCTGCTGACAGGGCTGCACGCACATGCAGTTACCAGCCATCAGCTTTGGCTCCTGTCTTTTTGCACCCCTCGTGTCCGCTACAGATATTTTGAATTTGAGTGTTAAAATATTCCAAGGAAAGCATTCAGAAAATTGCTTCACAGGGAAGAAACCAGAAACCATTTCCAGCGAATACCCCTCTGTAGTGCTGCCCCATTCTGTGAACACTTGGATTCCCGCACCAGCTTCCCAAGCCGTCCACGCTCGTTTCGCAACCCCGCTCACAGCAGAAGCTGAAGTGGCTGCTCCCAGCCCTCCTGCTTGCTGTTCCTAGGCTGAGGCTTGTCTTATCTGGGTTTCGAGAGGCACGTGTGTGCCCGCTCCCTCATCACACCAGCTGCCAGCAGTGCCACTCCCCTGGGGTGCACGACCACCACAAGACCAGGGCATCTTTCAGGCTGCTGGGCATGACACCCCATGGTCTCTGCACCACCACATGCCTGGTCGCTTCCTCTGGGCACCCACTTAGCCAGCCTTCATGGCAAGTAACACCAAATTTGGCGCCCATCTCCAGCCTCAAGGAACATGAAGATACTCTTGAATTCCCACCAACTGTGCCCAGCTGGATCCTGGTGAGGGTGAGCCAAAGAGTCACTGTCCGTCCCCTTACCCCAAGACCCACCTTCACAAACAGCTCAATCTCGGGCTCCTTGGCAGCGTTGTGACTGTCCATCCCGGCAGCGTGGGGAGGGACCGCTGGCTGCACACTGCTGTGGTGAGTGGGTCTGTCCTCTGCAAAGCTCTAACGTCAGCCTTTCGAAGGGCCGGCAGCTGGGGCCCCTCTTGCCCCGTGGAGGGCTGGGACTCGCCCTTTCCTTCCTTTTGAAGAAGGGAGGAGCAACAGGGTATGCGCCGGGACCTGCCAGCTAGAGGGGGAAGCTGCAAGGAGCCTTTCAGACGTGACTCAGCGCGGGTCTATCTGGTCATGTCCACGGGTCCCCTACCAGTCTATCGCACCCACCCAGGCGCTGCTCTGGTGCCTCGGAGCAGAGGGCTGGCGTCCGCCGCACTGCTGCCGTCACTTTCCAGCAGAGAGTAGGAGTTTGCCGAGGAAGAGTTTCGCCTGCTGCTCCTCCTGCTGCTCCAGCCTCGTCGTGGCCCTTCGCCACTCTCCCACCCTCACGCCGGTGTCTCGTGCTCCAGGGCTTCTTTATCTCTTCGGGGTGAACCCAGCTGACCTTCCCACTGCCTCCTCAGGCTGCGTTATGGTCGGGCAGCTGCCCGGAGGGAGGAGGGCACAGCTCCTCTCCCAGCCCACCACCCTCGGGGGACCCTTGGACGGGCTCCCCTGAGCACCTCTCGCTGCAAGGAGCAAGGCTGCACAGGGAAAAGGCTCAGGGAAGCTGAGTGGAGCAGCTCGGCCACCTGCCACCAGCTATTTTAAGTCAGGGCACAGCCCGAGGCAGGAAGGATTGCAAAACAGTCAAAGAGGGAGAGCAAACGGGCTGGAGCAGTGTCGGAAGTGGGAAACCCCAGAGTGCCGCTGGCAGCCTCCTAGCTGGGTGGTGTGTGGCAGGATGGTGAGATGGGATGTCTCCAGGACTGACCCCCGGCAGGGCCCCATTCCTGGAATTTGGGCTGTTTCGCAGGAAGAATGAACAGCTTGCTTTCCTCCCCAGGATGTCAGGAAAATGTTTGCTGACAGATCACCCTGGCTGTAGTCCCGGCAGAGTCAGCTTCCCAGCATCCGCGGGCTTAACTCTTGGGCAAGACCCGTCTCGCACTCCTGGACCCCATAGCCGGACCCATTCCACAAAACGGGGATCCCCGATCCTTGACTCAGCTTCTCCCCCCCAGCTCAGATAAGCTCCAACTTTCCTAAAAACAATCAATCCCTGATCAGGCAGCAATCGCCCCCCCCCCTCCCCCACCCCAAGGTAATTAGGATGGGAAGTGATTTTGCAGGCTCCCGGAGGAGGGTCCCCAGCAGAGATGTTTCTCCTGGTCCTGCTACACAGTCCAGACTGGAGTTTATGCTAGGGGCTGCAAGGAGGGAGGGAGGGGGTACGGGGGCCATTTTTCTTTCTGCCCAATCAAAGCTTTTGGAGAACTTGGAACTTTTCTCGAGGGGACGGGAAACTGCCTGACACTCCCACTATCGAGAGGGATGCACTAGTGGCGCTGTTAGTGCCCCCTGGGGCCATGGCAGCATCCTCAGCACCAGCTCGGCTCCCATCACCCAGGTCACATGTGCCGGTCCCTAGTGCCACAGCTGTGTGGGAAATAAAAGAATATGGTTTTATTACAAGCAACTCAGGAATTATTTTCTTTAGGCGTACCGTGGGAGTTGTAGGCTACCAGGTCCTGTCTGGAACTGGTGCCAGGGACAATTTGCGTTCGGGAATAGGGAATTATGAAAATAGGTAAAGATACGGCTGAAATGGGCCCCCGCCACGTGGCAAGCTCTCTGTGTGCAGTGGAAAGTGGTCATTCTGACCAGAAGACCCCATCTCCCTGCAGGGAGGCACGCCAAATCCAATCAGAAGAAGAAGCCCACTCCTCTCATTATACTAACAAGACGGGACTCTGGGGACACATAAAAAGCATGATTTTTGAGGTGTGGGTGTGCTTTTTGGACCTCCGTGGCCAGGGCACCCAGCACGTGCTGAAATACAAACTTTTTTCTGCTAAACTTCTTTATCTCACAGATATTTGTATCTTAACTAAATTGCATAAAAGAGATTTTTCTCACACCTGCCTCCCCGGCTGCCTCTGCCTGGGCAATGCTCAGCCTGTGGGAACCACCATGGCTCCTGACACTGCCGAATGCTGCTGTCTCTGCTGACCTCAGCCAGCCAGCAGCTCCAGTCCGCGCCATTTCCCTCCATCTCAAGTAGCAGGCAGGGATATTTAGCTCCTGCAGGCACGGGGTGCGGGATAGCACAATGCCCTCCTCACAAGATGCCGGAGTGCCCAACACCTGGACCCACAGGGGCTGTGGAGCAGAAGAGTGGCAGCAAAGAGGTCCCTGCCCACAGTGTTGGGTGCAGGGAGGGTGTTGGTCTTTTCTGCAGGAAGAGCTGCCTGGGAGGCAGTTCAGGGAGCCTTTCCCTTCCTCCTCACAGGGTGAATGGCCGGACATTTGCCGAAATGGAGATTACAGCACATATGTCTCCAGATTTCTGCCTCACTGTGTCTGGGAGAAAGCTGGAGGGCACTTCGGAAACCTCACCAAGCCCTGTCCCTCTGCTCAGGGGGAACAGAGGGAATTGGCTGCCGGTTTTCTCTGCCAGCAATGGTGATGCCAAGGCATGGCACTCGCATACCCGTCACAGAGTGCATTTGAAAACATGTCACTCCCTCCGTGGGGGAGGTGTCCCTGTGCTGAGAGTGAACCAGCTGTCCCGAGCAGGCCCTGGCCCTGGGCAGCAGACAAAGAGCGGGTGCACATGCGCCCGCCCGGCCCTGAGCTTTGCCAGGGCAGAGAAGTGAGCCATTGTCCCTGCGCAGTGTTAGCCCGGCGGGCGCCAGCCACCACCAAGGACCCGGGCGGCATAGGCTGCTTGGTGGGACACAGCGGCTGTGCCATGGCCAGGCTGGTGGGGCCAGCAGCAGTCCTGGTCCTCCTCTGCCTGGCTGTGGATCTGGAGGCCAGCCCGGAGCTCTCTGGTGAGTCGGGGTGCAGGCAGGAACGCGGGAGATGCTGGGGACCGTGCCGGTGTAATGGGAGGGCGAAGCGACAGCAGATCGGTGGGGTAGGGACAAGTGAGCTATAAACCATGGCAAGCCAGAGGGAGTTTGCCCAGGACGCTGGGATTTCTTTATCCCCCCGCAAGCCTGTGATCTGAAAACACATAGCACACCTCCCACAGCCCCGGTGTGCGTGAGGGAATGGCTCCCCCACTATGTTGCCCTCCCTCGGACACTTTGGAGACAAAAATGCAAAGAAAAAAATATCAAGCCAGCCCCTGAGTTTTGCTGAGTACCCCCCTCCAGCCATGATGCTCATGCCCTCAGTCCTAGGCAGTGTGTGGAGCTGAAGGAGCACCCAGGGCTGCCCTGTCTGCTTTTCCTGCTCTGGGAAGTGGAGGGAATAGATGGGCAGAAACTGTGCATGTTCCCTGGAAAGAGGTGATGGCTGCAGCCCCAGCCAAAACCACCTGTGAGTGGGGTTGCTACAGAGTGCCCTGACACAAGACACAGCAAGGGCCAGAGCCTCTTGCTGGGGCCATGCTGGTGAGCCTTATAGATGTAGCCAAGGCAGAAATCTGGGATCCCCTGTGCCCCAGCACTTTGAACAGTCAGGCTGGGCACCAGGCGTTCCCCAGGGATCATCTGGGAACAACCATGCACACCTTCCCTCTGCTTTGCCAGGCCTGGGTGGGTGAAAGCCTGATACTGTAGGGCAGGCTGTGATGAGGAGGATGTGATTTCATCTGGGCAGAGCTAATAGCACAACCACAGCACCAGGGACTGTGTCAGCCACACTGCTGGGCCACCAGAATCACAAAGTCTGCCTGCAGCCTCCTTGCTGTGCTGCCACCCAAAAAAATCATCTTCATAACTGCTCATTGCCCCAAAACAGAGTAATGGAATAACCTCTGTCCTCATGGCACTATTTGATCCTCAGTTTTAAAATACAAACTGCTGGTGCTGCTAACTGGCAGGACAGCAGAGCAGGGTGCCTGCTGCAAGGCTGGATTTGGGGAAACCCATTTCTTTTGTTTATTCCCTGAGTTCCCCACCATCAGCAGGATTTGGCTGAGCCCTCTGCACCTGGGGCTGTGCAGCAGCAGGAGGTTTGGGCAACCCCATATCTAGAACTGTCAGGGCAGGTGGCTTTGGAGGCAGTGCCAAGCAGAAGTCAAGGCCCAGGTAGCTCTGGAATCTTCAGGAGAGCCTGGCTGCTGCCAGGCGTGCGGCTGCAGGGGGGTATGTGGAGGAAGGGGATGGGGGCTGGCAGCTTGGGCAGGGCCCCATGTCCCTCACAGATCCCAGGATCCAGTGATACAGGGCAACCATATCACTGGACAGAGCTTGTCCTGCCCCCTCTTTGTGGGCACTGCACCCCAAGGGGTTGAACCAGCTCTGTGCCATCCAAGGAGCATCTCTGCATTGCACTGGACCCTCCTCTGCCTCTCCTTTCCTTTCTTCTCCATCATGCACAGGACCAATCAAGGGCTTTCTCGTGGGAGGCTGTGGCCCGCCACTCATTCATCCCCACTTGTGAGACATTAACTCTGGGCTGGAGGCAGCTCCCAGCTGCACCCACTGACGCCCCAGGGAGGGATGCTGTCTGCAGATGCCAAAGGGTTAGTGGCAGCAGGGAAGGTGAAAGGAGCTCTTTGTGCCTCTGAGCCTGGCACTGCTTTGCAGAGACAGAGAGGGGGGAGCTCATGGTCCCACCTTCTTATGTTGGTTTAGGGGACTTTGACATGCTGGAGGACAGGGTGCATATCCTGTCCTGGGCCCCAGTGCTGGGTGGGGGCTAGCGTGCAAATCCTTCCAAAGACCCCACAGCTGGGGACTGGGGTCTGTGACCCACTCAGCAGCCCCAGGTTGCCCTGTCCCCACCTCCCAGCCTCAAAATGATGCTTCCCCTTTGCTTTTGTTTTATTCAAAGATGCAAACTGCTCCACACATCACTTTTTTGTCAGTTTTTCCTGCTTCCTCAGCCTTCTCCACCAACCAGTACCTGCTCAGAGCACCTGGCAATTTGCAGAGCTGTTACTAAAACAGCTTCCTTGCCCACCCAGCACAGCTGATGCCAAGTGGAGCTGATCACTGCATGTTAAACCCTTGAAGAGGCTGGGCAGGACAGCCCCACCTCACTGTCCCCTGTAGGGAAAACAACAGGATCAGTGGTTTGCAACACTAACTAAGCAGGGTTAAAAGAGAGAAGCATTCCATTATGGGAATTCAAAGAGGGAAGAGCCAGTGCTTATTGGAAGGGCTGTGGGCCAGGAATGGTTCACACCGATGCACTGGGCTTCTCCAGCAGAGACCTGGGGCCAGCTGGGCTCAGGTGATGACCTGGTGGCTCACAGTCATCCACAGCAACACAGCCATCTGCAGGAACCCGCAGCAGCTGCTGGACCCTTTTCTCGTCTGGCTCATGGCTCAACTTATGACAGACTTGTGACCTGTGACAGAGCACATCCTCCTTGCCCTGACTCCAGGGATCCTTGCTGGGGGACCATCTCTGGCTCATCCTTGGTCTCTCCCTGACATGGCTTCATAAAAAACCTGATTTTCTCTAAACACTTGACAATTCCTCATGGGATTCTCCCATATATGTTTTCTCTGACTTGTTGTCCTGCCTTCAGCTGTCACTTCCTGTTGCTAACCAGCTCAGCTATTCCATGCTGCTTTCCTGCCTCTTGGCAGCAGTGCTGTGTGCAAGGTTTGCTGCAAGCCTGCCTTTGCTGCTGCCCCTCTCTGGTCCTCTTCACCCCATAAGTGCCCCAATCCTCATGGCCACCAGCACTTGGGATCCCAAGCACTGCCACTGCTGTGTCTCTAGTGTCTCCTTTGGACAATGCCAACACTGCTTTCCCCTTCCAGGGTACCTGCGCAAGGTGCTGAGGAACCACACTGCCCACACCTGCGATGGAGAGCAGCTCCTCATCCTCTGCCCTCGCAAAACCACCATCAGCATCCTCGGTGCCTTCTATGGGCGTCGTGTGCCCAGCTCCAACCTCTGCCCCAGCCCTGGCAATGCCTCCCAGGAGAACACCGAATGCACGTCTAGCACCGCCCATCTGGTAAGGGAGGGCTGGCTGCATGCTCCTCTGACCCCATGAAGCATCCTGCAAACAGAGTTCAGGGTCCCCCTCCCTGCAGGATGGAGAGTCCGGCTTATTATAGACATTTGGTGACTGAAGGGCAGGTCCGGGAGCAGTTCTGTGTAGCTCTGGTTCACGCTGGGATGGAGCTGCTCCAGCCAGGGGGCTGTGCTGGCACGAGGCTGGGATACCCGCTGCTGCTGAAGGAGCAGGGGTGTCCGGAGGGCAGAGAGCAGGGCTGCTGCCGAGGCTCAGCTCTGTTTAGGCAGCACCTGGGAAGAGACATTAATCGTGTTTCCTTTGTGAATATCCCTTCTGGCAGCCAGCGAAGACAAGGGGAGGCTTAGTCCTGCGCTGGACGGAGGGGACAGGGACAGAAGGAGGGGAAGGAGAGATGAGAAGGGGCTGCGTTCTGGGTGCTGGGATCCTCGGTCCTGAGTCGCCAGGCGGCAGCGGGGGTCAGGTTTAGGGCCGGGAACAAACCACTCCCCGCCACTGCAGCCTCTGCTCCGCAGTGGGGCCGCTGCTGTGGGGAGAAGGAGACGGATACAGGGGTAGGGAGCACCACCCGATGCCGGGCTGCCCAGAGATTCCTGCCACAGCCACCCGCGGCTTGGCTGCGTGGGCAGGAGGGATCAGCTGCGGCGGCCACCTCGCGGGACCGGGGTGAGTCCTCGTCCCCACCTTGTGGCTGCGTGGGGACATTGCAAGGACCGCTGGGACGGGAGCGTACCGGGCAGTATCGGGGGAGCACACCTGCAGAGGTGTCACACGGGGCAGTGTCAGTACACACACCTGCACAGGTGGTACACGGGGGAGTGTCGGTGTGCACACCTGTAGATCGCATATGGGGCAGTGTCAGTGCACACACCTGCACAGGTGTCACATGGGGCACACCCACACATGTTACAGACGTGTGGTGTGGCATGTTGCGGCCTGCTGGCACAGGTAGTAGCAGATCTGTGCTGGCACACAGCTCAGCGTGGGTGCAGAGGAGGAGTTGGTTCAGGAACTGGGCTGTCTTGCATTGAAGGTGGGCAGGAGCAGCCATGGAATACCTCTGTGAAGTAAGAGGCTGTTTTCCTGAGCCTGGTGATGGCACTAGGGAAGAAGAGATGAGCACAGCCTCAGGACGCTTCACCCACCTCACATCTGTTTCCTTCTGCTCTCCAGAAGCTGCTTTCTGAGTGCCAGGACAAGCAGTGGTGCCAGTTCTCAGTGCACAGCCAAGTCTTTGGCCCGGACCCATGCCCTGGGACACAAAAATACCTCATCACTTCCTACAAGTGCCGGCCAGGTGAGATGGAGCAGGGTCTGGGGAATGCTGCATGGGCTCTTCCTGGCCTTGGCTGCTTGGAGCGGGGCAAGGAGGAGAGTAGGGCTGCTCCTGTACCTCACAGCCCTCATCCAACCCTGCCCTTGGCCTAAGGGAGGGACTGCAGCTGACACAGAATGCATTGAAACACTGTGGTGTCACTCCCTAGGGAACCATCGGGTCAAGACCGTGTGTGAGAATGAAAGGCTTAGGCTGCAGTGCCGACCAAAATCCATCCTGGCCATTTATTCTGCAAGTTATGGACGATTCTTGAAGGGCAAACCAGAGTGTGATGCCCTGAACACTGGGGGACCCCATATAGGTATGGCAGAATGGTTTGAGACAGAAATGGGGCCAGGAGCCATGAAGAGAGTATGGCACAAGTGCACCACTGGGCTGTACCTCTGCCCCTTGGCCCCCAGCTGGCCAGTACCTGGTGGACAGGGGCAGACAGCTCTGCCTGTGGGCCCATGCCTCATGTCTCTGCAGAGTGTTTGGCTCCAGATGCCCTGCGCAGGGTCTTCAAGAAGTGCCACCACAAGGGGAACTGCACCGTGGCTGCTGATGAGGCCACCTTTGGGGACCCGTGCCTCCCTGGCATGAAGAAGCAGCTGCGAGTCTCTTACACCTGTGGTGAGAGCTCCCTGTGGAACTGGGAGCACAGGGGACACTGGCAGAGTGCCTGCTGTGCCCACCTTATGCCAGGCAGGCAGAAGCACAGGGCTCTTCGGGGAGGCAGGGACTGCTGGGGAGGAGCAGGGTGGTGATGCTTGTTGTGTGCTCTCCTTGCAGTGCCCAAGCAGCTGCTGAAGGAGGTGGGCCCTGACACCTCGGACCCCTTCCTGCTCTCAGACTACATGCACGGTAACGTGAGGGGAGGGAGGTTACACCACAGGCACTGTGAGGCCATGTCCATGCTCAGGTGAACCAGCCTTTTCGTGGCCTGTGTCCCTATACCAGCTCCATCCTAGCATCTCTGTCCCATGGCTGAAGCCACCCCTTGGTTGATGCCCATATTTGAGGAGCTGGAAATGGGGTCTCCTGGGAGCAGGGGAGAGGAGGGCCCGCAGGATCATCCCCATGGGCAGCTGAACACTTATGCAGGAAGGATGGAGTGTGGTGTGGGGAAGGACAGTCAGGGCAGGCAGCTGGGCCACAAGGAGCTAGGAGCACCTCGTGTCTCAGCCTGCATCCCCTTATTGCTGCAGGTGGCTGGTACAAAGGGCCCAGGTTCTCCAGGCTCCAGGAAGACCGCATGATTTTTACTAGCTCTCTGGCAGCTTTTGCCCACCTCTGGGGTACGTGCCCTCCCCGGGTCTCAGGCAGCACCCAAGAGAGTGGGACAGGCTGGGAGGTGGCTGAGATCCCAGATGGCCCCAACTCAGCCCAGGGTTCATCTCAGAGACAGCCAGACCCCAGACCCTTCCAGGATGGTCAACAGGCATATGAGGGAGGAGGGTACTAAGCACCCATGCTGGGTTTGGAGTGGACAGGTAAGGCAGGAGCTCAGGGCTTGAACAAGCTCTGAGGACCTTCAGTATTAGCAGCTGTGGTATGGCTGTGGTCCTGCCTGTGGATCTTCCTATTCCAATGGGACAGGTTACGCACTGGGCCTCCTTCCTTCCTGCCCTGTTTGCAGGCGCTGATAGAGAACACTTCTCTTCAAGCAAAAATTTCCCTTGCTGGACAAAATTACTCATTTAATTCCTGATGAGATGATTCCTTCCCCTGCTCTGCCTACCCCACATCCCAAGAGAGGTTTTTTATGGGGAAAGGCACATTTTGGGACACTGGTGGGTGCTGATGAGGATCTGAGTGCAACTCTCATGGTGACTGGAAGTATCCTGTCTGTCCTGCCTGTGTAGCTTGGATGCTGAGGGCATTCCTGCTCCTCTCCTATTACTCCCATATGCCTGGCAGAGAGGGTTTGCAGGCACTGATAATCCACAGGCTGCAGAGCAGTTTGTACCTTGGTGTGTCTCTGCTCTTCCCCTCAGGTGTCCCAGAGAAAGTTGGTCTCTACTTTCTTTGCGGGGTCTCAGGAGGTCTCCTGCTGCTGCTGTGTATCATCAGCCCCAAAATGACCTTCCTCCAGGAGATGGGGGAGGCTCTGAAAGACCCAGAGCTGGGGAGCAGCTCGGAGCTGAGCAGGACCAAGCTGCGGGATGAGCAGGATGAAGACCTTCCTGATGACAGCTCCTCAGATTCCTCCTTCCGCCACCTCACCCGCACCTACCGGGCCACCGACAGCATCTTCGGCCCTGAGCTGACAGCAGCCATGGAGGGAGTGGTGGAGAACCAGGGCTATGGTGGGGAAGAGATCTGGATGCCCAGGGAGTCAAGCCCATATGCCATCCACAAGATCAAATCGGCCACCAAATAAGAACAGAAAGAGAAACATAAGAGAGACATAAGAGTTTGGGCTCCTTGGGGTGACTGGGCATCCTGAGCCGCAGCAGGGTCACGGCAGCTTCAGTGTGTCCATCAACCCACTACTCCATCAGCCTGGGAACCTCTAACATGGGGGTGAGATGCAGTCCCTGGTTGTGATGAGGGCCTGTGGGATGGCTCCGGGGGGTCACTGGCTCCTTCGCCACAGACACGCTGCTAACCCTAAGCTAACCTCCTTGTTCTCAGCTCGCATCATGTGGCTCTAGAGCTTAACCCTGCTCAGCCTCACCAAGCTCTTGGAGGATGTTTGCTCCCGTTTCTCCTTGGGTGCTGGCTTCCACCCCTGGGGCTGCAAACACATCCTGCACTCGGAGCAAGAACAGCCAGGACACAGAGGAGATGCAGGTGGAGCAGGTGCACCACCCAGCACAGCTCCACCAAGGTGCAGTCCCGGTGTCCCTGGGGAGTTGCTCCCTGGCAGTTGCTGCCAGCAGTTCAGCACAGCACTGTCTCTCACCTCCCTGAGGGCATTCGGGAACTCTGTCACCCCACATTGCTCTGTACTTTCCTTCGTGCTTTCCCCACTGGCAGAAAAGCCCTGGGGTTAACTTGCTGGGGCTTTTTCCAGTAAATAAATGCAACATCTCTTGGACACAACATCCCTCCCTGACTTCAGCCATTGGTAGTGAAAAGAGGAGAAAAATGAAGAGGCAAAGTTTATCCCTCCCTGCGCAAAACAGCTCCTTGCCTTCCCCCAGTGCTTCTGGAACTGGGCCATGGGGAGCAACAAGTAGGGCCTGTTTTACCATGGGAAAGGATAAGGTTTTAGCCTGGGGAAGGGAAAGGGGGGAAAGCAGTCTGTGTGAATCCCATGAATGATGCTTCCTTGTCGCTGCTTCTCTTGACCCTGAGGTTCCCTGTCTGGTAAGCAGTCCTGGAGCGAAGGTTCTCAGATGCCACACAGAGGGGCTTCTTGGCAGCCCTGTAGTGCCGGGGAGCTGGACTAGGGCTGGGGGCTGCTCCAGCTCTGAAAGGCAGCACAGGCTCTGTAGTGCTGTCGGAAGAGGCTGGATGGGAGCAGCGACCCAGCTCTCCTTATGACAGGGACTCGCTAGTCACAGATGCTCTTGAGCTAGTATGCAGCAGAGTCTAGCAGGGGGAACCAAGGACTTACATCCTGCCTGATGTGGGGCTTTGCTGAGGGAATGCCAGAGCCCAAGGAGAGCCTGAGAGGCTCTCACCTCCAACTGGCCCCCAGATCCTTAGATGACGGACCAGACTGAGGATCACAGCCTTCCCTCCATTCTTGAACAGCTCACACAGCTCCTCCTGCAGACTCACACCATCACCTTGCACTTCTTGCTCCCCTCATCTTTTCTCCCACACCAGCCATGTCTGATGGGGATTTCAGCTCATGTGGTGCAAGTCACAGCCCCTGTAGCAAGACTGGGCTTCTCAAGAGCCTCCCAAGGAGCACCAGCATAGTAGTGCCGTGGAGACTGGAAAAGCCGGCTTTCCCCATGCCAAGCCTGGGCAGGACAGGCAGACATAGACCTGTCCCAAAGCAGGCAGCTCATCCAGCCCCCGCAGAGCCGTGGGCAGACCTGGATGGGGGTTTTGGCTGAGGATCTTATCCCACAGGCCAATGCATCATGTTCCCATTGGCAGTGGAATGTGTCCTGGCTCTGCCTGGCTAGCATGCACCCAACTCATATTTTTGGCTGGGTTATACATTGCCCCAAAATGCACAAGGAGAGGTGGGCACCTGGATCCCACAAGGATCCCAGACCAGCAGCGAGCAAGCCTCAGAGAGCTCCCAGGTCAGGGACAGTGGCACTGACAGTGGGAGAGGTGAGGCTGGAAAGGACAAGTGGTCAAGGAGGAAACAGGGTGGGCTGGAGCTGCAGCAGCCCTGAAGCAGTTTTGGGGACCGAAGGGACCCAAGATCTGTGGGACCCAGATTTAAACCTCCACTGGCCCTGCGAGCACCCCGTGGATGTGCTACACCCCAAAGCCGTTCTGCAGTTCCTGGCTGTCTATGCCCCAGGTCTTTCTGCTGGAGATGTGGCAGAGCTGCCTGCACACAACCCAAGCCATGTGCCTGATCCTGCCCTCATGGCTCCTGGGGCAGCAGGTTTAAATCCCCTCAGATGCTGGCACTGGAGTGCTTCCCTAGCCAGGAGTTCACCAGCAAGAGCAGCACATGGGTGTGGGATTATATTAAAGGATTTTCTTGGGCTAAACTTAGGAATCTGGAAGGCATTTTGGAAATCTGGTGGCTGGGCGAAGCTCTCCTCTGCTGCAGCACTGAGCTCAGCTGAGTTTATCTCAGTGGGGGCTTCATTTGAGCCAGAACTTGGTGCAGTGCCAAAGCCCCCAAGAGCTGCTAAGGGCATGGGACCCCTGCACATGAGCCAAGGACTGTGCTAGTTCCACCCTGTTCTCTGGAAACCCACGAGGGAGCAGTGACACAGAGAGCATGCAGCTTGGAACATCAATCATGCGACTGACACATGACAAGTGGGTGACTTTTCTAAGACATGTTTATCAAGGAACAGCATGAGCTGTGGGTGTGAGGAGCCTCATGCATTCCTTTACCAACACATGGTAGTTGACTACATGCCAGCCTCGTTATCCCATGAGTACGACAGCCCGAGCAAGCCTTCTCTGAGCACTCCTGGCTGCGAGGCTGCTCCTCGAGGCAGGGAGAGCTCTGCCCTATGGCAGGTCCTTGGTTAGAGGCTGGTGTGGAGTGTAGCTCATGGTACAGGACTGTGATCTGTGCCTGGGTACCCCCGGCCCTGCCCTGGACCCTATGAATGCCCTCGATGGAGCCTCGGCCTGCAGGACACACAGAAGAGCAGGGGTGGATTATATATTCGAGGAAATCCTTCCCTGTGAGGGTGGGCAGGCCCTGGCACAGGTGGCCCAGAGAAGCTGTGGCTGCCCGATCCCTGGGAGCGTCCAAGGTCAGGCTGGAGCAACCTGGGCTAGTGGAAGGTGTGCCTGCCCGTGGTGAGCTTTAAGGTCCCTCCCGACCCAAACCATTGATTCTCCAAGCGATCCCAACCCTCCGTTCCCAACTCCGGCTCATGGGAGGCGCACAGCGAGCCTAAGACACACCCTCTCCTCCAAACCAGAGACCCCCAGGGCGCTAAAAAGGGGCAGCCCCGCGCTCTGAAGGGAGGAGGCAGAAAGGCCCCGCCTCGGGCGGGGGCGGCTGACTCAGAACCCCGCACAGGCCGCTCCCCTCAGGCCGAGGGAGCTGCGACCGTCACGACAACCCCACCATGACACCCCCGCCGGCCGTCACGGGACGGCTTTAAACGGCAGCCGGTCTCACCAATCACCGCCCGCACCTCCAGCCGCTGGCCCCGCCCCCGCCGCAAGCCCGCCCTCCCATTGGCCGCCTCGTCTGAATTTTAAACCCTGCCGCCCTGCCCCTTAGCAACCGCACCGGCTCACGCACGCCCATTGGCCACCGCTCAGCACCGCCTCGCACTCTGATTGGGCGAGGCTCGGCCAGTGGGATCCGGCCGCTACCGAACTGCTACTTTCAAAAGCGCCGGTGCCGGCTGAGCGGGGAGAGGGCATGGGTGAGTGCGGGGAACGCGGGATAGGGGCGTGCGTGGGTGAGTGCGGGGAACGCGGGCATGGGTTAGTGCGGGTTTGGGGCTGCAGGAGAGGATGCCAGGTGGACCTCGGGGCTGCGGTGGGGCAAGAAGTTCTGGGGGGCTCTGGGGCCCTCCCTCGGGCGGTGATTGTGAGCGGAGGGCGTGGGAACCCTGGAGGGTGCAGGGGAGTGGGGGCCACTGACCCGCCCGGCTCTCTGAGGGAGTGCAAGTCCTTGCATTCTTCTCTGGCATGTAGGAAGCTGGGAACTGCCTGCCCTCTCCTCCCTGCAGGGGTCTTTGCGTGGGGCTCTTAGGGCTCCATGTCCCCTCTTTCTTGGAAGGTGCACCCTCAGCCAGATCTGCTCCGTGCCTGGGCTTGTCGTTGGGCACCACCCACCTGCCGTGCTCAGAGAAAGGCTTGGGGTCAGTCCCTGCTGTGCTACCCCCCAGGAGGGACAAATGCTCCTGCTCTGCCCCAAGTCAAGAGGCTGTCCTAGGGAGCAGGCAGCAGCCCCCATCACACCCTGCTCTGCCCCCAGCTTGCTCGCGGAGGACAAGGGACAAGACACCATTGCCGAGGGAGAGGACACCATTGCCACGCAACACCAAGATGCTGACCACCAAGCAGGCACGAGCATGCAAGGTGGGCTCTGCTGTAGAGAATGTCGACCCGGAGAAGGTGAGTCCTGTGCCAGGAAAAGGGTTTGGGGGGCTCCTGTGGGGCAGCTGACCACTGTCTTCTAACAGCCTCTGTTGCAGGAGGAGAACTGTTACACCAAGAGGTCTTCATCTTCACCTCAGGGTGGGCCCAAGAAGAGGTCAGCATTTGGGGATATCACCAATGTGAGTACTTCTGTGAGGCTGGGGACTTTGGTGCCCCCTGTAAGCCCCCCATTGGCAGGAGGGGGTGTGTCCCATGCCCCACTAACAAGAGGAGAGGTCTCCCCACAAGGCATATCTGATTTCCCTCTGTGCAGCCCCTATATCCCATTGTTCTCACCCAAACAGGCTCGCAAGAACCAGACAGTGGCGGGGAAGAAGGAGGCCATCAAAGTGGCACCAGCCAAGGCACAGAAGGCACATGGTGTGCTGGGCGTGGCCAAGAACAACGAGATCAACCTAAAAAAGTGAGTAGCCATGGGGTTGCTGCAGGGCAGTGGGCAGCACCTGCAAACTTGTCCTATAGGGAAGAACAAGTGGCGGCAAGGGCTTCCCTTGGGTAATGGAGACCATGAGACAGATGTGGGGGGTAAACAGTAGATAAAATGGCATCAAGTTGTGCCAGGGGAAGCTTAGGTTGGACACGAGGAAACATTTCTCCCCATAAGGGTTGTCCAGGACAGTTGTAGAGTCGGCATCCATGGAGGGATTTAAAAGCTGTGTGGATGTGGCACTGGGGTACATGGTTTAGTGGTGAATATGGCAGAGATATAGGGAACAGTTGGACTTCTGGTCTTTAAAGGTCTTTTCCAGCCTAAATTATTCTAAGAGTCTCTGTGGACATATTTTAAGGGTGGTTTAGCCCCTTTCTGAGGCAGCAAAGGGCCCTGGAGAGCCCCATTCTGCAGGAGATTTGGCCTCCTCCCAGCAATGTTTTATACTCTTGTCCTGCCCAGGTCAATGAAGAAAACTCCCCCAACAGCTCCAGCAGAGCCTGAAGTGGATTCTATACCAGAGAAGCCAGTGCCTGTGCAGGAACTGAAGCCTTGCAACGAGAGGGTAGGGACCCTGGGCTTGCAGCATGGCTCTGGGTTCATCCTCACAGCACTGGTCTGTGGCTGCCACACCAGGGCACCAGGCAGTGCTCTGGAACTTGGAGAGGGTTGGGCTGGTGTGATGGGAAGCTGGAGAGGGTAGTAAAGTCCCCCACCATCTTCCTTCAAGAATTCTTTTATGAGGAAGAGTGCAGGGGCTGCAGGGTGATGAAGGTGGGTAGGAAAAGAAGTGCAGAGGGGCAGCAGCCTTGCCCTGATGGGGTGACTAGCACACACAGGGCTAAGGGCCTTCCCCTTACTGCTGCCTACTCCGTCACAACAGGTACCAGCAGTGGAGGACATTGACAAGGAGCAGCTGGGTGACCCCTATGCCAGTGCAGAATATGCCAAGGAGATCTTTGAATACATGCGGGAAAGAGAGGTGGGCAATGCCTGTCTGGGGGGTGGCAGCCCTCTCTGGGGAAGGGGTGACTGTGTGGGCAGAGCCACCCACTGACCAGAGGCTCTGAGCACTTGGCAGGGGCCTGCACAGTGTGGGAAGGGGTTTGTTTGAGGGGTGATATCTGTCCAGTCCCTGACAGCTAGTTCTTTGACAGGAGAAATTCATTCTTCCTGACTACATGGAGAAACAGGCAGACATCACTGGGGACATGCGTGCCATTCTTGTGGACTGGATGGTGGAGGTGCAGGTGAGGGGGCATGGACTTCTGCAGAACAGTCCCCCCATGCTGCCTTTGTCACATGCGACCTCAATGTGCTGGCAGAGGTTCCTGTGAGCATCTGCAGTGTGGAGCTGATCTTCCCCCTCCCAGGGCTTCCTCCCTCTGAGCCTGGCCCATGGGCACCCCTGGTCTCTCTGAGAGCTGAGGGGACAGGGCAGGCCTAGCTTCTGCCTGACACCCTGTCCCACCCCTTACCTGGATCCATACAGGAAAACTTTGAGCTGAACCACGAGACGCTGTACCTGGCTGTGAAGCTGGTAGACCACTACCTGGTGGAGGTGGTGAGCATGAGGGACAAGCTGCAGCTCATCGGCTCCACTGCCATCCTCATTGCCTCCAAATTTGAGGTAACTCCTTGCATGCTGTCCTGGGGTGCAGGAGCAGAAGGGGCTGTGCCTCTCTGGTCCCTGTGGGGTTTCGGAGGTCAGGTCCTCACAGTGCTGACCACTGCCCTGAGAGCTGCTGGGCTGGCATATCTGTTCTCATGTTCCCCCTTCCTGTCCCAAGGGCTGTAAGGCAGTCATGGTGGGCTGGATTCTGCCCTCCTAGTGTCACTGGAGACTTGTCTCTGCAGAGACTGTTAGCGCATCTGAGTTCACCTTATGCAAGCATGGAGTTCAAGCCAAGGGTTGGGGCAGTAGAGGCATTCACAGAAGCCCCCAAGGGCTGTTTTAAGAGTCCTCGTGGGGTCCAGCAGCATGTGAACCCTGACAGGGTCTGTAGAATGGGTGGGATCTCTTGAGTGGTGCTAGAATAACCCCCCATTGGGGTGCTGAGCAGTTGTGCCCTTGCAGGAGCGGTGCCCACCCTGTGTGGATGATTTCCTCTACATCTGCGATGATGCCTACAAGCGGGAGGAGCTCCTTGCCATGGAGATGAGCATCCTCAGCACACTCAAGTTCGACATCAACATCCCCATCCCCTACCGCTTCCTGCGGCGCTTTGCCAAGGTGGGCATAGCTTGGAGGGTGGGCTGGTGTCCAGGGGCCTCCAGGCACCCCTTGTGTTGGCCCCATGGTGTGGTGACATGCATTCCCAGAGCTTCAGGCTCCCAACTGGCAACAAGGAAGGTCTGTCCAGCCCCCTCAGGAGAGTTAAAGGGTGAGGATGCTGATTTGTGGTAGGCTGTGGGGATGTGGGATCAGTGTCATATGCCGCAGCGGTAGCACTCTGGAACTCAAGAATACTGGGGAGGGGAGCAGCTTTTCAGCATTGCTGAAAAGGCTGAGCCTTTCCCTGCCCACTGGCTGTAGTGTGCCCGTGCCACCATGGAGACGCTGACGCTAGCCCGCTTCCTCTGCGAGATAACGCTGCAGGAGTACGACTATGCCCGTGAGAGCCCCTCAAAGCTGGCTGCCAGCTGCCTGCTCCTGGCACTTACCATGAAGGACCTTGGGGGCTGGGTGAGTGCCTGCCTAATCCCCTGTCCTTGCCGAGGCACTACAGGGGTGTGGGAGGCAATGGACTGGTGGGTGGGATGATGCTCTAGGGCTATGATCAGATTTGGGGGGGCTGGAGAGGGATGATGTCTGTCCCGTCACTGAGAGGACCCAGTTTAGCCCTGTTGTCTCCTTGCAGACCCCGACACTGGAATACTACAGTGGATACAGTGTCCAGGACTTGCATCCCCTGGTGAAGAGGCTGAATTTCCTGCTCACGTATCAGCCCCGTGACAAGCTGAACACTGTGCGCAGCAAGTACTCACACAGGTGAGAGTCATGGGGCTCCGTCTCAGGCCTGTTCCCACTGCAGAAGGTGGCACCACAAGCACATCCCCTGGGCTGCTCTAGGGATCTGGGAGCACTGGTGAGTGGGTGTCAGGGCTGTGGCTGAGCTCTAAGCAATTGTGTTCTTTCCAGGGTCTTCTTCGAGGTTGCCAAACTTGCCCCCATGGACATGCTCAAGCTCGAGAAGACACTCACTAGCTGCTAGTCCTATGCTGTAAATAAGCCTGTAAATAACAGGGCACCCTTGGGCGAGGGGTACCATGTACATAAATAATAATTTTAACTGAGGAGGGAGAGGAAAAAAAAAAGAGTCATGTAACTGTTAATAAAATGTGTTTGTTAATAAAATGTGCCTGTCATGAATGCTGACAGTAGATTCCATGATGGGGGAGTTGGGAGCTGAGGGGTGAAGGCTGGAAAGGGATTCCCAATTCCCTCCTCCCCACCCCTCACCTTCCCCTTAGTCATGACACTACACGAGCAGCAGCAATGAGTATCTTCTCTCCAAATATTTACACAGCTTAACTACCCAGATCGGGATGGAGAAACTTTGCTTTGGCCCTGGCTCCTGTAGTGACCCTGTCAGGACTGGACTGTCCGTCAGACCACATCATTTTTGGGGTTAGACCTCTGCTGTAGTGTCTCCAGCCCAACAGGCTTGGGGAGAAGCAGTGGCTCCAGGGACACTGGGGACAGACAGATAAAGCGAGGCAAGCGAGGGGGCTTCACACACATGAGGCAGGGCAGGGACCTGTTCCTCTACCTCCACCTTGGTCCCTGTAAGCAGCACCCACCCAGCACCTGGGCTGGGCTGCTGCCCCACTGCCACCCTAGGGCAGGTTGCTGAGCTCCTTAATGGCCTGGAGGATCCTCTTCATGTGGCCCACCTTGGTGATCCCCAGGTCCTGCAGGAAGGAGAGAGGGAAGCCGATGCACTTGCAGGGGCCAGCCCTGGGCTCCCACTGGTGGGGAAGCCATAGGGCAGAGATGAGGCTGCACAGCCCAGCTCCACGTGCTGGAGCATGGTGCTTGCTTGGAACCCTCTCTCCTTTTACAAGCATGTCCTCATGCTTGGATGTAGGAGAGGGTAGGGTGCTGTTGATCCTGCTTTGGGGCAGGCGTGTGGAGCCTTGCAAGCTGGAGGTCCAGGGCCAGCCCCTCCCCTGCTTCTAGCCCATGTGCAAGCTGTGCAAGCTCAGCCCTACAGGGCCAAGTCAGCACCTGCCTAACCCTGCCACCAGGAGGGTTGGGGAGAGAAAGGCTGAGAGTCCCTCATAAGGGTATAAGGGGATTGTACCTTCAGGTCTCTCCTCTCCAGCAGGATCAACTCTGAGCCCTGGATGTCATGCCGAACAAAAATGTCTCTGTACTCCCCTAAACCGAGCGCTTCCAGCCAAGCTGCCACCTCCTCGGAGCCCCACTTGTCTGCTAGCAGAGGAAAAGCACAGAGGTGGCCTCAGGCCTGCAAAGTCAGCCGGACACAGCAGGGCAGGCAGCCAGCAGCCAGCATCCCTCCCATCCCACCCTTGGCTCCTGCAGGGCCAGAGGCTGCAGCAGGCTCAGGCTAGAGAGGTCTCTCCTCTCCTCAGCTTACTTACAGAACATCTGAGCTGCTCCCCTTCAACAAGGCTCCCAGCCCTGGGTGAGGGACTTACCCGAAGGGCTGGGCAGTACCATAGCCCCCTTCTCCCCCGTGCAGTGGTGCTACAGGGCTGGGGGACTCCACATGTCTGACAGCAGAAGAAGTAAGCTTTAAGGGGCTACAGGTGACAAAGGTGACATCCCCAGGCAGCCAGGACATGCCCTGTCCCCTTCCCAAGGGTCCTTCCACAGCATGCCCAGGATAGGAGGCCAAGATACAGGTCAGCAGAGGGGGATCCCTACCAGTACAGGCTGCACCTGTCTCTCCCTGGCACACTGCTCGCTTTACCTGGGAGCGCTCTGTTGGCCTTCTGCTTTTGCAGCTTATCCTTCTCCTTCCTGGGCTTTGGGATGTTGAGGCGAAGCTTGAAGCTGCCCTTGTTGGCACTACCAGCACCTTCCTGCAAGAAGCCAGGCTGAGCAGGGTGCTACAGTTCCCCAGAGACACCCCCGAGTCACTGTGCACCCACCTCCTCAGCAGGGTGGGCAACGGGCCCTAGCCAGTGGATGTCCAGCAGCCGCTGCAGCTCCTGGCCTAGCACACTCAGGGGGCCATGAAGTGCCTCCTCCTCCTGCGGCGAATCCAGCTGTGGGGGACAGGGACCATCATCACCCCTGCTGCCACCCTGAGAGGTACCACAGGCCTCTCTGTTGAGGGATTTTGAGTGCTATCCAGCCACTCACTCACCGCCTTCCCTTCCAGGAATGCCCTGGTCTCAGCGTACAGCTCCTTGATGCTCAGCACCACCTCCACAGCCACATTCCTGCTGAGACACTGCAGGGCACAGAGGGGTAACTCCTTCAGCAGCAGGGCCCCAGAGGAACCAGGAGGAGGCTGCCTTGTACTCCCAGCTCACCTCTGAGGTGCCAGCAGCTTTGTTGGAGAGGGCTTCACTCAGCGCCAGGGAGCTGGCATTGACTGCATGCGCCAGCTCCTGCTCCACAGCTTTGTGAGCTTTGGCTGCTTCATGGATCCTGTGGGTTACAGGGACTGGAGCTGCTCAGGCTCTCCTGGGCTGGGCAGGCAGCCCTGTATGGCCACTGTACAGCTCTCTCCCTCCCCTGCATCCACCACATCCCGCTTCCCCCAGTCTGACCTGGCAATGAGGGTCTCGGCAACCTGTGAGACCTGCTCTAAGAGGCTGCTCTCCTCCTCTGTCAGGTACTCCATGGACTGCTGGGAGCTGAGCCGTGGCCGGGCAGCTGCTCGGTAGTTCTCCCCCTTCTGCTTGTCCTCCCAGGACTTGAGGGTGCTTTCAAAGGCCTGCAGAGGATAGACATGGTCCCCCTGAGCCTGTCACACCTCTCTGTGTCCCAGCATGGTCCTGCTCTGCACCACAAGCTCACCCGGTCCCTTGTCAGCATCTGGGCTCGGTTCTTGTGTTGGATCTTGATGACACCAGGCGGCTGGATCCATGCCTCTCCATCCACCTGCACGGGGACGCCCTCATCCCCCCGGATAGTGATCTTCACCATGCGGCACTGTGGGGTAGACAGCCCGCGGCTGGCATCATGGCTGGCTCTGCACATCTGGCTGAAGAGCCCCCAGGGCTACGCAAGGGCCAGCCAGGAGCAGAGCCAAGTGGAGCCACACTGCTTCAGGCTCCACTGCTGCCCCAAAACCTTTCTGGCCCCATTCAGGGTGGTGGCAGCCACAGGGTGCCTTGCCCCTACCTGTGCAATGCGATGGTGCTGCAGGTTGATGACTCGTGACACAGCCATCTGGATGCTGCCAAATACGGCTACCACCTCCAGCTTTTTGTCATCGAAGGATGGAGCCCCAAAGTTCTGTAGAAAACCAGTACAAGTGAGATTTCCAAATTGGGCTCATTCTTGGACCCTGCTTTTTCCCCCATGTGTGCCCAACCCTGGGGTTTCCTCGGACTATGGGAAGGACATCACACCCCTCCAACCCACCTCAGGGCACTGGCACTCACATTGTCCTCCTTGGTGCCTCCCCAGAAGTTGATGCCCCCAGCATAGCTGGGGATGTTGAGGACAGCAATACCCTGCAGGCTGGGCAGCGAGATGGGCACCCCGTCACACTGCAAGAGAGAGCTGAGCCTGGGGGGCCGCTGCAACACCAGCCCCCCTTGCCCTATCTCTGTTGCCCTGACGCTGTACCTCCAGCTGCACCCGCTGCTCCAGGTTCTTGTAGGTGCGCTGGAGGAGCTCCTTCGTGCCCAGCACCCCATACCACATCATGTTCTTAGTGCGGCTGCTGTGGGGCGAAGTCGGACAGGTGAGGGGCTGTAGGTTCCCCACTGCCTGCCACAGGCTCTGCACCCTCCTGGGGGCACTGGGCTGAACTGTCCTGGGCCACTGGCCCCGCCTCATTTTCCCCACTCCCTAAGTGAGGAAACCCCCTAAGGGGGGTTGCCTGCTGCCTCGAAGGAGAGCTGAGCCAAGCTGCAGCATGTGGCACCCAGATGTGGACCCTTCCATGGCAGTGTCCCTCTATCCAGGTGCAGAGCAAGTAAATCCCACCAAGCCCTTGTGTTTCCACCCTTCCTGGGGTGCTTGCAGCCTGCTGCCCATGCATAGATGCTCATCCCAGCATTGGGTGCAGGTGAAGTCCCCAGAACAGCAGTGTTGAGCCACCCCCATGACTCCCAGCATCTTTACAGTCCCTCCTGGGGCAGGCATTTGAAAGCCAGGGATACATGCTTTTCCCAAGGGAAATCAGGGGAGAGTCCAGCCAACCTGCACTTCTTCGGGTGCTCATCCCGTTTATTGTTGAACTCCAGGGAGATCTTTGCATCCAAGCCAATGCCAAAGTAGTTATTCATGACGCATTTCTCCGAGAAGTGGCTGAAAGCAGCAGACAGGGACAGCAGGTTGGGATGCAGCTGCACACTGGCACCAGTGGGCTGGCACCAGAGGATGGGGTGTAACATCTGCCAGAGCAGCGGTGTGAGCTCCCAGAGGGGCTGGCACTGGGGAGCCTGACCAAAGCTAGCAGGGATGGCTGCAGTCTCCTCAGTCCCCATGGTGGAACACCTGTGGCACACCCGGGACCTACCTGCACCAGGCAGGAGGGAGCCCTGAGCTCCCAGCACCCACAAGAGATCCTGCACCAGGCACAGGCAGGATACCCCAGCAGGGGCACTGCTGGATCAGGGAATGCCTGGCACCAGGGACACCCCACTGGTGGGCAGAGGCTGCCCCAGCATTCACCTCCAAAGGCAGCATGGTACCAGCTCTGCTCCCACTCCACAAGAGGCAGCAAGGGTAGGCCAGGGTCCCTGGGGTGGGCAGGACCCCAGACTCACAGGGTGTTGGGGTCTTCAGGGAACTGCAAGCTGCCAAAGGTGTCTGGCCGGTCCAGGATGATGGAGGAAGATGCAGAGGTCACTGTCACACGCCGGGAGCCTGGCCAGCAGGGAAAGGGAGGGAGCTGCTGCATGGGTTCTCTCCTTGAGCCCATCCCATGGCTCCCCCCATGCCCCCACAAAAAGGCATGTGCCCCACTGGCATCTTACTGAGCCTCTCCTCCTCCTTGCTGAGCTCCTCTGAGCTGTCCTTGCTGGTGCCCATGCTGCCCTGGTAGGCTTGGGTTTGCTTGTTCTGCTCATCCACAGCTGGATGCAAAGAAGGGTATGATCAGGGAGTTTAGGCAGCCCCCTGGCCCTGTGCCCCCTCCCCACGTCAGCTTTGTGGGCACCTGCCAGGCAGGGCCCAGAGTGGCAGCTCAGCATTGCCGCCATCCCACGCATTCCAAGGGCAAACTAAGGCACGGGTGCAGCAGGAAACCCATGCCAGGCTGCTGCAGCATCAGGGGAATTGCCAGCCTCCCCCACCCTCTCACCTTTCTCTGCCTGCTCAATGATTTGCCGCAGGGCTTTCTTCAGGCTGTTTGCCCGCAGCATGAGCTGCTCCTTGGATTTGAAGATGCGAGGCATGGGGCTGGGGTTGAAGCTGCCACCTCTCTCCTGGTCCTTGGCATCAGCAGGGGTGACTTGTGCCATTCCCTCAGGGACCAGGATGGCCTGAGCCTCCTCATTCAGCTCCCGCACCAGTGAATCCAGCTTCTCATTCAGCATAGCACACTGTGGGACACCTGCCACGCTCAGCACCTGGTACGAGCTGCTGCCCCCCAACCAGTGCTGAGTGCTTCCCTGGGCATCCTGAGTGCCTGGGCACCCCTAAGCATCTAGACACCCCAACATATGCACAGCAAGGGCACCGCTTCATGGAGCATCCCCTGCCAGCCCCTCCAGTGCCCTGGGGCTGTGCCACCAGCTTGCCCCAGCAACCCTGCAACCCACCTTCCGTGCCATCAGCTCAGCCTCCTGCTTGTTCTCTGTTGCCCTCTTGTAAGCCCGGCCTACTTCAGCCACAAAGTCATTGACAGTGCCACAGAGGAACCTGACAAGGGAAGCAGCAGGAGGTGGAGAAGGGGCACAGCTGGGTACAGATGCCATTCAGGGGGACTGCTGGGATAACACCCCCAACTCTAGAAGGGCAGTGCTACAGTTGTTGCACAGCTGGCAGCTGTTGGTGGCCAGATGGGATAGCCTGGCTGAGGTGGGTGCTGTGTCCATGGGGACAGGCGCCAGCCCAGCAAGAGGGCTCTGGCACACCCATCAACAGCCCCCTTCTTACTTTGCAGAGGAGATCACCACTGAGTGCTTGTCCGACTCCAGAATCTTGGCCAGGTGGAAGGCAACAGAGTCAGCATAATGGGAGATATGGGCCTGGAGGGGCACAGGGAAGGACAGCTGGAGCCCTGCCACCTTTCTGTGTGCCCCTCTTGAGGATGGAGCCTTGCCTGGCCAGCCATGGACTGGGGATGAACAGCCCTTCTTCAGCCCACTCCCCAGCCCCGAGGGCAGCCATGTCCATGCCTCTGCTGGGCAGAGAGGATGCTCAGCCACAGTAGGAAGGAAACTGAGGCAAGAGGCTGAAGGGGAGGACACATAAGAGTCCAAAGCAACTGGCCAGTGACAGGCCAGCTCCACCTCACCTGCTGCCTGCTCCCAATCCTGCTAGGCTCAATTCATTGCATGCAGGCAGCTGACAGCCCCCTCATAGCCCTGATCCCCACATGACATCTCCCTGTGCAATCCCTTTCTGTGTGCCCCTGATTTGGCTGATGGGTTGAACAAGAACCTGCCTTCCAGCCTGCCCTCCCCATCTCAAGCCTTCAAATGCCAACAGTTCCCACCTGGATGTTGGAATCCCCGTTCTCTTCCTCCTTCAGGGCTGGGGGGAACTGCTTGGGGGCCTCGTAGGTCAGCACACTCCACCTGCCAAGCAGAAACCATGGTTGTCTGCCACCTCCCGGCCCTCTGGCACAGGGAAATGCTTCCCAAGAGGTGCCAAGACAGGAGGTGGGCAGAGTGGTATGTCCTGTGCCATGCTCACCGGTCCAGCATCTTGGTGGTGGCCCTTTCCAGCTTCTCCAGGATCTGCAGCAGCTGGGTGTCATCATCGCACAGGCTACCCCAGCCCAGGACCCGCGCCAGGTCATTGCCAGTCCCCAGAGGCAGGACACCCAGCTGGCACTGTGGAAGAGGGACAGGACAGGGAGGGCTCAGAGCAGCCAACAGGGACACCTGCCCATCATTCACAGCACCCTGGGGCACCCAGCTGGGCTGAGTGCCCAGTGCTGGGAATGGTGCCGGCCCATGCCACCAATGACAGGCCCTCCCACTCACCTGCTTGTGGAGGCCAAGGGCATCAATCTCCGAGAGTACCCAGCCCACACTGCCATCCCCCCCACACACCAGGATCCGGAAGGTAGAGAACTTCTGGAAGAGACGCAGCCTGGTGGGGGGTCAAGGAGAGAGGCGCTGGTGGCTGTGCCAGGTGACCACCAGGACCCTGCCAGGGCCACCCCTGAGTGCCCAGGCTTGCACTTACCCCAGGTGTGGTCCCCCGTTCATGAGGTCAAAGACTTGGGCCGGGTTGAGGAACTGTTTGAACTTGCGCAGAAACTTGACTCCCTGATTGTCCCCGCTCTTGGAATTTACAAAGGCCAGCAGAGGGCTGGAGCAGGTCGAGGGGCAGGTGGCTTTCCAAAAACCTGCAGTGAGCCCAAGTATGTGAACCTCAGCTCCCACTCCCCACGAACACCCCAGGAGAGCAGAGACCACATGGAAAACGCAACTGCACTGTGCCTGACCTGTGGATAGCTGGGGCAGGAGGGATGGTGACCAAGGTGCCCAGGGGACGGTGAGGAGCAGAGGGAAGAGCAAGCATTGTGCTTTTAAGGAAATGAAATGGGGAACGAATTGTGCCCATGGCAGAGGAGGATTGATAGCTGGCCTGGAGCCCGCATCTGCCTCAGGCACATCTTGGCCATCACAGGCCCCAGGCCAGTGCCTGCAGGCTCCTTCCTGTGGCAGGCTTGGTGATGCTGCAGCAGGGAACACAACAGGCATTGCTGCCACTGGCACCAGCCCCACAGCCACTGCCCTTAGAGCCCCTGGGCTGTGACTAGTAGTCCCAGCACCTCCATCACAGTGGGGGCAACATCCCTACCGCTCAGCCCCTCCTGGCCTGTGCATTGCTCCATCTCCATTCCCAGCTGAGCAGAGCAGATTGGCAATGCAAAACACTGGGGGCTGCTGAGTCAGAGTGTGGGCTGCCACGGAAAAGCCTGCTGCCAGCAGCACCCATATGCCAGAGTGGGACAGCATGGCACGACAGGGGGGGCTGAGGCCTTGCTGAGCTGCTCTCATGGTAGCAGAGCCCAGTTAGGTGAGCAGCAGTCACAGCCATGGCTAGCTGGGCTGCTGGAGAGAGGCAAGGCAGAGATGCTGCTGGGGATCAGCCACTTGCAGTGGAGGCTCTGGAGCTGAGAAGCAGCCGCATGATGGTTACCCTGACAGCATTCTGATGAGTAATGAGAGGCAGATGAGCCACCAGCTGAGCTGAGTGGTGAAAAGCACTAAAGAGCAAAGAAGGAAATATCCGGAGGAGAACAGATTTTGCTCAGCAGAGGCCAGCTGGGCCCCTTGGGAGAGGGAGACAGGGGGAGGGGTCCTTCCAGGGTCTTCATGGCTTCTCCCTGCAGTGCCCCATGCCAGGGCAAAGCTGTGCTCTGCACTACCAAAAAACCAGCTGAGGTTCTGACACTGGCAAATAACCCAAGCAAGAGCCTCATCCTGCCCTGCAAGATGCTGAACCACTGGGGTGCAACAGAGGTCAGCCCACATCAGGGGCACAGGGCTGGCACCACTGACCCCAGTATGGGGGGATCATGACCAGAGCCACTGTGAGAGGTGGCTGGCAGGAGCAACTGAAGGCACATGCAGGGAAGAAGTGCCACCCCAAGGCCCATAGGACACCACTACAGCCCTGGAGCAGAGCACAAGGCAACAAGCCACCTTCAACCAGGGGACGGGCATTGATTCTGGAGACTCTGCAGAGTAGCTCAGAGCCTTGTCCCAAACAGCCTGTCTTCCCCCCAGACCAGCCCTGTGGTCTCCATGACTCACCATCCGAGTCAATGCTGTTCAAGGCAGTGGGCGGGATGATGGACACTTTGTACTGGCCCAGGGGGCACCTCTTGCCAAGTTGCTCTTTGCAGGCACTGTGAACCTGGGGACACAGGGACACTTGCATAGTCCAAACTCGGGGACACAGCACTGAAGTCCCCAGCCCCAGCTTTCCCAGTGATGCAGCCAGGAGGTGTAGTGCTGTCTATCCCGAGAGAGGGGTGGGAACAGAGATGGGTACATCCTTACGATGGCCTTGCACCAGAGGCACCGCCAGTCCTGAAGTCTCCGGACACTGCCACAGGTCCGGTCACAGACAGCGCAGCGTGCGCTGACAGGCAGATTCCCCTCCAGCCACTGGTGTGGCATGGCGACCTGCAGAGAGGGGCAGCCACTAATGGCATCCTGCATGCTCGAGGGACAGTGTCACAGACCACCCCTTTCCCCAGGCACCACGGAGGAAGTGGGCAGGGTATGACACCCAAGAGCAGGGCAAGGCAGGCCTGGGATCCCTCCCGTGCCCTCTCATCCCTGTGTGACTGGCCCCTTGCAGTACATGGGGCAGGGCACAGATGTCCACAGAAAATGTCTGGGAGTGGCCCCACTTGGAGAGCAATAAGGGATCCTGATGCAGGGTGGCAGAAGATCTCTCCCCAAGCTATGCCCTTGCAAAGCCCAGCCCAGAGACCACACAGTGCAGGCAACTGCAATCAGGGACCTTCCTGCTCCCTGATTTGGGCAGAGCAATGCCAGCTCTCCTGGTGGGTCTGTCCTGCCAGTCCATGTTGGGGACTCCTCTGCTTACCCCATCCTCATCCTCGATGATTTCAGTGCCAATGGAGGCCAGGGTTGTCCACTTGCAGTTGTTTGTGGCTCTGACAGCGCAGCGCTTGTGTGCCTTGAACTTGCAGACTGTGCAGGGGGGAGCAGTGAAAAGCAGGGAAGGCCCCCATAGGATGCACAGCCCTGGTCCCAAACCCCACTGCATCTGAGGACGCAGCCAGTGGACATCCCCCTGCACCCCTCCTACTCTGGTCCAGCCCCAGAAGGGTGCCCTGTCCTGATCCTCATCCCTGCCCACCCCCCAGCAGGACCCTGGCACTGACCTTCACAGGAGAGGCCATGGGAGGTAACCCCCGGGAGGGCTTCTCGGCACACGTTGCAGAAGGTGGGGCGGGCATGGGAGCAGGCGTACCAGTTGTGCATGCCTGAGAAGTGCTCCATGTTGAACTGCGTGGCCTGCTGGGGAGCACAGCCCTTCCCCATCAGTGCCAGGGACCTTCACCTGGCACTCCCTCCCTCCTGGCCCCCAGAGTCTCCCCAGCCCAACTCCTGTCCTTCTTGTGGGGCTGTACAAAGGGTAGCAACTCTTGCCTAGCAGCTAAAGGCACTCAGAGGGGTACCCACTCACAGACACACATTCACGTAGCCCCCTGCTCACATCACCTCATGGATCTCCCACTTCTGGACAGATTTCAGAGCACTGATCCAGTCCTCCATCTCCTTCCGGTTCTCTGCACATAGGATGAGCTTTCGGAATGGCGTGATCACCTGCAACAGCCACCATCCCCATGTCCCCTCACAAGGCCACCACCAGGCCAGCCAGCAGCCAGCACAGCCTCCAGCAAACCCTGGCACAGCAGTGCCACCTCCAGCAGCATGAGGTCATGCTACAGGGTACCCCATGGGAGGGAATGGGGAGGTCTGTGGTGCCTCTCTGCAAGGTGCTGAGGTCTCCACAGGTGCGGTGGGCAGCCCCACACCTCCCTCACCGTGAAACTGTTGTTGATGTTCTTAGTGCTGGTCTCAGCCACGCTGGCATCGGACAGGTCCACCTCGTCAAAGATGAGGGACTGCAAGGGAGAAAGCAGAGCCCCAGTTCACCAGGATCTCTGTCGCCTCCTGGACTGGCAGGCTCAGGACCCCCTGGCTGAGCACGCTGGAAGCTCCCCAGAGCCTACCTTGGCATCTTTAGCATAATAGAGTGTCCTCCCCCTCAGCTTGAAGTATCGCCTCTTCCACCTCTGGAAGGAGCTCGTCTGCTTCAGCAACAGCCCCTCCTTCACGCTTTTCTGCAGAGACCACAGTGTCCTGAGCTGCTGCAGTCCTGCAGGACACCCAAAGCCACCACTTTTCCCTGTGACACCAGTCCTGGGTCCCCAGGAGCACAGCTGGGACATTCTGGGGCTCACTCTGTGCTGGAATGTAGCAGGGCAAATTATATCCCCTGCCCACCAGCCCCTGGGCACTGGGCACTCCCCAAGATCCAGAAGGATGCTGCTGGGCATGGCAGGGCTGACAGATGCAGAACCCCAGTGACGCAGAGCCCCCGCTTGCTGACGTTTCCTCCCCATCCCCAGGGCAGTGCCCAGAGAGCCTCAATCTGCTGCAGCTCCCTGGAAGCCAAGGGCAGAGCCGGGGCCAGGAGAGCTCCCTTGGAGGGGACACCAGGACTGCATGTTGGAGGCAGCATTACCTGGGCACTGCGGCCCCAGCCAGGTTGGGGAGCAGACAGCTGGGGTGCAGCCAGCCCTGTCCAGCCTCCCCACAGCCCTGAAGGGGACAACCTGGGGCTGACAGCCCACAGCAGGCAGAGCATCCCCCACAGCGCAGCACATCACTGCAGTCTGGCTGCCCATCCTCTGCCCTCCCCAAACTGCCAGCACCTGCCAATATTTACCCTCCTAGCAGCAGTGTTTACAAGACTCAATTAATTAGTGTTTGCAACGTGGCTACGAGCCTGTGCTGAGAGGGGTGGCAGAGATGCTCTGGCACTGCCTCATCTTTGATTGTATCTTCTTTAAACACCGACGGCAGCCCTGTTCAGCTGCTCCTCTGCAATTAGCAGCTACAGTGGTTGTATCCAACCCCGGCACACGATGACAAGCCACGTTTAAGGGTGAATTAGCACTGGTCACTGAGGACAGAGCTAGAGAAACAGCCCCAGGGCACTGCACTCCCATGCCCAGCCTGTGTGCTGCAGGAGGTGGCATCCAGGCAACTGCCAGCCTTCAAACACACCAGTCCCGGGCCTCAGCCTTAATCCACTGCCCCACAGCTCTGAACCAGATGGTCAGGGCACCAGGAGTAGCAGGAGACTCCAAAGTCACATAGAAGCCAAAACCCCACCTGGGGTGCTCCCTGAGCTTCAACTCCCTCAAATGCTGACCCCTTCTCAAGCTCCCTGGGGCATGCACCATGATGTTCTCAGCTCTCTTCCTTCTCTCAGTTGAAGCTTTTATTGCTCTGTAACAATGCTTTGCCCCCCAGTGCAGAGTTTCACTGTGGTAGATCATCACCATGCCTATGACTGTCACTGCAGGTTCAAACAGCTTCATTGTCCCCACTACCACCACGTCCCCTCCTTGGCCTCTCAGCTGTGAGAGCACAGAGCTGCCCTGAGCAGCAAGGGGAGTGTGGCCTTCCAGCAGGCTCCAGCTGTGACCCCAAAATCCACACACAAACCATGCACCCTAGCAGTCCTTGTCCCACACCAGGAGAGGGCAGGCCAGGATCTTGCTATGGCCAGGTGAATTCCAGCCACAAATGCTACCTCCACCACACCTGACTGTACACTCTGGGTGCAGGCACTGCATTTGCTGCAGTCCTTGCTGTTGCTGCAAAGGGTAGGCAGCGTGTGACAGCAAGGGGTGTGTGGGGGGCTGTGACAGGGAGGAGCAGAACAGGATGACAGGGAGAAGGAAGAAGAGGCAGGTCCATGACAGCTCAGAGCTATCACAGCAGGGGCTGGAACCAGCAGGCCTTGGTTGCTCAGCTCTGGAAGCCTCCAGGACCATGTGGCTGGTGGGATACAGCAAGGACAGCTGCCTGGGAGGGCAGCACCTGTTCCTGGAAGGGGGTCAGAGCTGAAACAACCCCAGCAGCAACTCCTGACAGACTGCAGCAACAAAGCAACACCCGGCCCCAGAATGTCACAGTCCTGGCCATTGCAGGGACAGGATGCAGCTGCCTGCACCAGTCTATGCCAGAGCCTGAAACATAGAACCCCACACCTCCACCACAACACCCATCAGAGTTTTACAACACCCTGAGTGCTGCAGCTGTGGAGGGAACATGTGTTTCCCCACAGTACAGCATTCCAACATGGGGCAGCAAAGCTGGTGCAGAGAAGTTCGGAGGGCACCTCTCCCCATGCCCACCCTTGGGGGCTCCTTTGGGCAGCAGAGCCAAAGCCCTCTGCACTGCCATGCACAGCATCTTGCTGCACAATCCCTCACACCACCAGCTGCCCATCCACGCTCCATCACCACTGTGCTGATGCCATGTGGTACAGGTACAGCTGGTGCCAGAATACAGCCAGCCAGCCAGCCCCCTCCCTGGGGAAAATGAGGCAGGTTCCCTCTACTAAATGAGCCCTGGAGCCTGGCTGTCCCATGCTGCCTGGGCAAGCACATGATTCTGGGGTGCCAGAGGGCTATTTCAGGCTCTCACTGGGGTGAGCCACCCACAAGCCTAATTTTTTTGTCCATAGGTCGCAGCCAGGAGCACCTGGTGCTGCTCCATGCTGGGAACAGTTCCCAAGCAGCTCCATGGTTTTGGATTCCTGCTTTTGGCTTGACGAGTTGGAGGAGACCTGAGAGGCAGCTGATGGCCAAGGCCAGCAGCAAGCCGGGCCATGCAGTGGGAAGTCACACTGCAGCAGGCACTGCTGAGTGAGCCTGGCGTTTCCTCTTTGCAAATAGGAAAGAGGTGGGGATAGTAAGGGCAGATGGGTCTGTGCCAGGGTGGCATCACCCCTGTTCAGGGCTCATCTCCAGGGTCAGCACAATAACACAGTCCCCTATAGTAAGTGGCTATCAGGTACCCTAGAGCTCGTAGGAGCCAGAGCTGAGCACCCACAGCACAGGCACTCTATCTTCTTCTTGGAGAGCTTTTGGAAACACTGGCAGCCCCCAGCCACTAGGAGCTCTGTATTGGCTGCTGCACAGCTGCAAGCACAGTGTGCCACCTACAACCTGAAACAAGCCTGAGCCTTTCCACTCACTCCAGCCACAGCTATCATGGATGGAGAGCCCCAGGCAGCACTGCAGGGAGCCTCAGCAAAGCCAACGCTTAGTCCCATATCAGCAAGAGGTGGACATGCAGTGTGAGAATACCCAGAGCCATATGCAACCTGCCCAGCAACCAGTCCGAGGCCAGCTCCCCACTGTGGGGCTCTGCCCTAGCACTCCACTGCCCCATCCCAAGGTGCCTCACTGCTCTCTCGTGCCCAGGGGAATCACAGCACCACCCATGTTGTGGCCAGCACCAGGGGTATCCCAGAGATGCAGGATGGAGAGGCAAAGGCAAGAATGAAACCACACAGGCTCTGCAGACAAACTGCCACCTCCAGCTCAGATGCAGCTGGAGCAGCAGTGGCAGCGGGGCCTTTTAAGAGGACACAGCTAAAAATGGCCCTGGGAACGATGGTTGGCCCCCAGTAAAGTGCCCTGCCAGGACTGGGCTGGCCCCCAGGGGCAATCATGCCACAGGCTAGCTGTATGCTTGGCTCAAGCAGGGGAGTTTGAAGCACAGTCCAGAGGAGCTCATTGCCCTCTGGGACCACACTCCAGCAGGGTTTCTTCCAGGCCAGGGTGCACCCCAAAATGCCAGCCCATCCCTCAGCCCTAAGGCAGAGCCCCAAAAGTTCCATTCTGCCACCCCCATTCTCTGCCACCACCATTCCTGGGAAGACCCCGTGGTGCAGCCAGGTCTAACCTCAGCTGGAGCAGGAAAGTTTTCCTGCTGGTATTGGCTTGGACAGCGAAGGAGCCGCTGGAGACGAGACAGGAAGATTGTTACTCAGGAATGCTGACACATATGGCTGGTGAGCACCACACTTGCCTGCCCACCCAGCTAGCAGCCCTACACCACTCCTGAAAGAATATGCTTGCCCCTGTTACCACACGATGCCTCACCGGGGAGGAGAAGAGGGGAGAGAGGACTGATCACCTGTCAACACACCAACCTGCATCGCACCAGCATCATTCTAAGCAGCCACTCTCCTCCTCCAAATGCAGCAGCCCACTGGGCACATGCCAGGGTCCAGTTCGATCAGAGCTCATCCACCAGCTGAGCCAGCAGATGCCAGGATAGCAGGGGAGAGCCAGCAGCCCTCAAACAGCCCGGCAGTGGGGCCGCCAGCAGCTGCTGGGCACCCTGTGGGCTGGAGTCAGTTTGAAACCTTATCAGGCTTTGCGACACAGCAGAGCTCTTCCGGGACTGTGCAGTCAGGGGGCTCACTGCCTAGGGTGAACTGTGGCCCAACAGGCTGATCTGCTCCCTGAGGACCCTTGCTGCCATTGCAGGACCACAGATACCCCTTGCCAGTGCTGGGTGGATGCCTGAGAGGAGATTCCAGCAACGGCCCAGACATGCCATGACATGGTGCCACAAGGCACCACTCAGACCACTGAAAGGGGACAGAGAATTAATGGAGAGGAATGAGGGAAGAAGCCCTTGGAAGCAAGGCAATCCCACCTACACCTCATCCCCCAACAGCTGGATTTTAGAACTGAGCTTGTGCTTCCCTATCTACAGCCACATCGGTCCCCAAGCATCCTGCTGGCAGGCATCCCATGCCATCCCGCACTGTGTGGCTTCCCCCCTGCCCCTTGTGCCCTGGGGCCGTCGGGCACCGCCCTCCCACCCTGCCCAGTCACGGACAGGCAAGAGTGACACTTGCACAATGGAAAAAGTGAGCAGGGAGAGGGCAGAGCGCTTGAGAAACCTCAAACATCCGGCTGGCGACAGTGGGGCTATCTTCACACCCCCAGGCACCGGTTTGGTGAGCCCTGATTAATGAGAACAAGCCCTGCCTCCCTGATCACAGGCAGTGTCTTCTTGTATTCAGATGCAATTTCCTATTTTTTCATCTGTGCCCACTGGCATACAACATAGAGAAGAAGCTGCTTCCCTCTTTGCTGCATCCTCCCCTTCAAATATTGACCCACATCACTGAAGACCCCTGGTTACAACCTCCCCACCAGGCTGAACAGTCTGAGCTCTCCCAACCTCTCTTCATATGAGAGATGCTCCAGTCCCCCACCAGTGTCAAATCTGGATGATGCAGTGGAGAAGGCACATGCCGCCCTCCTGCTGCAGGAGGGAGGTTTCCAGGCCTGGCCTCAGCAGCTCTACCTTGCTTTCCTTGTCTTTTGGCCAGGATTCAGCCCTCAGCAGGCAGTCCTCCCTGCAGCCTGGTTCTACAGCACCACCTCACCAGGCTCCCCAGAGCTGCCCCAACACCCCACAAGTACCACTCCCCCCATCCCTGGGGCGCCCTGAGCTTGCAGGATGTCCAGTGCCTCCAGCAAGGATGAGGAGTACCCATTTCTTGGGGTAGCAATAACCCCACTGACCTCATCAAGCCCCCTAGGACGATGCTGGTGGGTCCCCCAGTCCCAGAGAGCAGCTGTGATGTACCTCAAAATCAGGAATTAGGAACATGACTCCCCTTTACAAACAGAAGACAACTCATGGCCCTGCACACCACAGCCATGTACATTGTGCCCACCCTATGGGCAACCCTGGATCCTGGCATGCACTCTGCTGTGACCCTCTCAGTGCCTCCAGCTCCCAGCTCTAGTGCAAGCACCCCACGACCCACCGCTTGCTGACCCAAGCAGTGCTGGATCCCTCCCCACCTCCGCTCAGCTGCCAGGAGAGCGGGTGCCAAAGCAGTGCCATGAGCTGAATGCCTGGGCCATGTGGGCAGGATGTGCCCCCCAACCCCAGCACCTCAAATGTGTTGGTGTGCCCCAGAGCCAGTGTCCCCTCTTTCCCTTTCATGTCTTTCCTCCATGCCCAGCTTTAAGGGGACCAGCACCGGGAAGCAGCATCACATCTCACTCTGCCCTCGCACCCCTAAAACCTGGTGCAGGCAGCTGGCAGCACCCAGCAGCACTGAGGAGGAAGAGAAGGGGGTGGCAACAAGACTCCATGAGTTCTGGGGCCATTCAATCTGGCAGGGGCACCTGCACCTGGCAGCTGCCATTGTCACTGAGCACAGTGACTTCTCCACCTTCACGCCAACACCGGCACAGAGTGACCTGCAGGGAGCCCACAATTCCAGCTTGGAGAAAGCCAAGCTGGGGGTGTGGAGTGGGGGGGACATAACTGATGACGAAGTTGGAGGAGGGGATGGGAGAAATAGGCACCTGGGGTGCAGAGGAACTGGGACTGGGAAGTGGCGATCAGGAAGCATTCAGCAGATCCCAAAATGATCCTCACCTGCTCCTGTCCCAGGGGCTGGAAAACAGCCTGGTGTGGGAGAAGCTGCTTGCTCCCATCACCAGGGTCCCCGATGTCAGAACAGATGGGCAGTGGGATAGGGGTCCTGACCCCTCTCAGCCCCCCAACAAGGCAGGCTCCTATAGAGCCCCTCCAGCACCTCACCCACTGCCAATGGCCAAAAACTAGGCCAGTGTGCCCTCTCCCCTTGCCACTAACCTGGTTGTCTCAGGAGCTGCCGTCCTGGCACTGGACTCTCTCTCCCTCATTAACTGTGTGCTCATTAGGCACCTGCTCCAAGGGTGCAGGCAACGGTTCCCTCCCCACACCCCAGCCCCACATGGGTGACAGGGGTGTGGACGTGGCTTGGGAAGGTGCCTGCCATGGCACACATGCCGTGGCTGCGGCTGCAGTGATGGGCAGCACATGTGCTGTGGCAGGGCTGTGAGCCAGGGACAGCCTGACCTGTGTAGTAGCAACAATCTCATCCCAAAATCCTCATCTCCATAGGGAAGGAAGGAGTCCACCCAGCACAGAGCCAGGATGGAAATCATGGTCCTGCCCATCAGGACCAAGACAAAGGGATCCTTGGGAAAAACAGTGAACCCCAATGCTGAAAACACTTAGGTGGCGGGGGAGGCATACATGGCTCACTCTCAGGTCCTCCAGCTTCTGCCCTGCCAGGCTCACCCCCTCTCTTCCCAGCTCTGCGGGCCATTAACCCAGACATGTCCTTTCCACCTGCCCATCCATCACGCCACCTGCCTCCCCTGGCACGCTGCACAGCATCACCTCCTGTATGGCTAATTGTTCATGCCAGGCAGGATGCAGGCAGGGATTTGGCAGTTCAGCCTTTCCCCACGCGCAGCCTGTCAGCAGCGAGGCTGAGCCTGCTGGTGGCAGCGGGGGGGGGGGCTGGGGGCTCAGAGCAGCTCATGTCCCTGTGCTGCTGCTGTAAGACCCGAGCACAGCCCAGTCATCTACCCCTTTCTCTCAGCTTTCCTAGCGTTGATGGCTCCCTGAAATATCCCTGTGCCCCAAAGCATGGCAAGTGCTGCATGCCAAAATCCAGTGGCTACTGCCACCCCTCTGGGAGGGTGCTGAGGGCTCACACACACCACTAAGCATCCCCAGGACCCTGCACATTGTCCTGGCTTCCCACCATGTGCCCCAGAGGGCACCGTGCACCTGGCACAGCCCCATGGCACTCACCTGGCAGCCAGGCTGGAGAGGGCACAGTTGGTGCGAGCCTACTCCAAAGAACGGGAAACTGAGGCACGTTCCTTGAGCAGCCAGAAGGACTCAGTAAGAGCCCCCTCAATTCTGCATGCCCCTGAAATACCTCCTGCCAAGTGGGAAAACTCCACACTGCCAGGTTGGAAGCATGCAATTTCCATACCCCTGGGCAAGTGCCGTTTTCCCCACCTCATGCCAGTGCACCAGGCTTGGCACAACATCCAGTAAGGGCCAGTGGGAGGGGAGCCTGTCCCAGCCCCGAGCCGCCACCGTACCCAGCACACCACCCATCCCATCCCCACTGCCTCCCTCCACGCCCGCAGCACTCAACACCACATCCCACGGATATCTCTGTGCTCCACAACTGCACCCTCCTGCCGCGTTTTCAGAGCTGTCCCCCCCTGCTCGGGGAGAGTGAATCCACCAAATCCCCACCGAGGATGGCTGGCACCACAAGCCGGCTGCGGGGGGATTTCTGGCAGACCCTGCGCGCCGCCCAGCACCGCAGGCACCGCCTTGACTCACGCTGCCACCTCCTTCCCGCAGCCGGAAGGTGGATGTAAAGGGACCACTCGCCCGGCACACCGCCCAGAGCATCCTCCCAGCGTCGTGCCCACATCCTCCCTTCCAAAACGCCCCCCTTCCCCCAACCTTCTTCTCTCCCCGCTTCCCACCTGGCCATTCGACCCAGGTTATCTCTCCCTGCGCTGCAGGCAGGAGGTCCCTGGCCATTTCACTGACCCCACCTGGGACAGCAATGGCCAGGCACTGCTGCTTGGCCAAAGGCACCACACCCCTTATTTCTGTAGGTACTAACAAAGTATCTTCCTCTGAGCAAACTGTGACACACACACACCAGCTGCTCTCGTGCCAAAAGATGGGAAGAAAGAGTGTCACGTCTGACCTCAAAGGTGTCCCCATCCATCCAGCAAACCACCACGGGGGACTACATCTAGGGAAGACTGTAGGAATAGGGCCCACAGGGGAGCTGGCACAGTCAAGTGAATCTGGGGCACTAGGAAAGATGCAGGTTCCATTTTGTCACCCACAAAGCGCTGCACATAGTGCCTGCAGCAGGGTGTGGGATCCCAGGAGCCTACAGAACCAACACAACTCTAAATCTCAGCCAGAGCATCCATGGGGCAGAACTTAACTGAGAGAGTCCCCTTCCTCCAGGAACATGGTGGCGGGGGGAGTCCTGGTATAGGAGAGAGCCTGTCCCTGAATAGTTGGATAAAATCTACACTCCACAGCCCCATAGGACCGATACTGACACTACCACTGTGTGGTATGCACATTTTCCATGTGCCCTCCTGCAGGGCACAGCGGGCCAGAACCCTCCTGGCTCTGGCTGGGTCAAGTCTGCCAGCAGCAAGTCCCTTGGCAGTGATTTACATCCTGGAGCAGGTGAACTGCCCTGCCCCACTCTCAGCAGTACCCCACACCCAGCCAGCCCATCATCCCAGGCACCCAGCAGCCCTGACCTTGCTCCTCATCTGCCCCGAGGTGGAAACCTTCCGGATGAGCTTGTGGGAACTGTCCTCCTGCTCGCCCTCGCTGTCTGATGACTCCTCACCACCCACCTCGGGTGAGATGGGTGCCAGCTTGTCCGAGTCCAGGGAGGACACCGACTCCCGGGTCTTCCTCAGGAACAGGTCCCCAGGCACCAGCTTCTCGGCCATCTTCCCACCTGGCTTTGCTCAGGGCTCTGCAGCCTCCTGTGACAGCCCTGAGAGGACAAGGACACACAGGAGTGGAGGAAGAGCCCTGAAAGGGGGTGCGTGGCCCTCACCCTCTAGGGCTCTGACAGCTGGGAGATGCAATCCTGCAAATTAAGGGACATGGCGCTTCCTTGCCCAGGAACGCCGCTCAGGGTGGCATCCTTGCAGGCAGAGTTTCCCTTCCTTGCCTTTTTTCGATGTCCCAACTCTTCCTGAGCCTTTCAGGAATCCCAAGGACGTTCCTGGCTCGGCCACGGGAGACTGTGGCCGGCCCACGCTCTGGCAGTGGTGCATAGAGGGCTGCACCCCCTCCCCGCAGCCTGTGCTCGCCCCCCTCGTTGCCCATCCCCGGGGTGCTGCTGCGTAGCTGGAGGCTGTGGGAAGTCTCCATGAAAAGCGGCAGCCGCCCCCCCCACACACACCATCTACCTGGCTCCAGCAACCGGGAAGGGATGCCAGCACCTCCAGCCTCGCGCCCGTGGGTCGCCAGCCCCGAGCAGGTGGCTGCGGGTAGGCTGGGATGGAAGAGGGGTGCGGGATCGCCGCATGCGGGGGAAGCCATCTCCCTACGGCATCCCTGCCGACCCCGAGGGCTGCGGGGAGGCTGCGGGGGACCCACCTACCTGGACGAGCAAGCCGGAACGGCTGCAGGGCTGCCGTGTCCGGGCCGGGGGNGGCAGTCGCGGGGCCGTCTCCTCGCGCAGCAACAAGCATTGCGGGGAAGGGAGGCGGAGTGGGGGAGCGAAGGCTGCCCTGCTGCCCCCCACACACACCTCCTGGGCGCATTCCCCCGGCTCCAGCCTGGGGGTGCCAGGCCCCTGCCGAGCATCCCGCAGCACGCCCGGGCGGGGAAGAGAGGCGGAGCGCCCCCCGCTCCGCACACACCTTGCGCGACCCGAGCCGCTGCCGCTGCTGGTGCAAGGTCGCTCTTCCTGCGGCCCCCGCCCGCCGTNCGTCCCCCCACGCGGGCACGGTGGGCACACCCGGCGTGGGCGCGCACACGCGCAAGCACCCCCGCCACCACCTCACATATGTGTGCGCGCTCCCGCATGCACACAGGTTGTGGGTGCACACACGCGCTGTCCCCGTGCACATACGAGTGTGTGCACGTGCCCGCACATGCAGGGGCAGGCACAGCCCAGGCATGGGTGTGAACATGAGTGCTACCCTGCACATACATGTGCACCACTCACGGACATGGGAGAGCACACGCACCACCTCTGAGTGTGTATGTGCAGCAAGGGCCAGCAACTGCACAGGCATCACAGCTGGGCACACGTGTATGCACCGTGCATGCAAGCACATGCACAGGCAGGCAGGCACATGCCCATGTGTGTGGTCACGGGCCACAAGCACAAGCCTGCACATCTCAGGCACAGGAAAGCACACGCAGCATGTGTGTGTGGGCATAAGCGAACGCATGCACCACCAATGTGCATGTATTTCTGAGCCCCTCATATGGACGAGGGCAGGCACATGGCTGTCATGGGCGGACATGCACACTGTAGCCACACACATTTGTGTGCACGTGCCTACATGTGCACAGGCAGGCACGTCCCAGGCATGGGCAAGTATCTGCATCATTGCCATGCAGCCATACTGGGCATATGGCAATACACATATGGGCATGTACAGGCATGGACAAGCACACTCACGGATGCCTCCACGCACTTGCATGTGCATGCAAACGTGTGCTGGCAGCTTAGAAAGCCACCCGTGTCCTGGGTGCATCCCCAGCAGTGTGGGAAGCAGGATGAGGAAGTTCTCCCCCTTCTGCTCTGCTCTGGTGAGACCACCAGGGGCGCTGGTCCATGTCTGGGGTCCCCATCACAAGGAGGATGTGGAGATGTTGGAGCGGGTTGGGAGGCGACCACAGAGATGCTCTGAGGGCTGGAACTTACCTACTGGGGAGACAGGCTGAGAGAGCTGGGATTGGTCAGCCTGGACATGAGAATGCTCTTGGGAAACCTTAAGGCAGTATTTGTATTTATTAAAGGGGCTTGAAAAGAAGACAGAGTATTTCCCAGGGCATGTCATGACAGGACGAGGCACAAAGTGACCTATGGTGGAGTTGGGCTGGACGAAAAGAGGAAATCATTTACCATGAGAGTGGTGAGACACTGACACAGGTTTCCCAGAGAAGCTGTGGTTGGCCCACCCTTGGAAGTGTTCAAGGCCAGGTTGGATAGGGCTTGGAGCAACCTGGTGTCCCTGGAAGATCTCCCTGCCCACAGCAGGGGGGTTGGACAGAATGTTCTTCAAAGATCCTTCTCAACCCTTCCATGATTCTGTGGTGCACATGCAAGCACACACACTCCCACAGAGCTGTGTTTGCATAGAACACGCTCTGCAGTGTGTGCCGGCATGCAGACACATGCATGCACATGTAGGGGTGTGCTGCCAAACACCCCACAGGCAGGGAGAGAGGGTCTGGCATTGTTTTCCACCCCACGATGTCCCATGTCACCCTGTTCTCATCTCACCCACTGCTGCTCAGGGCCACTTAAGTACATGTGCTTGCATTCACCCACGTGTGCATGCATTCATATATGCACGTCACATATACAGGGACATGTTCCCACGTGTGCGTGTGTGTATTCACCTGCATGGGCACTCACTCACCACTAGTGCTGGTGCAGCCCGGCATGGAGCTGTGCCCCTCCCTGTGCCTCGCGCACACACGCTCACACACGTAGCACATGTATGTGCATGTCTGCTCACATGTTTGTAGGTGCATCCACCTGCGCGCGGTCACGTGCACGTGTCCGCGCCTCGCGTGCTTTCAGCCGCGCGCCGACACGCTCCCATGCGCGCGCTCGCGCCCGCCCCGCGCTCACGCGCACGGAGCATTCCCGGTGTCCCGCGCCAGCACCTGTGCGCGCTCCCGTCCGCGCACACCCGCACCCACCCGCGCGGCTGCTCCGCCCGCCCATTGGCGCCGCCCCGCGGCCGCCACGGCCCCTGACCGGACCCCTCCGTGAGACCAGCGGGCAGGCCGAGACCCTGGCGAAGGCACTGGGCACCCTCGCCCCGTCGTACCGCAGGGAGCCAGGGCCCCCCCCAGCCCGCTCAGCAGCACCAGCAGCAGCACCGCGACATCCCCGGTGGGCACGGCCACCCCCTCTCCGACACCGCCCCAAAAGCTCCGGCAGCGATGCCGTGGCTGAGTGCCAGGGGCAGTGCTACGTCTGTCATCCTGGTGCGGTGCCCTCTCCATGTGCTCCTGGGGAGTGGTCCAGGCACTACCCCCTGCTCCGGCCCAGCCTGGGGGCACTGGATGCAGAGGGCCCCCTGCCCACAGCTGCACTCCAGGTACCCCGTGCCACGGGGGCATTCGAGTCCCAAGAGCTTGCTAAGGCTTGGCTCACCCCAGCTGGAGTAATTGGCCCCTCTCCCCTCCCGTGCCACTTGCTGGGGCACAGGGACAAACCACACCAGACACAGCTGGGACAGATGTGAAGCTCCTGCTGCCGCTTTAGTGTGAGGCACAATGGCACACAGCAATGCACGGGCACCGGCAGCTCCCCCAACACAGGGCCCTGGGGAGGGCTGCTGATTCCCTCCCTAAGAGGAGTATGGCCCCCAGTGGGTGCAGTCTTTGGTCCTAGCCGTGGTTCTGGGGGCTGCTGACACATAGGGAATGTTGGGGTCCCACTCCTGCCAGCCACCATCCCTGGGTACAGCCTGGCAGGTGTGGGGTATAGTGTTCGACAGACTGATGAGGACTCACAGTGGGGGCAGGTATACAGGGGGCTGCTGTGGGGGCAGAAGGGCAGGAGTGCTGCCTGCACCCTGAGTCTGGGCTGCTCAGCTGTGGAGCCACCAAAGGAGCTGGAGCCCACCCTGCCCTCTCAAAACACTTCCCCCCCCAACCCCAAACTGCCGCTGATTGCATGAAACCCCTGTGCAAAATGAGTGTCAAGGCACCTGCCCAGCCCATGGGAACAGATGGGACAGTGGAGGGGGTGACATCTAAGTGCTATTTGGGGCTGTTGCAGCAGAGAGAGAAGGGGACAGGTATCCCGTTTTGTCCTTAATGTGTTTTTTCCTCTATTAATCACTCCTGGTTTTGGGCCAGAAGCTGCAGGTGAGGGCTGAATGAGACCTGCTGGTTTGCATGCCTACAGTGTGGATGACAAGGTGCAGCCACAGGCCACGGTCTACTGGCCCCAGAACCCCATGCCCTGGCAGGGCACCATCCCAGGGGCACCCACTGCAGGGCTGACCAGGAGAGGGGTACACAGCACCCACTAGCACCCACTGTGGCCACCCCATGGCGCCTCAGCCAGCAGGGAGTGGGTTAAGAATCCACTGGCCAGGGCCCATTGTTTCAGATACAATGGAGAGGAAGAGGATGCCGGGGCTGAAATTCCTTCAGCTCCCACCGGACAGATGGACAGAGCTGGACAAATAGACATGACAGAGGGCAAGCACGGTTTAATCCTTTCAGGCACCACATGGATATGCCCCAGGGCAGCTGGGGGGTGTTTAAGGCATGTGGTGCAGCACCGAATGCAGGACAGGCACTGGTATCCAGGACAAGGTGGAAGGACTCCTGTTGGCACAGAAAGACCTATGTTAACATCCACCCATTTGGTCCTGCTGGGCCACAGGGCGCTGGGTGGTCACAAAGCCCATGACAACTCTGTGGCACAACACCCCCTTGTCAGCATCTGGATTGGCAGCCCCTTCCCTACTAGGTAAACCAGAGAAATAAATAAAAGGCAGGGGCTGGACAGATGGACAGACACAGGCAGAGCCCATGAGGGGCTGGATCTGCTTTGGCAGCAAGCTGAGGCCACAGCCAGGGTCCCAGAGGGAACCTGGGTAGGGTGTTAGCAGTCCTTGGAGGCCTGGCCAAGGCTCTCGCGCAGGCACCGAAGCTGTTCCTGGCCCAGCTTGATCTTCTCCTCCAGCTCCCGCTGCTCAGCAATGAGGGCTGACTTCATCTTGACAAAGTGCTGGTAGTCCTGGAGGTGCTCAGCGGGCAGATACCGTGCCACCATGGCACCAACCACCTCCTCCCGCCGCCCCACGTGCTCCTTCAGCTCCTTGGCATCCTCCAGCTGTGCCACCAGCAGCCGCCGCTTCTCCCGTAGGGCCAGCTGTGGGTTACACAGGCAGTGTTGGCAGGTGGTCCCACATCCTAAGCCATGCAGGTGCCTCCTGGCCCCATACCCACCTTGTCTTCAGCAGGGGCATGTGGCCCCAGGCTGCCCAGGGCGGTCTCCACCCGGGCCAGGCGTCCTGAGAGGGAGAGCAGGAGGTTGACCACCTTGTCCAGGTCACCCACGAAGAGGCGGTACTTGTCGAACTCCCCTGGGGTGCAGAGGGCTTGCAGACGGGCAGACACATCCTCGCCCAGTGCCCCATTGGCACTGATGTCCTCCTGCAGTCCCCGTTGTGCCTCCCGCAGCACCGCCAGCTTGCGGCTCAGGCTGTCGATCAGTTGCAGCTGCCAAAGCAAAAAATGTCAGGGGCAACTGGGGCCAGACCCCATGGGCCTGAGGGACTGCCACAAGGGGGTAGGGGTGCTGTGCTATGCCCCACAGAACACGGTATGCCTGGTTCTCATGAGCTACTGGCAATGCCCCCAGTTCCCACAAGTATCTGGCAATGTCTCAGACCCCACAAGCAGCCAGTGGATGCCCCACATCCCTATAGGCATCTGAGAATGTCTCAGTCCCTGCAAGAAATGAGCATCTGGAGATGGGATGGACCCCATGAGCATCTGGTGACACTTGGAGGCCCTGCAAGCACCTGACAATGCCCCTGGTCCTTGCATGCACCTTGCAATGTCCCAGCCCTTGTGAGCATACAGCAATGATCCTGACCCCCACAAACACCCAGAAATGTCTCTGGTCCCCAAGAACACCGAGTGATGCCCCCAGTTCCCGTGAGCAACCAATGATGCTGCAGTCCCTGTGAAAATACAGCAGTACCCCTAGTCCTCATGAGCACCTGGTGAGGGCAGTGGGGAACCCCAAAGGCATTGTCCCCAGCAGTCCCCACACCTTCTTTTCTACCAGCTCGTGGTCCACCTCCTCTTCCTCATCATCCGAGCTCCCCTCCACTACCTCTGGCAGCGCTGTCACCTTGCTGAGTGGCTCAGCTTTGCGTGCTGCTGCACTGTAGTGCACCGGGAAGGAGCTGGCGTTGGCAACACTCCCAGGGGGTGGAGAGATGGGCTCAAAGCCTTGCCTGGGGGGGCAGGAGTCAGCACTGGGGATGGCAGAGTGCAGCCTGCCCTCAGCACAGGACCCACTGCCACATCAGCCCTACCTGTCCTGTGCCAGGGCCTCCAGGTGCCAGTCCTGCTGGAGACGATCCTGCCAGGCCTGCCACTCCCCTGCCACCAGCAGCTCACCCATTGCCTCAGTGGCAGTGCCGACGGGGGCCAAAGGGGCCAGGACGTTGGCCAGGGAGTGGTCCCTGATAGCCACATCCCACAGCAATTCCTCCGAGTCCACCCGGCGGGGCTGGGGCTGGCTGCCCTGGCAGCTCATGCCCTCCGCTGCCCTGGGACTGTGCTTGAGTGCCTCCAGCATGGCTGGGCGAGGGCCATCATGCAGAGGTGGGGAGCACTCACCCACCCCACGGGGACGAGCACAGCCCTGCTCCTGGTTCCGGACAAGCCTTTGGGGTTGCTCCTCCATCTCCCAGGGCTGCTTTGCCTTTGGCTGCTTCTCCCCCGCCCCTGCCACCCTGCCAACACGCACCCGGGGGCATGTCAGTCCCTCTCTGCCCATCCCTGTCCTGGAGACAGGGACATGCAGGGCTGTGGCCACCCCAGGGAAAGTCAGGGACACCCCCCACCCCAGAAAAACTCCAGAGTGTTCCCCAAGGTGTGGATTAGGATGCTCTCATGCAGGGTACAAGGGGCCAAATGACTACAAAAGCCCATCCATGTTAAGGCTGTGCCTGCAGCCCCACTACCACCCCCACGCCATGGCAGCACTTGCCTGCAAATCTCAGCATTGCCAGCATCGGGCCCAGGAGTCCTGTGAAGTGATCCAGGAGGCTCGGGACGAGGCCAGGCACCTGGTGGAGCAGGGGGGCGAGCAGCATGGCCCAAGGAGCGGCCCCCCTGCTCCCCGGTGAGGCTCTGTGACCGCTCACGCACAGCATCAGCAATGCTGCGGGGAGGCACCAGGGCGGCAAAGGCAGAGCTATGACCAGCACCATCCGGCAGGTGCTGGGATGCTCGGCGCTGCCTGTACTTCTCCCAGTCAGGGGGAGGTGGGCGAGGAGGTGGTGGGCCCTTTTTTTTGGGGATGTGGGTGGGGTCCAGCTTGGCATGGAAAAGGTCCTTCTGGTCACAGCCCCGGGAACTGGCAGGCTCCAGGTTGAGGTGGCTCTCGGAGAAGGCTCTGCCCCGCAGAGGGCGGTGCAGCGGGCCTGGTGAGCTCTCAGGTGTGCGGGCCAGGCAGTCATTATCCCATGAGAGGTCATGCGTGGATGTGGCCCTGTAGCAGGGTGGCCACTCTGGCTCAGTGCTCTCAAAGCAGGTGTGGAAGGGGCCGAGCCTTGGGAAGCCCAGTTGGTAGTGGGAGAGCTCACTGGGAAGAGAAGGAGACACCCATCCCACCCCACACAGTCACCCCCCTGGCAGCTCGTGACCACCCCTGCCTCATTTTCCCCAGCTGGAGTCACCCAGACCCACTGGCGGGGAAAGCCCAGGCTCTCCCGCTGGGCACAGCCTCCTGGAGATGCCCCCAGACCTCCAGGGATGGGCAAGGAGGGACAATTCTTGCTATGTACACCTCTGCGTGCCCCCTGGCCCTGTGTGCCTAAAGTGGCATGTGCCCCCAGAGCACCACGCTGAGATGGAAAAGGCATTACAGGAGGCACTTTGTACATCCCCAAACAAAATCATGGCAGTCCCCACATCTTCCTGGCAGAGGTCCCCACTGAGTGGCACACACATCTCAGAACTTTGGAACTTGGCATGGGCTCACCTAACAGACTGGCTGACTTTTCTAGTTATGGCAGGTGGCTCCCACTCATCCTGAGGAAATTCCTGTGTGGGGGAAGGAGAGTGAGAGGGGTCAGCATCCGCCTCCCCAGCAACTCTGTCCCATTCCATCCCCATTCAGGCACAGAAGGCATGCAGTGGGTCTGCAGGGCCAACGTGGGCACAGTACTCGCCACCCCAACCCAAAGGCACGTTCCAGGAGTGCAAGGGGTTGCCAGTGCTCCTCCCCAGCACATTCCTGGGTGCAGATACTCACTGGGTCGAATGCTCTCCGGGGGGGCCAGGCATTGCTCTCCTCTCGCCCAGGACGGGGGGCTGGACAACAGCAGTCAGGGCAGCGCACCCAGGGCTGGGGGTGGCAGCGGCATGTATGGCCGCGGGGCAGTGGAGGTCGGTACGGGTCCCCTCTGCAGTAGCGGCAGGGCTCGGGGTGCAAGGGAACCCCATAGGGGTAGGAGAAGCCCCGCATGTAATCCAGTTCCCCCGGCCTCCCCAGCGGCTTGTAGCAGTGGGGCTGCTCCCGGCAGCACTCAGCATAGGGGCCAGCAGAGCCAGGGCGGCTCAGGGAGGGGGAGCTGTAAGGCTGGTCCACGGAGAGGCGGTGGACACCACGGTGTTCAGGGCCGTGGGGCTGGAAGGCTCCAAGATCACCCACTGGGGGCTTGCTGTGGCGGGTCGGTACCAGCCGGCTGCTCTCCTCAAAGAACCGTCGACGGTCAGCAAAGGGCAGGAGCACGGCCTCGTCGCTGCCCCGTGGCGGGGAGCTGCGAGCGGCTGGGCCATAGCCCTCCAGCTCAGTGGGGCTGGGCGAGCGCTGCAGCTGCAGCTTGCGCTCCGGGGACCAGCGCCAGCGGCCCCTGGCTGTTGGCATTGCCCGCTCGGGAGACGGGGGCCCTTTGGGGACTGGCAGCGGGTCAGGGGTGGGCATACCCCGGTCCCCTGAGCGGCCGGCGTTCCTGTCATCCTCGCTCGGTGCAGGGCTGAGACGCTCAGCCAGGGCAGGGGGTCCCTCAGCCGGCAGAGCACTCTCAGGGGGCTCCTCCGTCTCTTCCACTGGCTCCTCGCCAGGCGGGGGGCCACCAGGACCCCGGCTCTTCTGCAGCTGAGCCTTGCGCCGTTGGATCTCGTTGCGCAGGCTGGTGGCGAAGCGGTCACTACGGCGGCGCATCTGGGCAGAGCGGTGGGGAGGACCCCCAGCCCGCCGGGCCCCTGGCCGGCTCTCCTCCTCCGCTGGCCCCTCAGTGCTGAGTGCCGGGCTGGCCCCCCGGCCGTCCTGCCCACAGGCTTGCTGCAGCTCAGGGCAGCAATGGCAGGGCAGCGGGCGGTAGCAGGGGTCTGGGCAAAGCGGGGGGTCCTGGGCAGCCCCTGCAGTTCCCTCCCGGCTGCCCTCAGGGTGCAGTGGGGACAAAGTCCAGCGGTTCCCACCGGGGGCTGGTGAGGCTCGCCCACTGCTGGTGCCCACTTGGAGTGAGCGGAGCTGGGAGGCCAGCAGCTGCTCAGGAGCACTGTGCCGGTGTGGCACGTGGCCCTTGAGGGTGGACAGCAACGGGTTGTCACCTGCTGTCGTGGCATCCGGCACTTGGTGCGTGCTGCCATCCAGGTACAGCCGGTTGTCAGACTCCATGCTCTCCCCCAGCAGCTGCTCAGCCGGGCACCGGTCCGGGTGGAAGCTCAGCATGTAATACTGGTCGGCAGAGAGACGGTCCTTTGTGGGGTACGGCGCCAGCATCCTCCCACCCACCGCCTCCGCCTCCCCATCCCGCTGGCAGAGGAAGGTGTCAGAGATCCAACGGCCCTTGGCATGCAGCATGTCTGCTGACACCAACACCCGGTGCCTTTCCCCTCTGCTGGATGGGGCTGCCCGCAGGCTGTCCCTCCTGACAGGGGGCTGGGGGGGCACAGGTGCCCGCCAGGCCTCGGGGTGCCGGCTGGCGGGTGGCTCAGCCCCTGTGGTCAGGTAGCGCCTGTCAGGGGCCTTGCAGGGGCCTTGAAAGCTGGAGTCAGTGGACACGGCCTCTTCAGGGCGGAGGGAGAGGGCACAGTCGGAGGCGATGGAGCTGGCAGAGAAGGAGCTATAGGCTGAGTCCCGCTTGCTGTGGTACATGCCCTGGTCAACGGGTGAGGGGTCTCCTTCATAGTAGGCCTGGCTGGGGTGGTCCAGGCTCTCCATGCTCCCGATGGAGCTGCTCCGGTCGGTGCTGCAGTGCCGGGACAGCGGGTTCCACTGCAGGGACAGCTCACTGCTGCCCAGCCCCATGCCAGCATTAGGGGTGTCTGCAACTCCCTGCCCAGCACCGCGGAGATCCCAGGGAGTCCACCCCCGCTACACATACACCCTCCCCATGACAAGGGGGCACAGAGCAGCACAGTCCCAACCTGCCCTTCGGGGGCAGCACCAAGGTTGCCCTGGCACTGGCAGGGGGAGCAGGCACAGGGAACACAGGGTGTGTGTGACTCCAGCCACTCGGGACCTCCCAGCTCTGGCAGCAGGGGCAGTGGGACTAAGCAGCTCCTGTCTGGCTCCGGCAGAGCCACCACCCCTTCCTGCTGGGAACTGGGAGTAAACAGGCAGGGGAAAGGGCAGTGCAGTGACAGGACGAAGGGGGATGCCCAATATTGGTGTGGGGCAGGCATATGAGCATCTATACTGCACCCCCCCGCCCTGACCCAAGCAGCTGCCCCATCTGACCCCTCCTCTTGCACAGAATGCCCCCCATCTCACCTGACATCACACCCTGAGGGCCAAGAGAGGCTGAAGGCATCAGTGGGGCAGTGCATGGTGGGAGCGTCAGGGCGGCTTTCAGCGAGTTTGGCCACGTGCCAGGAATGGGGCCGGAGGACGGGCACGCTCCTCCTGCCAAGAGCAACAGCGGGAAAGGACAAGAATGGGGAGGAAGCCAGGCTGAGGAACTGGGGCTGAAGTCACTTCCTACGGGGCTTCCTGTCTCCCCAGGCCAGCACCCGCCCAAGGGGGACAGCGGTGAGGAGGGTCCAAGCCCTGCCAGCACCTGGTACTGGTGGATTGCACAGTTCACCCCACTGGCCAGGATCCCCTGTCTGCAGGATCCCTGTTGCCAGCATCAACAAGGGACCAAGCACAGCCCACAGGCAGGGCAAGCGCCCCCGCTGGGACTGGACCAGCTCCGCCAAGGCACCCTGAAGTCACATCTGTGTCTCTACCACAAGCCTGACCTTCCCCCCTTGTTCCTGCAGCAAGCACTGGACACCTCATGTCTCTGGGAGGAGTCCTGTACTGGGCCCCGTCTCCAGTCCCCACAGTGCCTGCAGGCAGCAATGTCCACTGCCACTGCAGAGGAGTGTGGTCAGAAACCACCTCCTGGACCCCCCAAGTGTCCAGTGCTGCCCCAGTATCCGCTGACTGGGCAAGAAGGGTGGCAAGGACAAGCTGCCAAGTCAGCACAGGGACTTCCCTTCCCAGAGCCCCCAAACTCACCATGGACGATGCTGAGCCCCCGCACAGCCCTGTAGGCAGTGCCCTGCGCTGCTCCTGCCCCTGGGTGCCACTGGAGCTGGAGTCAGTCGGGATGCAGCCAGGGAATGGATGCAGGTTGGGGGTGGGGGAGGACTGCAAGGCCCAGCCCTGCCTCTCCTTCCTTTCCCAGGCAGGGAGGCAGGAGGCAGGCAGGAAGGGAGAGGAGCGGCCACGCTTGAGGATACCGCCCAGCAAGGGGGTGGCGAGCCTGTTGTGCTGCCCTGGCTCCTCTGGCTGAGGAACCCCCACCCACCCAGAGCACTGGCAGCCACAGAAGGGCTGACCCCCATCCCACCCGAGCAAGGGTCATCTCCAGGATCCTGCCAGTCCCCATGGCAGGTGAAGCTCCGCTGGCCCTCCCTGCGTCCCCTCCCCGCAGCGCTGCCAACCTGCGAACGATCATCTTCAGGGTGCGGTAGGAGCCCTTGATGAGGATCAGGGCCTCTTGGCGGGACCCGTACAATGGCGTCCCGCTGATATTCACCAGCTCATCACCTGGTTGTAGCCGACGGGACAGCGCAGCCTTGCCCCCGTCCTCCACCTGGGCAACAGAGAAGGGTGTCAGGGAGAGCACGGCCCCCAGAACATCCCAGGGGATGTGCCACTGCCAGTGAGTGCCAGGGGAGAAACTCTTTGCAAAGGGGGTGACTGAGACCCAGGCACCACAGAGGGATCTGCACATGCCAGGCTCCCCGCCTTCTCTGATCACATGAATTTCTGAGCAAGGAAAGGACGTCAGGGAGGGGGGAGAAAGAAAAATGTCCCATCCCAGCAGATTCCCCCGTGGGTGAAAGCAGCACAAGGGCCCTTTGTCCAGCGTGGATGCCAGCCCCCTGCCACTGCTTTCAGCCCCATGTCTGGCCGGCCTGGGCATCCGTGGTGATTTCAATGCCCAAAGGATGCCATCACACTCTATGTGCTCATGGGAGACAACAGCAGGGAAAGCGCTGAGCCCTGGCACATGCATATCCTTCCCTGACACCCATCACCAAAGTGAGCCTGGAACTCTGTATAGCTGCAGCTTGGAGGACACAAGGCTATGGGTGCCATCAGCACATGGGACCCCAGCCCAACCCTTCTGCCCCAGTAGGTAGGTGCAGTTGGGCAGCCCTGGAATGAGCAGTGCCCAGCAGGTGCAGCCAGAGTGCCCATTGCCAGCACTGATCTCTGCCCAACCTGCCATCGCCAGGGACGAGGATTGCCATGTCCAGACCCTCACTCCACAGGGCTGGCAAGCAACTCAAGCTGCTGGGCTGCATGGTGGCACAGTGCATGCAGGCAGGACCTAGGGTGCCCCGTAACCCCATGCCCGGTGTGGATGTGGCCGGCCACTACAGCCACCCACAGAGCAGAGCAAACCTGGCCCCACGCTAGGGCTCCTCACCCTGACCAGCTGCTTCCATGCTCAGCCAAGGAATGAGCTCTGCTCACAGTGCCTGCAGCACCAGCCTGGGCAGCAGCCAGGCCCCAGCGACCTAGAGCACCCATGACTTCCTAGCAGGCCAGTCACAGTGCACATGCCCTTGGGCATCCCTTTCTATCCTCGTGCCAGGCAGATCTCAGAGGCCATCCTGCTGCCCGTCCCAAGATAGTACTTTGGGAAGCAGGCAGCGGCAGCCAGGCCTCCTGCCCATTCCAGCACTGCCCCACAGCCCAGCCAGGGACAGCTGTGCCTATCATCCCATAGCTCTCCCATTTTTTCAGGGATGGGGGCACTGCAATGCCATGCCCAAGTTAGCCACAGCCCAATGCCATCTGCCTGTGCAGATGTCAGCCACGGAACCGCCTTCCTGGCAGGGGACACTGGCTGCCTGCAAGGGCTCCCAGTCCCACCATGCAGTCAGTGGAGCACCCGAGTTTATCCCCTGCCACGCTGCTGCCTGCCACTGGCGCTGGGAGAGCAGGCAGGACAGACTGCACCTTCACCCCAGTCCTCTGCCCAGCCACGTGCCCACCCAGTCCAGCCTGCCACGGCCACAGGGCTGAATCAGAGGTGAAGGGTGTCCCCCACTGCTGCAGGACACCACCAGGGCTGCACCCATGTCTGGTACACCAGAACGGACATGGCTCAGCCCTGGCATTGCTCACCAGGAGCTAAATCTGGCACAAACAACCCCTTGTTCTGCCTTCGTCACCAGTGAACTCAGCACTGGCAGCCAAACTTGGACTGGGCCAGCCCTGGACATTTCCTGAGCACCACCTCTAGTGTTCACTCTGGCCCCTAATGGTGGGCACCAGATGGCTCACAGGAATATTCGCCTGCCCCAGGAGAAACTTTTCTGAGAAGTCACAGCCAGAGCAATGCCAGAGCTGTGCCCAACCTGCCCCACACCAACCTCCCTTCTTCCCCGCAACGTGCTCAAGGGGAACCTGTGTTGGAGAGCGCCTGCAGTCCCATAGAGGGCCTAGGGCCCGTGGGAGTCCCGCCGTGGGACTCTGCCACAGGAAAGGATCCCGTCCGGAGTGGGAGTCTGGAATGGCCAAGCTGTGTCACTGAGTGCGGGGACGCCCTTTCCCGTTCCGGCGCGGGGCCCGGGCTCCCCGCGCCGCGGGCGGGGGCCGCCCCTTCCCCACACGCACCTCGGCCGGCCTCAGCGACGGAGCGGTGGCCCCGGGGGACCCTCCCCTGAATGCACAGAGCACTGGAACAAACCCCCTTTGTCTGCCGCGCACATGCGGCGGCGGCGCGGCCGGAGGAGCGCGGGGGCCGGCACCCCGCGGCCCACAAGAACCACCCCCCTTCACTGAGGCGGTGGGGAACATCTCCTGGCCCTCCCATCCCCTCCTCCGGCAGCCGGCGAGCCCACCGGGACCCTCCGCCCCGAGTGCCGGCAGCCCGTCGGGGCGCGGGCAGCTGCCCCCCTCGTCCCCCCGGCTCCCGCCCACCGGCGGTGCTACCCCAGGGCGCTGGGCTGGAACCAGAGCCACTTTTCCAGCTCCCCCAGCCAGACCGCGCTGCCCGCGTCCCCGCCGAGGGCGTGGGGCGGCCCCGGGGGCGCAGCCAGCCCAGCTCCGGGCAGGGAACAGCCGGGGGGCCGCCAGCCCGGCCCGCCGCACCCCGGCCCGGCGGGATAGTGGCACTGGGCAGGCAGGCGGCCAAACCGCCCGGCGACAAGGGCCCGTCCGGGCTTGGCGGAGGGGCGGCTGCTGGGGCTTCCCCGGCCGCTGCCCGTCTCATTGCGGATCTCACCGCAGGGCGATATGCCGGCGGGGGCCGGGAATCGGTGACCCGGTGTGTGGCGAGACGTCGCGGCCGTGGGGAGACCACCCGCACCCCGCACTCCACGCTCGGCACCGCACCCCGGCGCCAGCTCCGTCCCGGGCACGGTCCTGCCCCCGCCTTCCAGGGGTACCAGGGAGCGCCGGGACGGACTTTCGCCTCGCACACCGTGGCCCTCACTGCCCCCGGCGGAGCCCGGTCCCGGGGATGCCCGCGGGCGCGGCACCGACAGGCGGGCACACGAAAGTGGGGACTGCCCTCACCCAGCTACGCCCCGCGGGACGGGACTGAGGGGGACGCGAGGCCGCCCCCCACGCCAGCCCAACGGATGTGCCAAAGGAATTTCTTCCTGCCGCCGGGCCCGGGCTGTCCCTCCGCCCCCTCGCTCCCGCTCTCCCCCCGCCGCTCCGCGTGACGGATCCTGGGTGTGGGTGGGTGCGGGTGGGCGCCCCCGCCGCGCCGCGCCGNGGGAACAGCCGGGGGGCCGCCAGCCCGGCCCGCCGCACCCCGGCCCGGCGGGATAGTGGCACTGGGCAGGCAGGCGGCCAAACCGCCCGGCGACAAGGGCCCGTCCGGGCTTGGCGGAGGGGCGGCTGCTGGGGCTTCCCCGGCCGCTGCCCGTCTCATTGCGGATCTCACCGCAGGGCGATATGCCGGCGGGGGCCGGGAATCGGTGACCCGGTGTGTGGCGAGACGTCGCGGCCGTGGGGAGACCACCCGCACCCCGCACTCCACGCTCGGCCCCGCCCCCCGGCGCCAGCTCCGTCCCGGGCACGGTCCTGCCCCCGCCTTCCAGGGGTACCAGGGAGCGCCGGGACGGACTTTCGCCTCGCACACCGTGGCCCTCACTGCCCCCGGCGGAGCCCGGTCCCGGGGATGCCCGCGGGCGCGGCACCGACAGGCGGGCACACGAAAGTGGGGACTGCCCTCACCCAGCTACGCCCCGCGGGACGGGACTGAGGGGGACGCGAGGCCGCCCCCTACGCCAGCCCAACGGATGTGCCAAAGGAATTTCTTCCTGCCGCCGGGCCCGGGCTGTCCCTCCGCCCCCTCGCTCCCGCTCTCCCCCCGCCGCTCCGCGTGACGGATCCTGGGTGTGGGTGGGTGCGGGTGGGCGCCCCCGCCGCGCCGCGCCGGGACACGCGACTCCGCATCCCCGGCGTCCCCCGCCCGCCGCGCCCCGGGTGTCCTCTCTCCTCCCGCGCCCCGGCCGCGGGCGGGGGGCCCCTCACGGGGGGGAATGCTGCGGAGCCCACGCGGGACGGCGCCGGCGGTTCCTTACCTTGGAGACGATGAGGGGCTCGCCGTGCTCCAGCCCTCCGCGCAGCGTGAAGCCCCAGGGCGCGCCCCCCTGCAGCTGCACATGCACGTACTGGGGGGCGCCGGGCCGGCCCTCGGCCCGCTCCATGGCGGCTACAAACTACAGCCCCGTCCCATCCCGGCCCGGCCCGACCCCGCGGAGGAAATGACACCCCAGCCCGCCTGGGCTGAGCGGCGCGGGGCGAGTACGGGGCGGGGCCGACCCGCACCGGGGCTGCTCCGCCGCCGCCAATAAGGCGCGGAGGGACGGCGGCGGCCGGCGCTGCTCGGCACGGCTCGGCTTGGCATGGCTCGGCTTGGCGTTGCCATGGCACGGCTCAGCTTGGCGTGGCACAGCTCGGCATGGCACGGCTTGGGGCAGCACAGCTGATGGCACGGCTCAGCACGCAGTGGCATGGCACAGCACCTTGTCTCTCTGCTCAGTTTGGCACGCCGCCCTTTAGCCCAGGGACCTGCAGTGAGCAGTTTGGCTCAGCTTGGTACAACCCAGCCAGCGTAGCTCAGCTCAGTCCAGCTCAGCCCAGCATGGCATGGCATGGCATGGAGGGCTGGCACTGTTCAGTGCAGCACGACACAGCACGGCTCAGCTCAGTGTGGGATAGCAGGGGGGTCAGCATTGCATAGCTGGCCTGGCAAGGCTCAGCTTTGCATGGCTCAGTGCAGCTCAGCTGGGTTGGCACGTTCTGGCTTGGCTCGACTCAGCTCAGCATGGCATGACACAGGGATGGAATGGTTCAGTTTGGTACAGCACAGCATGACCAGAAGCCTCACCTGGTTTAGCTCCATTTGGTCTGACCTGGTGTAGCTCAGTTCAGTTCAGCTTGGGCTGACGTGGACTAGCAGAACTGGCACAGTTTTGCTTGGCACGACGTGGCGTGGCCTGGCTTAGTTTGGCCTGGCACAGTTCAGCTCAGAACGACCCAGTTTGGCCCAGTACAATGTGGTGCCACCAGGGAACTGCAGCATTAGCACCACCTCAGCACAGCTTAGCTTGGCATGGTGGCACAGTGTGTCTGGCAGTTCGACAGCACTCGCGGATACAAGGGGGTGGCAGGAGGGTGATGCAGCCCCCCCAGCTCCTCACCCTGTAGTCATGCTGGCGCCCTGAGCTCCACTGCCTGCAGGCCAACTCATGCTGCTGGCTCCTGTCTGCCCTGCCAGGGCTGGCCCCCGCCCTGTCCCTGCCCTGCCAGGCACCGCAGGGCATGTGTAGCAGTGCAGCCCTGCTTCACCTTTGCCTTTTCCCTGTGTCGCTTTGGGGAAACTGAGGCACGGGAAGGAGGTTGCGGGTGGCAGCTGGGGACGGTGGGAGTGGATCGGCGCTGGTTCCCGGAGGAGCTCGGCAGTCCGCCTCCTCCCCTTCCCGCCGCGGGCCCCGGCTCTTACTCATCTCCTTCCCAGACGGCACAGCTGGCCTCGAAAGCTCTGCCCTGCCAGCAACGCCTGCGGCCCCCGTTTGCCTGCAATGGCCCGGCAGAGCAGGCTCGCAATTCCAGGCTGGTGAGCTACTACAGGCTTGCTCAGCCCCAGTACAGGAAGGGTCCCTCAAGTTTTCTTGGCAATCCCTGTCCACCAGTACCTGCATTGAACTATGCCTGCACGCTGCCCAGCCCGGCTTGTGGGCAGCCCAGTGCATGTGCCCCATTCTTGTGTCAGGGTGTCTCAGGGCACAGGGTAGGGCTGTACCTGGGCTGTTTGTGTGCTGGAACCCACCAGTAGTGATGCGTGGCCCCTCTCCTATGGCCTTGACATGTCCCCCCTGACCCGACTCTTCTGCTCTGTTCCATGTCCTTGCCCTTACCATGCAACTCACCCATGGCTGGCTGATGCCATGCCTGGACTTTTCCCAGCCTCCACCGTCTTGTCTGCCCCTTGTGCCCTTTCCCAAATGAGTAACCAGGGCTGCCTGGCCAGGTGGGAATGCTCTGCACCCTGGCTCATCACATGGCTCCACAGCCCATTAAGCACCACACACCCTCACCACACACACCCCATGGCCCTCTCAGCCCTTCACATTGGGCCTAGCTGGCACTGTAAAGAGTGGGCAGCACCTGGGGCAAGGCAGGCAACAGCACACCCTCCTGCTCTCCCTATGTCCCTGTGGCTTCACTGGTGGTTCCCAAACAGTGTGCCCATCCCCTGACTCCCTCCATTCCAGCAGGAGAGCAGCAGCATCCTGTGGGGCTGGACACAATGCCAGGTGCTCTATAGGGGCATGGCCTGCAGCTGCCCATAGTGTGCGCTGTCATATGCCCATGGGGCCTGTCCCAGTCAAGCACCATGTAACCACAGTGCCCACTATGGACAGTGCCTCACATGGCCTGTGCCAGCAAAATGGTGGGCATCATACTCACAACCCCTCAGCCTTGGGCAGGTGCTGGCAGAAACACCTCAAAGCTGGTCAAGGTAGCCAAAGCTGTGGGCAATGGCATGGTGATGGGATAGTGATGCCTGCCACAGGGTACTGCTGACTGATCCAGCCATACTCAGAGCTGCTGGGCTTAAGGTTGCTCTGCCCACCTGTGTGCCTTAGTGTCCATCTCCCAGGTTGGGAGAGTGAGGTGCTGGGCAGTATGGCTCTGGCCACAGGGCTGCTGGGGAGCAAACCCCCAGGCTCTGTGCCTGCTTGGAGCAGTGCAGACCAGCTTGCAGCAATCAGCACGAAGATGCCCAGCTGCTGCCAGAGAGTCGGCACAGGGTGGGGGCGCTGGAGGGGCTCTCACCGCAGCCAGGTTCCAACCCCCCTCCCCTGGGACCCAGGGAGCTCCTGCCTCTTTAAACCCTGACTGTGGCCGTGCCTTTAAAACGGGCCCAGGGCAGAGAACTTCCTATGCCGCAGGAGGAGGCTGGCCAGGAGCAGGTGGGGTGAGTGAGCTGGTCCTCCCTCACCCCCACTCCTCTACCCCAGCACTTTTACAGCCCCTATAGCCAGGCTCTGTTCAGTTGGCTCTGTCCCTGGTCTAGGTTTTAGTCTGGAATTTGCACCTCTTTTGCTTAGAGTCCCCCTGCCCCCACACCTTTCTACTCCTGTGACAAACTGTCATAATTGTCCTGGCTTGATAGCAGCTGGCAGCACCCTTGGATCCTTTTCCTGGTGCCTACAACCAGCTCAGCCTCTTCAGTGGGAAGAAGCATGACTGCAGGTTCTTCCTAATTCTGCTGCTGGCCAGCCACACCTTGCCCCACTCACTTCTCTCACACACTCACCTGTCATGGCTCTTCTTTACCTCTTTACCAGCCTCCTCCTCCTCCTGTTCTTTGTTGTACCCCTTTCCCAAGCTGCAAGCAAGTCCCTGCTGCTCCCTGGCTCCCTGCCCACCATCCCCACCCTGCCCCTCCTGCAGGCCCTGCAAATGTGGGCACCAGGCAGCCCAGGCTGACAAGTGGGGCCAGCCAGTGGGCAGCCCCTGTGCTACATGCTGAACCTGTACTGGCGTGCTGCTGACCACAAAGGCCGACCCTGCTGTGGCCGCAGCCTGGCCACCAACACCATCCGCCTGGTCCAGGCCAGTTCCCATAGGGGTCAGCCCTGAGCAGGTAGGGAGCAGGTGGGTGCCAAGGATGGCATGGGGGCTTAGCAAAGCCAGAAGCATGGGCTTGAGGTGTGAGGGGGTCTCTTGCCTGCTTCCTTTCTCCTCTCTATAGTGTTCTGGGTGGGATTCCCCTTGGCAGGTGTCCCAGGCTCTCCCTGCCCCAGGGGTGAGATGGGCAAAAACAACACAGGTCCTGTGTGCCCCTCCCCCCTTCTCTTCCTGTCTGGTGCTGTACCAGGCCAGTGGTGTTGGTGCAGAGGGTGGAAAATGTCCCAGACATTCTTTCCTCTTTGCCCTGCCACCAAGCCATGGTTCATGGCTGCTGTTTGCTGTGGCTTCTGCCTTGTGTTGGGGCAGTTGGCTATCACAGGCTCCACTGTGCCATGTGGGGTTGTGGCAGCACCTTGGGAGAAAGGGATGCTGCACAGTGACAGCTATGCTGTGCAAAGGGGGCACTGACCACTGCTTTCCTGCAGGTTGCTAGTATGTGCAGCCCCTCACCTGTTGCCTGGAGGACCAGCCTGTGGCCGAGCACCTCCTCAGGGCCACCTTGGTCTACCTGCTCAGTCTGTCACTGGCCCATGGCCGCCTTCTCTGCACTCTGGAGCTGGTGGCAGCCAACAAGGCACCTGGGGTGCTGCTCAGCCCTGCCACCTGTTCCCGCCACGGCTGGACTGAAGTTCATGTCACCCCTTACCTGGTGCTGGGGAACAGCAGCATGGAGAGCTTGGCACTGCAGCACGTCTATGTACATGCTGGCCGAGCAGGCCACAATGCCCCGGTGGGCCCTAGTCACCCTTTCCTCCTCCTCTACCTCAATGACACCCAGGCAGGGTTGGCACATCTGGCAGCAGAGCCCCACCAGCACTGGTGTGACACAGGGACGTTGGCTCATGACCTGCCCAACTACCTGCGGGAGCAGGGAGGGGAGAAGAGTGGCTGTTCCCTGTGCCCCTTCCCTGTCAGCTTTGCATAGCTGGGCTGGGACCACTGGATCATTGCTCCTCACTGCTACAACCCACAGTACTGCAAGGGTGCCTGTCCCCACCTGCTCTGCTACGACTACCACACACCCAACCATGCTGTGGTGCAGAGCTTTGTTCATCAGCTGGTGGATGCCAACGTGCCCTGGCCCTCCTGTGTGTGCCCTACTGCTACAGCCCCATTGAGCACAACGGAGACATACTCTACAAGGAGTATGAGAATATGATAGCAGAGTCCTGCTCCTGCTGGTAATTCCTCCTTCTCCAGCATAGCACCCCTGGGCTCTGCCTGTTCCTGCGGATCTGGACTTCAAGGTTTATTTTGCTCTGCCTGGGGCTCACTCTGCTTGTCTCCCCTCCCCATGCAGCGCTGTTCAATGGGGAGGTTTTACAATGACAGCGTTATGTAAATTTTGGGGTTTTAAAGGCCATCTGTGCTGGGCTGGTTGCCCCGTGGCACCTGTCCTTCCTGCAGCCCCCATGGCTACTGCCTGGTTTTGATGGGCAGGTGGGGCTTGGCCTAATATTCCCAGATATGAGCTGTGTCCCTGAACTGGAGTACAAATCTCATAGGAGGTGGCTGGGAGTCTTCTGGTGGAGCCAGGGCAGGGAGGGTGAGCAGGCAATGTGTTTCTCTGCTTGGCACCATATTGGTGCTGTCAGGATCTGATGTGACCCTCTCTGTGGGATTCCGTCCCAGCTCACATACACCCCATCTTGTTTACTCTCAGCTGCCGTGGCATCTCACTGGGCTGGGAACTTGGGCTAGAGCAGGTGAGGAAGCCTTTCTTCTCCCTTGCATTTCTGCTCTGGGGGAGGCTGTGAAACTGGAGGGATCTGAGCAGCCATCTCTGCTGCCAGTGCGAGGGGCCAGGCAGCTGCCTGTGCTGGGATCTGCCTGCTGCTTCCTCTGACACACTTGTACTTCAGCTCCTTGGCTTGCCCTCTAGCAGGGCTCAGGTCTTGCTCTGTCCCAGAGCTCAGACTTCCATTATGGTGCCCTCTGCCTTCTTGCACTCTTGCTGTCCCACAGGCCTTGGGCTCTGCTGGACTCCTGGCATATTCCTTTTCCCAGAAGGGTCAGTCCTGCTCTCAGCAACCTGTGTTCCCTGACTTTCCTCTATTTATTGCTAGACTGTGAATAAATAAATTAATGGATTTTCCTAAACACCATCTTGGCTTGTTCTTGCGTTGCCCCTGGGGTGCAGTAGGTACCTCCTGGGACAGGTTGCCAAACACTGTGCAGCTGCTCTTTGTGCTTGCACTGGAGGGAGTGGGTGCAGAGGTAAATCCCAGCTGGTTCAAGTCGGAGCTGTCAAAAGTGGCTCCCATGGAGCCACTTTTCCCGTCCCAGGGCAGAGGGGACCAGATGTGGCTGCAGGCAGCTGCCTCAGTGGGGCTGGGAACAAGAGATGTCTACATCCCTCTTTATGGGGCAAGTTCTAGGGGACTGTGGGGAGGGCAATGAGCTGGGTCTTCCTGGTCTGTCTGTCACTGTGGCCAAGGCATTTGTCTGCCAGGGCTATTTTTGGAAGGTATCTGGAGGCAAACCTGCCTGTTGCTGGATGTGATGCTCTGTGTTTGCAGTGCTGGGGCTAAGTTTCCCTTCTTTGAGCAGCAGTGCATAGGTGGCAGCTGTCATCCTTGTCACCAGAGCTTGGTGGCACTGCCGCCTGCCAGCTGGGTGATGTCTCTGCATCTTTAGCTCATGGCTCTTGCCAGGGTCTCCTCTTGCTTGGCCTCCAGCCCCATCTGTTATTGCTGGCCCAAGATCCATGGGGATGTTTCAGCACTTTTTTTTTTCCTGTGGGTGTTTGGTATTGGGCAGGGTGCTGCCAGCTCAAATCCCTCCCCTTTCCACTGGCCTCCAAGTTTCTCTCCCATCCTGGCAGAGCAAGAAGCCACAGAAACCCAGGCTCCTTTCTTGCCCCTTGTTCCTAGTTAGCTACATCTTGGGCATAGGTAGGAAATGTTTTCTGCTTTTTTGGAAGCTCACAGACCTGACCCCAGGGTGAAGACTTCCCCTTGTCCGTCATCAAGTGTGTAGTGTTGACTCATTCAGGCAAGCAAAGATGAGAGGCATGGAGGTGGGCATGTTCCCAGCCCTGGACACCTGGATGCCAGTGCTCAGTACTGCCCCTGCCTGAGACCCATACCCTTGCCAGCTGCCAGGCCCCCTTGGACCTGCTGGGCACCTGGAGATGGATGAGCATTGGTGTTTGTCTGTCCCAGCCCTGTGTCCTCAGATGCACTGTGTCAATGGGCTCTTGTGCCTGGTGGGCTGGGCCCCTTCCCTGGGTGTCCAGGGGCTGCGCCAGCAGTGGGATCTCCTCTGTGCTGGTGGTGGAGCAGGTGCTATCACAGGGATGGAAGAGCAGCAGTTCCAGATGGAGCCACTGTCCCCAGCTGACCCTGGCACCGTGCCCACATCAGTACCAGGGCAGAGGCAGGTGGAGGCTGCAGGGACCCCAGCCTGGTGCACCTTGCAGGAGGAATCTTCTTTCAGATCCCACAGCCATGTGAGTCCCTTGGGTGCAGCCTGGCATCCCATCAATGCCAATACTGTGACGACCATCAGGAATCCTGGCTTTGGTGACATACACGCAATCCACCCTTAGGCAAGGGTCTTGCCTGTGGAGGTGCTGCCTGCACAGGAGGCTGTACTGGCCCCTCGTTTTCCTCCAGGCCGGCCAGTATATCCCTGCTCCCAGCTCTTTTCCCGATCCCCAGGCTGGGTATTTGCTCTGTTTCCAAAGGGTCCTCATCTACTATCCTTCCAGCTGCCCCTCCCAAGTGGGCACGACCACCTCACACCCCCCACCCACTGGGCTGACCCTGGGCAGAGAGGGGACCTGCCCCACGTGCCCTCGCAGTGATGGGTCAAATCTGGGCCAGGCACAGCAAGGGGGCACCGGGATGGAGCTCACCCAGCTGTGGAGAGCAGCTGCACCCAGGCACCCTGCTAGGACCTGTAGCTGGAGACAAACGGTGGTGCCTGGGCTCCAGATGCCCCATGGGTACCCCGCAGAGGTGCTCTCAGCCTGCAACTGGGGTGGGGGGTAACAAGGGGCTGTCTCTTCGTCCATATGTCCATGTGGTCCTGCACCTGTGCGTATCTCTGTGCAGTTCCACAGTGGTCCATGTATCCCTTCCATACTGCAGCGCACGTGTCCGTGTGCCTGCCCGCGTATCCATGTGTCTGTGTTCCCGTTCGTGTATCCCTGTATCCATGTGTCCATATGTGTGTCTGTGTTTCTGTGTGTTCGTGTATCCGTGTGTTAGCAAGACTGCGTGCCCGCATGTCTGTATGTTCGTGTGTCTGCATGTCCGTGTGCCCGTGTGTCCATATGTTTGTGTCTGCATGTCCGTATGTTCGTGTGCCCGTGTGTCCGTATGTTCGTGTGTCCGTGTGCCCGTATGTTCGTGTGTCCGTCTATCTGTGTGCCCCTATGACCGTGTGCCCGTGTATCCGGTGTTTGGCCTCCGCCCGGCAGGGGACGCCGTCCCGGACCTGCCGATGCCGCCGCCGCGGCGGGTCACGCTCGCTCGGTATTGAGCGCCCCGTGGGCTGAGGCCGCCGCCGGTGCGGGACAGTGCGGGACAGCCCGGGCAGCGAGGGCAGTGAAGGCAGTGCGGGGCTCCTACTCCGGAGGAGGGCCGGTGCCCGACCAGCGAGCGGGCGGTGCCGCGGGGCGGGGCGAGGCGGGGCTCTGCCAGGACCTGTCCGTCCCCTCCACTCCCCTCCCTTCCCCTCCCCGTCCCGTCCCGTCCCGTCCCGGCAGTGCCGGTCCCGCCGCCGCCATCATGAGAAGCCGGAGTAACTCTGGCGTGCGCCTAGACGGCTACGGGCGCCTGGTGCAGCAGACCATCCTCCGCCACCAGGTGCGGGCACTGCCCGAGTGCGGGGACTCGGCCCGGGGCCCCGGCGGGCCCCTGGGGCCCCTNGGTCTCCTCCCCGCCAGTGCCGACCACCGAGACGCCTGGGTCCGGGACAACGTGTACAGCATCCTGGCGGTCTGGGGGCTTGGCCTGGCCTACCGCAAGAATGCCGACCGCGACGAGGACAAGGCCAAGGCCTACGAGCTGGAGCAGGTTGGGGGGAGCAAGGGCCGGGGGGGCTGGTGGCACCCGGGCGGGATTAGTGGCACCCGAGGTCTGCCGTCACTCCGAGCTGGTCAGCCTTTGGCACAGTCGGGCCAGGGGCTGTGGAGCGAGGCTGAGGACAGGGCTGTGCCCCGGCGCGGGAGGCGATAGGAAGAGGTGTCGGAGCCCGCTCTTCCCAGAACGCTCTGGAGCCCAGTCAGAGGGTCCAGCCCTCTGGCTCTGGGATGATCTGAGGCCACAGCCCTTCTCCCAAGGGCTGGGGAGCCGCGTCCTGCGGCTGTGCCCTCTATCCCTCTGCACAGCAACGCAGCTGTACAGCCCTGCTGGCACATCAAGAAATCTTCCCTCTGCTGTTGGTCAGGAAGCAGGGGCTGTGGAAATGAGAGCAGGAGCTCCGATTACAGACACCGAGCCCCACAAAGGTCAGCGGCCAGCTGATCCTGAGTCAGGGCTTTGGAGATTAACAAGGCTGTTTTCCTTGTTCCTACAGAGCGTGGTGAAGCTGATGCGGGGACTGCTCCAGTGCATGATGAGACAGGTAGGGGCTGTGGAGCACCTCTGGGTGTCAAGTAGTCTCCTTAAAGCCCAGCTATGTCACAGAGACTGTCAATCCTAGCTGTACCAGCTCTTCCCAGCCTTCCCTGATGAGCAGAGGGAAGGCCCTCTTCCAGCAAGTCTTGAAATAAGTTCTGAGTGAGCATCTGCCCGGAGTGTGATTGAACTTCTAGTGCTGCTGTGGGCTGGTGGCCAGTGGAGCCTTTGCCAGCTACTCCCTGACTCGTGGCCTGGCTGGCGTTAGGGCTCTGCAGCTCTTCTTCTTGAGGGCATTTGGGGTGACCCTTTTCTCTCTGCATGGTGCAGCTGTGGCAGTGGGCCCTCCGCAGCTGCAGCCCTGTGCTGCAGTGGCACATGAACCTGCATGCACTGCCTTGGTATGTGGAGGGGCAGCCCAGGGGTTGTGGAATTTCTGCCCAGCCACACATGAATCCATATGCTGGGCTCATGGCACAGGGAGATGCCAGACCTCTCTGGAGACAGGGCTCTATGAGTTCCTGCATCCCTTTGCCCTTCTCAAGGTGGACAAGGTGGAGGCTTTCAAGTACAGCCAGAGCACCAAGGACTGCCTGCATGCCAAGTATAACACCCAGACCTGTGCCACCGTCGTGGGAGATAATGAGTGGGGTCACCTACAGATGGATGCCACCTCCCTCTACCTGCTCATGCTGGCGCAAATGACGGCCTCAGGTAATGCTGTTAGGGGCTGCCATTGCACCTTTGAGTGTGCCAGTCTCCAGGCTCTTCAGGGTCTCAGTTCAGGTGCAGCTTCCTGGGTGCCAAGCTGCTGCAATGGCTTCCCCACTGTTTTCTTATGCTCACAGCACCCAAGGATGTCCATATCTCCAAGAGCCCCCGTTTGTCTGAAGCCCCAGTGCTGCTGTAGGGGGTGGGGGTGGAGACAGGAGTCAGCCAGGACATGGCTCCCATTGCACAGACGTGCAGTCGGGAGGAGTGGTCCCTGCGTTACTGCAGCTCCATCCTGGGGATACCTGTGAGCTTGGAGTGGCTAATGTGAATTCTTCCCCCCTGCTCCAGGCCTTCACATAATTCACAGCTTGGATGAAGTCAATTTTATCCAGAACCTTGTATTCTACATTGAAGCTGCCTACAAAACCGCGGTGGGTAGTGCATCCTGGGGAAGGGGAGCATGCTCTTGTGCTGGAGGTGTTGGGCTGGTGTCTAGGGGCGCTGTCGGTCCCTCCTGAGCTCCACCAGCACCTCCTGGAAGCACCACTGATGGGTGGGATTCAAAGGCTTCCTGGGTGTGTTGTGACCCAGTGCCTGCTACCTCTGCACAGGACTTCGGGATTTGGGAGCGCGGTGACAAGACAAACCAAGGCATCACTGAGTTGAATGCCAGCTCTATTGGCATGGCCAAGGTGAGCTGGGGAGAAGTGCTGGCTTGGGGTGAGGAGCACTGCTGGCCCTGAGCTGCTTTTTGACAGGACAGGCTGGACATGTTGAACTGTTGAGGCTCAATGCTCCATGCAGTCATAGATTCCTGGAGAGGAAGACCCATCTGCTTGTGAAGTGGGTTAAAACTATACCCCTTTAGCCTGAGTTTTGCCTGAACTGGGAGTGAAAAGTTAATTGGTGTGGATGGCAGAAATGTTCAGAGCCTTGTTGATGTTTGGCTACCCATGGCTTTGGGGATGTGCTCCCATTTTGACCAGAGGTGTTCTGCAGCCACAGAAGGGTTCAAATTCTTCTAAATTTGGGCAGTGCATTACACACAGGGACTGGCATGGGGTAAGAGTTCTCACAGATGGGCAGCATGGTGGAGAGCTTGCTTCTTTGGGTCTCACTGTGCTTGCAGGCTGCTCTGGAGGCCCTGGATGAGCTGGATCTCTTTGGAGCCAAGGGAGGCCCAGAGTCAGTGATACGGGTGCTGTCAGATGAGGTGCAGCACTGCCAGGTGAGATCCACTGGGCTATGACACCGTTGAAGGAGGAACTGTGATCTGCTGGGCTTGTGGTGTGAACGATGCCTGGCCTGGCAACTTAACCACCCCTTGTTCCCTTTTCTCCAGTCCATCCTCCACTCAATGCTGCCGAGGGCCTCCACATCCAAGGAGGTGGATGCCAGTGTGCTGTCTGTCATCTCCTACCCAGCATTTGCTGTGGAGGACAGTGAGCTGGTGGAAATCACCAAGCAGGAGATCATCACGAAACTGCAAGTGAGTGGCTCTGCCCTCATCTCACCATTCCCAGGAGGCAACTGTAGTCCAAACTGTTGTAGCCCTTCCCAAAAACATCCTTGGGGAGGAAGTGCTAGGGCATGTCCTCTCCCAGTCTCCATGACCTGTGTCAGGGATGTGCAAAGAAGCAGCCCTGTGTCACGTGGCCCTGTGTTGTGATCATGGTGCTTGAGTGCTGGGTGAACAAGGGAAGGGGTGTTTGGCTGGAGGTCACACCCCACCCCTGCTTCTGCACTGAAGGTACAAGACACCTCACACTGTGCCTCCTGCTTGGCATCTCCTTCCCTCCCTTCCAGGGGCGCTATGGCTGCTGCCGCTTTCTCCGGGATGGATACAGGACCCCCAAAGAGGTGAGTGTCCCCAGCCCTGCCACCTGCCAGAATTTGACTGCTGAGCAGCAGCCCTGGATACAGCACAAATGCTGTGTTGGGGAGCACTGAGAAGACGAGAGCCCTGACTAGCCCCAGGCAGTGTCATGGGTCTGGGCAAGGCTGCCCAAAATGCCAGAGCTCATTGCAGGGGTGGTATGTTCCACCCAAGCCCATAAGAGACAGCCAGAGGCTGGCTCTGCCTGCATCCTGGGACCTGTGGTGTGTCTCCCTTGGGCTGGGGAAAAGTGGGTCCAGTGCCCTGCATGGGAACCTGATGAGGCAGGCTCTCCCAGGGCTGCACCAGTCCTGAGCTAGGGCTGGAGGTCTGGGGAGGTGACTGTGCGGAGCTCCTCATCTGTTTCAGCTGCAGAGGCCATAAAGCTGCTTCTGCCTCTCAGGCCAGCAGGCAGCTGGGGTGCCATGGTGACTCTCAGGAGACTTTCTGCTGCTGCTCCAGAGAGGGAAAACAGGGAAAGTTTATAAGTCGCAGTCTCCTTTGATAACCACTGAACTAGGAAATGGTACTTGGAGGCTCTTAAATCATCACCAGGTGCTGGACCTATAACCTGGTGGGGTTCCTTTGGGCACAAGTGCCTGTGAATGCTTCTTGGCTGTGCCTCTGCAGACCTGCCCATAATAGGCGGCATGTGTGGCTGCCCCCTTCCACAGCCAGAGAGAATCAGCAGCATCTCCTGTCCAACATTCCCAGCACTCGTGAGCTTTGCCAGTATGCAAAACCATAGATTACTTCTGGGGAGCTGTGAGGCACAGGAAGGGCAGCAGTGCCTGCAGAGGCATACAGCTGAAGTCAGATGGGATTTTGGAAGCTTGTTGCTGTAGTGCAGGCACTACAGAAGATGTCTGTTCCTTCTGTCCTCTCTGCCTATCAGTCTAGCAAGGCCAGCACTCTTCCTTCTCTGCAGCAAACACAGTTAGAGCAGTTGGCAGGGAGGGTTGAGCATAGGCCCTGTGGGGCACTACAACACACACAGCTGGACTGGAGGGACTCAGTGCAGGCAGATCTCCATCCTGACAACTTCTCTTGTGTTGGGCTCACAGTGGTACCACATGGCAGGAGGGATCCTGCTCTGTGACCCTGCATGACCAGCCCAAGCCCTTGCACCTGGCTGGGCCAGCTTGGTGATGCTGGAGGAGGCAGATGCTGAGGGGCTGGGGCAGAGTGGGCAAGACAAAAGGGGAACCAGTGTGGCACAGGGGATGTCCTGCTGTTGCTGTACAACAGCACATCGTCTGGGGTGTTCTTGGGGGCTCTGGGGTGCTCTCCTGGGGACTGGGTAGACTCCAGAATGGGTGAGTCTCTTCATCATGAGTGCAGGGGGTTTGGGAGGGGGATGTGTGATGGAGAGAACAGGCCGGAGGTGAAACTGGTTTTTAGCTCTGTCTTAGCTGTCCTCCGCAGAGTAGGAGTGGGAGTACCTTTGAGGCTGGGGTCTTGGGGGGAGGAGGATCCCTGTCAGTTTGAGTGGATCCTGCCACCCACCATCTGCCTTGCTGTCACCTACAGGACCCCAAACGGCTCTACTATGAACCAGCTGAGCTGAAGCTCTTTGAGAACATCGAGTGCGAGTGGCCTCTCTTCTGGGCATACTTAATCATTGATGGGATTTTCAGTGGAAACATGGAGCAGGTAAGGGAGGCAAGACCTGCTGGGATGGCGGAAAAAAGTCCCTGGCAGGCAAGGCATGCAGGGTAAGGATGCAGGGAGCCATGACCAGGAGCAGATTCCCTCTCCTCTCTCCTCAGGTGCAGGAGTACCGAGAAGCCCTTGAGGGAGTTCTCATCAAAGGGAAGAATGGCGTACGCCTAGTACCAGAGCTGTACAGCGTTCCACTGGATAAGGTGAGTGATCCTGAGCTATGGTGGGAAGTGGGAATGTCTCACAGAATTGCAGTATATTTTGAGTTGTAAGGGATCCACAAAGTCCAACTGCTGAAACTCCTGGTCTTGTTACCAGATAATTAGGTCTTAAGTGCTTATTAAGCCAAAATGTTAGTAAAGTAGCACATACAGTGCACGGAAACCTCATGTATTAAAAGTGAGGCTTGGAGCTGTTATAAAATCATGCTGGAAAAAAACCTGGCGTTTTTCCCCCAAAGCATTTCTTGCACCCATACACAAGGGTGCTTTGTTGACAGTCTGCTCACTCAGGGGCTGAGTGCTCTGAGAGCTCATGCCAAGTGAACCTCGGCTGAGGAGATGGTGCTGAGCTCCTGTTCAACAGTGAGGGGGTTTGTGTGGGCCTGGGTTGAGAGCAGTGGCCTCCCAGTGCCCAGGTAATGCAGGAGAGGTGATCTCCTCACCAGCATTCAGGATCATCTCCCCAGTGCTCCTGGGGCATGTCAGTCCTTCTGATGGCCTGAGATGGGAAACCAAACATGGTCTGAGCAGCTGATCTGTTGTCTGACATGGATGCCTGGGGCAGTTACAAGAAGAGGAGAGGAATGTAGCTACTGTTTTGGACCCTCTGTGACAAATGCTGTTTTAGGCTCTTGTTTCAAGCCTTAAACGGTTGGACTTCAAAATACAGTGAGGATGCTTCCTTTAGCATCTTGTGTCTGTGGATGCCTCTTTGACCTCCTGGCTTGTCTTCCAGGTGGATGAGGAGTACAGGAACCCCCACACTGTGGACAGGATACCCATGGGCAAGCTGCCACACATGTGGGGGCAGTCCCTCTACATCCTGGGCTGTCTGATGGCTGAGGTATGGTAAACCTGTGTGCAGGGGAGGGCTGTGTGGTCAGGCTCTGAGGGGGCAAATGCTGCCACCTGCGTGGGGGAAGTTGTCACTTCCGTCCCCCAGGACCTCTCAAAGGTGGATTGTCCATAGGCATCACACATTCTACCCTACTCACAAAACATTAATCTCCTCGTACCTTTTTTCCCTCAGGGGTTTCTAGCTCCTGGTGAAATAGATCCCCTCAACCGCCGTTTCGCGACTGTTCCTAAGCCTGATGTGGTGGTTCAAGGTGAGGGAAAAGAACTAGTCCCATATCCCTGAGCCAGGCAGCTCTGGGGACTCTGGCCATGCAGAATTCATGGGGGTGGCTCTTCTTGCTGGGTCGCTGCTGGTACAGTCCGATCTCAGCCCTGGCAAGGGGGGTGGAAAATGAGGTGTAAGTCCTTCCATTCCACTCTGTGTTGACCCAGGGAAATAACACCTGCTGCAGCCTCCTCTGCAGAGAGGTTGAAAACTGTCTTCCTGCCACTCAGTGTGGAAGACTGAGATATAGAGAGTGTTAGAAGGAGCAAGGCAAACCTCTGCAGTGGGAACTAGTTCCCAGAGGGACCCCAGACAGCTGCCTCTCTGTGGTGTGACACCTTGTATGTGTCCCCAAAGGCATGGAGCAGTGCTGTCGCACCCTTGTGCTCCTGTTGCACCGAGCCTGTCCTCCCTCCACAGTGTGCATCCTGGCCGAGACAGAGGGGATCAAGGAAATCCTGAGGAAGGAGGGCATCGACGTGGAGACTGTGGCAGATGTCTACCCCATCAGAGTGCAGCCTGCTCGCATCCTCAGCCACATCTATGCCCGGCTGGGTGAGCTGCTCTCCCTGCTCCTGCAGCAAAAGGGGTGCAGAAGGGTCTGTCTACCACCTTGCACTCCTGCTCACAGACACTCGTGTCCTGCTCTCTGCCTTGCTGATGAGGGTTCTACTGCCCGTTTCTGAGCCTGGTAAAGCCACTCATACCCAAGGGGAACGAGGTGACAGGCAGTGCTGTTCAGGGTTATACTGACAAGGATAGAGCTGTGGCACTGCAATTGTACAATCATTGCAGGGACAGACAGACTTTGATCCCTATAGGAAGAGCATGGTGTGGGCAAGAAATGGTTTTTATTCCTGTATCCAGATCTCAATGGGGGAGGCCAGCCAGACCCCAAGAAGGGTCCTCTGGCTGTCCCTGGTGGAGGGAGCCTGGAGCTCTGGCAGGATGGCTGTGGTTGGGGGGTGGGCAGGGCTGAGCGTGAGGGGGGTATGCTCAGCTCTGGGTGCATGTTCCCTAATGCTGCAACCCCTCGGGCACTGGCTGCTTGTGCAGGAGCCAAAGATCTAGCCTGGGCCAAAGGAGACACCTGATCTGCTGCGATGTAATTTGGTGGCTAATTTAGGCCACCAAAATGCCAAGTGTGAACTGGGCAGAGGAGCAGCCTGGCAGCTGCCAGAGCTGACATCAGCAAGGGGCAGTGCTGCTGCTGCACCATCCTGGGCTTTGGGAGTAATCGGAGCAATGGGAATGCTAATAGAGCTCTCAGCTTTAAGGGACCAGCCCTATGCAGAGGGGCACCCCTAGCCCTATCCCAGCTTCTGACATCCCCAAAGACGGGGAGGTGTGATGTATTGCAGAAGTCAGGACAGGCTGTGTGTCTGTGTTTCAGCATGTCTCCAGCCCACTGGGCAAGACTGGGGCCAGAGTATCACTGTCACTTAGAGCTGTACCAGCTTGACACAGGGTTCTGAGTATCCCACTCACAAACCGGCATCTTCCTGCTGGCTGGTAGCAAGAAGTGTTGGCACTGCTTGCTGCTGCAGCCCTTTCATGAGAAGGCTTGCTCTAAAAAAACTCCTCTCCTGCCCTCTCAGGCCGCAACAAGCAGATGTCACTGACCGGACGGCCCTATCGGCACATGGGTGTCCTTGGGACCTCCAAGCTCTACAAAATCAGGAAGAGCATCTTTACCTTTACCCCACAGGTGGGTGACATTGCATGGGCTCATTCCCAGCTGATACGTGATCTGCAGCTGGGCAGGAAATTTCTCCACACTCTGAGTGCTCAAGTTATTCTCTGGGAGTGTGGAGCAGCTGCAGCTCTGTGGTGTGATGCAGCACAGTTGGTAGTTCTGGCTGTGCAGGCTGGGAGGAGATGGTCTGAGCCTTCTGATGATCAGGATTGGGTTAAAATCTCTTTGCTCACTCTGACAAGGACTGCAGGAAGAGGCCTGGATGCTGCTGCTGAGCTGTGGGATTAGTTACCTCCTCGCAGTTGTTAGTGGCTGGTAGCTGCTGTGGGGGTTGAGGGTCCCTTGCTAGAGTGTATTGACACCTGCCAAGTAAAGGAGAATGAGCTGTCAGTGCAAAGGAGCATGTCCTCTGCGTGCATGGTGTGGCTGGCCTGGCTGAGTGCCTGTGGGAAGATGGAGGTTGCACCATAGGGACCTGGTGGCTGCAGGAAGGGCCACTCATGTCTCCTGCTGTTCTTGCAGTTCATAGACCAGCAGCAGTTCTACCTCCCTCTTGACAACAAGATGATTGTGGAGATGCTGAGAACGGACCTCTCCTACCTCTGCAGCCGCTGGAGGATGACTGGGCGACCAACCATCACCTTCCCTGTCTCCCACACCATGCTCGGTATAGAACCTCTAGCCTCGCAAGGCATTTGGCTAGAGCTGCCCTGGGAAACAGCCTCTGCAGAAGGAAGTGGGTGGGCAAATGCGTGACTGGCTCAGTAATGGGGACATGGTGGGGCTGGAGCAGCCAGTAGTGTCCTGTGAAGAGCTTACCACTCAGAGGAGCTATGCCAAGTGGGCAGTTGGCGTGGTAGCTAGCAGGGTTGCCTGCCAGGCACTAGTACCTGCAGCTCAATGGCTGCTTGCTGGCATGGAGTTATTCAGGCTCCAGACAGCTTGGCTTGTGGGAAGGCCTTTTGGGAGGAAGACTAAAAAAAACAATTCCCCTGTAGGTGGGTTCTTGGGGCTCTTTCTGCATCTTGACTCTTCATTAAGACTGACCGCCTGCTAAAGGCTTTCCTAGATGACAGGGACAACTGGCTTGCCTGCAGCAGCTCTCAGCTTTTCCATGAACCTGGTACAGAAAAGTGACTCTGTTCTGCATTCAGGCCTTTTTGGCTCTCCTTGCGTACTTGAAATTCCCTTAGAGTCTTGAGCATGCCCTTTGCTGTAGTGCCTCCTGCCCCTGAGAGCAGCCCTTCCACTTCTGCTGCCTCATGTAAAAGGCAGGGAGAAAGGAGCTCAAGTCCAGGGTGAAATCCCAGGAGCCTGGAATGCATCCTGGCCTAGTTTTCCTGGAATCCAGCCTGGACAGTCCAGAATTTCCTTTTCTGGATGGTGCTTTTGGTACTACAGCCTGTCTGTGTACCCCAAAGCAAGGGTCTGGCCATGGTGCTTTGAGTGCCTGAATGCATACCTGGCTCTGGGTTACCCTCTAGGAGCCAGTTTGAGCAGAAGAGCCTGACTGACTGTGCCCCTTTCTCACAGATGAAACCGGCAATAGTGTGCACCCCACGTTGCTGGCGATGCTGCGGAAGCTGCAGGATGGGTATTTTGGTGGTGCAAGGTGAGTGAAGCTTCCTGGGCTGTAGGAGGGAAAGGGCTGGTGGCCTTCAAGAGCCTGGTTATGAGGATACCTGTTGGGTAGAGTATTGGCTGTGGGGGCACAAGGTGGGCAGGACACACTGGGGTGTGCTAGACTGTCAGTGTCTCCCAGGGCTACAGTCCCAAGAGACGAAATGAAAGAGAGGACACAGCTCTTCATGTCATCAAACTCATGGCTGCAGGATTCCTCTAATAGCTTTTGGGCAGCCCTTCCATGCCCACCTGTGGCTGAAGGAGTTGCAGACGCTAAAGCAGACACCAGTGTGCGTATGGTCCTGGCAAGCATGTCTCTCCCTGCCAAAGGGCCTACCCTGGAGCCAGGAGGTAAAGCCAAGAGTATTGCCTCCCTTTTCCTCTCCATGTGACCTCCCCATTTCTTGCCCAGGATCCAGACGGGTAAATTGTCGGAGTTCCTGACAACATCATGCCGAACGCATCTCAGTTTTATGGACCCTGAGCCAGAGGGTAAGGTCTTTGCCAAGAGTTACAGGCTCAGCAGTGACAGCTTTGAGAAGCTAGGCACCAGGGAGTGGATTCATGGCTTGCAGGTAGCAGAGGATGACAAGTGAGAACAGGCCAGTTGCTGCTGTGGGGTGGCAAATGCCAAACCCTTAAAGCTGTGACACTCAACCTCCTTGTTAGCATCCATGCGCTTGGGTTTTCACCATGTTCCCATCTGACCCTCTGTCAGCCTTGTCTGGAACAAGCTGCTCTGACATTTGTAGGGAAGAGACAAAAGGGTTGGGAGGTGTGGCTGAGGGTCTTTGGTGCACAAGTGACAGTGCAAGGTGATGGCACCGTGACCAAGGTGGTGGTGGAGAGCCACCATGTCCCTAAGCAATCACTGTGTTTTTCCCAAAGCCTTTGCCCCTCTTCTAGGCAGAAATGCTCCAATGGGTGCCAAATTGAAGCCTTGCTGCTGTGTAGATGGTGCCTGAAAATGCCTTGACCCGTCATAGCATGAGGGACCCGCCTTGTGCTGGGACCATGATGGGGTGCAAGTTTTGCTGTTCCCCTTGCAAGCAGGCCTGGGGGACATCTTCTCCTGCATGGCCTAGTGCTGATCATCATCAGCCTCCCCACCACCTACACTGCCTCTGTAGCTCCTGCAGCCAGTGTCTGCACTGCTGGGACTCTGAATGCTCATTTCTCTTGCCCTTCTCTCAGTTTGCCTGCAGCTTCCTTACAGGCTGCATCTGTGTTTGTCCAAGGTGTCTGCTTCCCCTCCAGCCCCAGTGGGAGATGGGAAAGGTGTGCCTGGCCTTTCCATAGCATCTCAAAGATGCTCAATGTTAAGTTTGTCCTGTGGTAAGATGCTGCAGCCAGGCAGGAGAATGTTCTCAAGCCTGTAGCCTGGAGGATTCCTCCAGCTGCTTCAGGTGTAGTCTGCAGCTCACCACCTGGGGCCAACACACCTCCGAGTTGGCCAGCTGAAGAACAGCATGGCTTTGCCCTGGGCCACTGGAAGGGCATCAACTGGTCTGTGTTTTATTGGGGGTATTCCTTCCTTGGGGGCAACCCCTCACTTTTACCTCCTGGCTGAGGAGAGACCTGGCCTCTGAGTACCCTCTTCCATGCATGTGGTGCCTTTGGTGCTCTTGATGTGGCATTGGGAGCAGCTGGAGCTGTTCGAGGCTGGGCAAAGAGCAAGGCAGGTGCCAGAACTCTTCCTCTAACTTCTAATTAGAAATAGCTGTTACAAACCCCACCCTTCCTTGCTCCCGTGATGGAGTCCTGCTTGGAAGATGCCCTTGCTGTGCAGGCGTGCTCCTAAGTGGACTCTGCTTAGACCAGCTGACCCTGCCTATGCCTCTGAAGGGAAGAAGTGAAAGGGTTTCACCATAGGGTTTGAGTGGGACACTCCTGACACAGGCTTGGACCAGGTACATGCTGCAGGCCCATCGCTTCCTTTGTCCAGGTGGGACTTGAAGGGAGCCCCAGTTTGGCCCCAGCTGTCAGCCAGTGTCCCAGGCAGCAGAGTCATGCAGGAACAGGGGTGCCATGGTTGCGGTGCTTTGTGAACCTGGCTGCTGGCACTGTCTGTCCACCTGACTGCTGGCACTGGCCTCACGTTGTCACTTTATGCAGCCAGCAAAGCTTTGTCCTTGCTGAGACACAGCTGGGAGCTTTCTGGGCCTGGAGGTGGCGCAACACAAAATGGCTGAGCCCCAGCTCTGCCGCATTCCCTTCCAGAGGACACTTATGATGAGGTTGCTCAGTACCTGGACCACCTGCTGCAGCATACGACTCCCCAGTCGAACCTGCCTCCCACCGCCCAGCGGGGAGGGCTGGGCCGCTTCCGGGCTGCTGTCCACACCACTCGTGACCTCATGTCCCTGGCATCCAAGGCCAAGGACCTTCATGTCCAGAGTGAGTCACTCCAGCACCCACTGCACTTGCCCTTGAGCCCAGGGGTGAGGCTGAGGGGCTCTGTGAGCTTCCCCAGCTGTGTGATGCTGGGGTCCCCATGGACTGCTGAATGATTAAGTTCTGCACTTATGTCCATTCTGTTAGTCTGGCCATGAAATATCTTGGAGTTGGTGCCTGTGCAGCACCATGGAAACTGCTGAATGCTAAGGGGTGGCAACTCCCTGTAACATTCCTCTGAATGGGTGGGCAAGGGCTGCCTCTCCCATAGCTGACGTCTTCAGGGGCTGTTGGGGAGCAGTGTCAGGTGTTTGGGTGGTGGTTTAGGGCACAACAGTGGTGTTTGGGGTCAGAAGTGTCTCCATGAACCTTTTTTTTTTTCCAGATGTTGGGATGTATGTCCCCAGCAAGATCTTCCAGGCATCCCAGCAGTCGGTTAAACTGTTGAGTTCACCCTACCAGCACGACACAGATGGCAAGGTGAGCCCTGTCCCTCCCAGACTGAGCATTGCTATCCTTTCAGGTAGAGCCATAGTGTCCTTGCAGGACTGCATGAGGAAGGCTTTGTGTTTGTTGAGGGGGAATATCCATGGGTTAATGTCCTTTGCTCCATTTGGGCCAGGGTGCTGGTGGTGCTAACCAGCAGCATGGGTGTCCCTTCCCCAGAGCCATGCACTCTATGCAGAGATGAATCTGCCTCGTGACAAGGATGGCAACGTGGACTGCAAGGCACTGGTGGACCAGCTGCGCATCTGCCCCACGCTGCAGGAGCAAGCAGACATCCTCTACATGCTCCACATCCTCAGGTAGGATGAACTCTGCATCCCAGTGGCTCACTGAGCAGAAAAGGGGTTGGCATAGCCCAGGGCGGCTGCTGGGGAGCTGCCACAGACTAATTGCTGTGTATAACCCAGCACCTCCTTCACTGCAGGGGGCCTGAGTGGCACACAGGACTTGATAGTGAGCCTGGCCCCACTGTCAAGGAGCTCCTTACTGAGCTGTATGTGCGGGTGGGGGAAACACGCCAGTGGGCACTGATCCGCTACATCTCTGGCATCCTCAAGAAGAAGGTTGAAGCTCTGGATGAGGTAACAGCTGTGCAGCCAGCCTCTGGTGGGCTGAGGTCTATCAGGGAGGAGGCAGCAGAGCAAGCAGGTGAACCGTGGCTGCATCAGCTCTGTCTCCCTCTGCCTTGTGTTGAGCACCCAAACCCTCAGTTTACAATGGCTGGAGTTAACCCTTTCTGTCCCCAGGCCTGCACTGACCTTCTGTCTCACCAGAAACACTTGACAGTGGGGCTGCCCCCTGAGCCACGTGAGAAGACAATCTCCACGTGAGTGTGGCACCTCTCCCTCCACCAGTGTGCTGGGTTGGGTCTGGATGTGAGCCTGCTGTTCTGGGGTCCGTGGGCAGGAGTGGCCCTGGGTGGCTGTCGCCAGCCTGTATATCTTCTTTTGGAGCTGTACAGACCAGGAGCATGCAGAGCGTGCTCTGCTGCCTCTCACCTGCTCTACTGTTTGTTCATACCCAGCCCAATCCCCTATGAGGAACTCGTTCACCTCATTGATGAAGCCAGTGAGAAGAACCTCAGTGTGTCCATCCTCACCCAGGTGAGGGGGAGGGGTGTCAGAGGACCCCATAGCTGGGTGTCTGCCCTGGCAAGCAGCAGTGGGGTGATCTGCCTCTGCCCCTCCAGGAGATCATGGTGTACTTGGCTATGTACATACGCACACAGCCTGCACTCTTTGTTGAGATGTTCCGCATCCGCATTGGGCTCATCATCCAGGTGATGGCAACAGAGCTGGCACACTCTCTGCACTGCTCGGGTATGTGTGGCTGGGATGGCACCCCAGCTGGGGTGGGTGCTGTGATGCTTGACTGTGGTGGTTTGAGCCCTGGCTAAATGCCTGGTGTCCAGCAAAACTGCTTCAAGGTCTTTCTTCCCCTCTGCCTTTTCACCTTCCAGAGGGAAAGAAAAAAAAACAAACCAAAAAACCAGCTAGAAATGACAACTAGAGATAACAACTAAAAATAGAGCTTTGATTAATACCACGGGCAAACCAGAAATTAGAATAATGCTTATATTTATTACTAACAAACTTAAGAATTAGAAATAAGAAATAAAAACAGGTTAGAAACATCTTTCCACCACCACCCCTTGGTCTGTCCATGCTCCCCTCCTTCCCCCAGCGGTGTGGGGGACAGGGAATGGAAGGTTTGCAGTCAGTTGCTGTTGTGTCAGCCATTTGCAGATATAAGTCCAAGACTTCAGCAGCAGTTCTTTCAAATGTGCTGTCTCAGGGGTCTTTCCTGTGGGCTGCAAAGGGGACAGCTTACTTCACCAGAGTCATCACCACGGTCACAGGGGAATCATAACTCTGAGTCCTTCCCCTGCATTCTATGCCGTCCTCCCCATAAGAGAGATCCTCTGCTCTCTTGTGGGTCATTCCATCGGGTGCCATCTCATAGATAAGCTGGCTGTACCTGCTTAGCATAGGCTTCTCGAACCTGCATGGGTCTCATCCGCAAATCTTTTGCAGGGCTCTGGGGCCTCCCACGAGGTAACAGCCTCTTTCATGCACCCCCCTGCTCCGGCAGGGGGTCGTTGCACCCCGATGGGTCCCATGGCTTTGAAGGGACAGCTCGTAATCACCATGGTCATCACCACAGTAGACAGGGAATAATAGCTTTTAGTCCTTTCCCTGATCTGTGGGATCCCTCCCCCTGCTTCTCCCTCCTGCACTGACCTTGATGTCTACGTTGTGATGTTGTTAATCCATGGCTGCCAATTTTCAACTGCGCAACAACTCCTCCATTCTTAAATATGTTTTCACGCAGGGGCGTAACTTAATGATTCAGAAGCAGGAAGTTTCCCTCAGAGCTGACCATCATTGGCTCTGCCCTATAGGATGAGGAAAACTTCCAGCAGCTTCTAGCAGCTTCCAACAGAAGCCACTCTTCCTCTTATCAAAAAGAAACCTAATTAGAGAAACCCACAACACTGGGCCTCTGTCAGCCAGAAAGGAGTAGTTAAAAATGGGCAGCTCAGGCTAGGACAAGACTCTGCATGGAAGTATCAGTATCTGCGCAGCACAGGCGAACGATTGCACGGCAGTCGCCATTCTGGCATGTGTCAGGCTGGCATGGGGAAGAGTCCCTGTTGCAGGTAACAACTGGAGCTAGTGTATATCTTTGGAGGATGACTTTCTGTGTCAATGCTTCGCCTGCTCGCAGAGCAGTGTGCAGGGTAGAAATGTTCTAGGAGAACTATGAGGCAGAGTACAAAATCCCAGTTCTGTTCTCTCCAGCTGGAGAAGCCACGGAGAACCTGATGAATCTCAGCCCATCAGACATGAAGAGCCTCCTCTACCACATCCTCTCTGGCAAGGAGTTTGGGGTGGAAAAGAGTGGTGAGTCTCTCAGCAGAGAGCATCTCTGGGCAAAGCTGGGTCCTGGTGCAGAGTGTGGCCAAATCTACATGTCCCTGTTCTCCCTCATGTTCAGCACAGCTGCTTCTGCATTGCAGGGGTCCAGCAAGAAGCTGTGCTCTTCATAAGGATGGTACTGAGTGATTTCCAGGGATCAAGCCCTGTGGCTATTTGGGCTTTGCTTAGTTTGTCACTTGACCTAGTCAGGTCTGAATTGAAGCAGTTCTGTGCTGTGCTATGGATCTCTCATGCTGTTGGGATAGAGGGCAAGGGCATGCAGAGGTACCAGTGGCAGAGGCAGCAACAAGGAGCAGTCATGGCCTGAACCATGGTGCCCACTGTAGACCTCTCCTCCTATCCAGTGCGTTCAGTGAACTCATCGCTCACCACTGCCGTCTCCATTCGTGATGTGGGGGCTACTGGGGCCAGCAGACCTGAACGCTCCGGCCTAGTCAGGCTGAAAAGTGAAATAAAACAGGTGAGGGCAGGCAGTACAGGCTGCTCATGCCTTATGGGTGAGAAACAACTACAAACCAGGCAGAACTGATGGAAGAGTGGGGGAGATCTCAGCTACTTCTAGGAGCTAATTTTGGCTCTATTCCTTCCCTTGGGGGAGAATTGGGGTGAATCAGTTAGTGGATGGGGGATGTTCTGGCAGTGCAGAGGGAGCACAGGAGTACTTGAGAAGGTGCAGGGGTGGGAGGACCACACAGTGTCCCAGGTGTGGCTAGTGTCTTGGTGGGCCTCTTCCAACAGCAGAACCTTCATTTCCTTCTTCTCTTTCAGCAATTGGATAAACGTAGGCAGTCTCTGCCTGGGAGCAAGGTGAAGCCCCCTGGTCCTGCAGCCTCAACTTTTGCCCCTCATGCCATGCACCAGACAGCTTTCCCTCATGCATAAGTCAATGAGCTCCCCTCAGCTGCTGCAGCAATGAATTACCTTCCCCACTCTGGGCAGGCTCAGGGCTGCTCTATTCAGGACAAGGAAGGAGGCTGGCTCCCTGGAAAGAGGTCAGCATAGCTTAACATGCTGTGGGGGCCCCACAGGAGCTTCCCTTGGAGCCGGACCTGCTGTGTTTGGACTAGCAGGGAGGAAGGCTTCCCTGAGCAATGGGTGTACTGCCATTACAGCCAGCTGGGAACTGTGCTCCGGAACTGCTGTGGTCAAATACATTCCTTTATACTCAAAAAATCCGCTGAGAGGGATGGCATGATGCTTCCTGTGCCATGGCTGGTAATGACCCTGCCAGACAATTCACTGGATCCTGCCTGTAGTCTCCCTAGCTATTTCTTCTCTGTGGGAAGAGGCTTCTGGTCAGCTACAAATGCCAAGGACCTCCTCATGTGCCTGGCATGTGTCCTGAGGAGCCCTGAGCTCTAGAAGGAGTCCTGTCCTCAAAGAGACAGGGCTTTCAGGGACCAGGCTGACGCAGCAAGTTTAGGGCCAACTTGCTGCACTGTGAAACCTGACATCACAGAGGGTCATCTGTGGGCAGGGACCTTGCTGCTGGCCCTCCTATCTGCCTGAGACTAAAACCCTGCCCATGCCAGCAGCTAGCAGAGCAGCAGGGGTTCTGCTCCTGTGTGCAGGCCAGCACAAACCCCTGCTGATGTAGCACCAGCATGTGGGGCCCTGAAGCTGCTCTATGCCCTGGTATAATCCTTCCCCTGTGGTGGTAATATGGGACTTTCTGCTTTCTGCAGCTTTCCTCTCAAAATGCTGTCTCCAGCTAACTGCAGGCCTGGGATAACTGCCCTGTGATCTTGAGCTTGATCTGTGTTGCTGCTGCTGCTTGCTGTGACTGCTAATGTGCACAGGCACAGTCTGATTTCCTTCTCTCCCTTTCTCATTCAGCCCCTCAGTTTGCAGTCTGGGGACACCGACCTCAAGACCTCTCTGGTAACCTGTGTTTGTTGGCTGTGTGTGTGTGGTCTGTCCTGTTTGTGGCTGTGGGAGGGAGCTGGGCTCTGGTGGTGCTGTGGGGAGCCGGGGCTGTAAGGTGGCCTTTGCTTGGGGCAGGGGGTGGCAGCTCTGTCAGACTGGAGAACCATAAACTCTTGAGCCGCAGCAGGCTGTGCTCCTGTGGGGTATGTAACATTGCAGCAGTCTCTGTGGTCCTTGTTTTGTCTGCCCAGTCTGCTGGGCACACAGAGCTGCTGGACAAGGACTCCTTTTCAAGAACGCTGGAAGACCAGGGCAGTAAGGACAGCCGGCAGGGCCAGTGGCAGCGCAGGCGGCGGCTGGATGGGGCCCTCAACCGTGTCCCTGTGGGCTTCTACCAGAAGGTCTGGAAAATCCTGCAGAAGGTGAGCTGGACATCCAGCTGGCATCTCTCCATCCATTTGAGCCTGTGGTCCCAGGCATGAGCCTTGCCAGGGGAACTTAGATGCTAGATGCTGGTCCCCAATGTTGTGTAGACGTGTGTTTTATGGACAAGGCCTGCAGCTGGCGCTGGAAAGCTGGGGATGACCTGGAACTGCCTCGTAGTCATGTAGGATCTACCTTGTCCTGTGCCTTGCAGAGGGAAGCATTAGCCAGATAGGGGCAGGGCTGGAGACACGGCTGAAGGAGCTCATACTCAGGATGGTGAGCCAGGGAGCAGAGCTCTGTGCAGAGGGGCTCCAGCTGATGCTGAACTGATGGGAAAGGAGTGATGCTGGAGTGCTCAAGTTGGAGTGAGTTGGTAGGTGACCTATGTGTCTTAGCACAGTGCTTCTCCAAGCCATAACCATGATCTCTCCTTCTCGTTCTGCAGTGCCATGGCCTCTCTGTGGAGGGCTTTGTTCTCCCCTCTTCAACAACCAGAGAGGTAGGAGGTTCATGTGAAGGGGAAAAACGTGGGTTGTTGTTGGGTGCTGGGTTGCCCTGGGTGAGTGCCCAGCATAGCTCAGAACTTGTGCTGGTGATACAATGCTTTTGGTACACTTCTTTCTACCTCCTCATAGATGACCCCAGGGGAAATTAAGTTTGCTGTGCATGTGGAGTCTGTCCTCAACCGTGTGCCCCAGCCAGAGTACAGGCAGCTGCTGGTGGAAGCTATCTTGGTGCTCACCATGCTGGTGGACATGGAGGTGCACACCATCGGTGGCATCATAGCTGTGGAAAAGATCTTGCACAGAGCCAATGACCTCTTCTATGAGGAGCAGGTAGGGGCCAAGCCTTACCCAGGGCTGCTGGCTGCATTCCCTGTGGGGCTCACCCACCTGGAGGGTCCTGCCTGTTGTCCCCATTGTGTTCATAGGGCACAGCAAAGCTGTAGTGTCCTCCTCCCACTGCTCATTGTCAATGTGTCACACCTGTGAGTGCAACAGAGGGTGCTTGAGGTGGAAGCAGATAAAGTTGCCCTTATTCCTAATGTTGCCTTTCTCCTTCCCTGTCCAAAATCTAGAAAGCCCTGGGCGCTGATGACCACATGTTGCAGAGGGATCCTTCGACAGGCATCTGCAGCCTGCTGTATGACAGTGCACCAAGTGGCCGGTTTGGCACCATGACCTACCTGTCCAAGTCGGTGGCCTTGTATGTGTACGACTTCCTGCCCGCAGATGGCTGCTCCATGCAGTAGTTCTCACAGCTCCTCACTGGGTTGCAGATGCTGTGGGAGGGTTGTTTCATACAGCTTGTAAAGATGAACATTAGGGTAGTTTGCAGGCAACTGATATGGCCATCTCTCTGCCTAGCCATGGCCTCTTGGTGGGTGAGTGGCCCTGTGAAGAGCTCTGCAGGAGGCATGTGTGCTGAACTGATGTGTGGCCTGTAGAGCAAGGAAAGGGCTGAGCTTTGAAGCCTGCTTGTGTTAGAAGTGGCTGCCTTCATGGCTTCTCCTGAGACATCACCCCCAGAAGGACCTCCAAGGGAGTTGACCAGACTTGTGTGCTTGGCACTGCAGTGCTCCCTGACCAGCTCATGCTTTCCCTTCCTCCAGCAGGTTTGAAGTTAAATGTATTTTAACTGTGCTGCTTTTTATTCCAATCTGCAAGATTTATACTAGTGTAGGCTGGAGCTCTTGCTCTTCCTGCTGCTGATGGAATAGCTTCGTTAGAAAAATAGGGGATGATGCCTGAGCCTCTGTCCCAGCACACCCAAAATCAAAATGGTCCAGCCCAGCCACAGCTGTGCTGCTTCGAAGTAGGCAGCCCATCGTTCCTCCCTCGGGGGTTCTGTATGTGGAGCTGTGGAGGCTGTGGTTGCCAGGATCCCAGCTGCCACCAAGATGCAAGGACAGGGCTTCTGGCTGGCTGGGGCATGCTGGTGGCAGCCCCTCAGTGCCATGTAGTCTGTCCCTAGCAGCAGTGCTAGTGGCCAGGTCATAGATTCTTGAGTTCACATGTGCCCTTTGAAGCAGCTCTGAGCTGGCTGCTTGGTGTTAACCTGTGCAGTCACAGCCGTGCTCTTAGTGCTGAGCTCTGACCTTGGCCTTAGCTCCCACAGCCTGGCACATAGAGGGGTGAGGAAACAGTGGGTTCCTGCTCCATTCTGTCCTGGAGGTCAGCCCCCATGCAGGATGATGAGGATCAGGTACATGTGCCATGAAGTCATGGAGGGAGTATGGTTCACTGTTGGCTCCTATTACCTCCCCTGGTTCACTTTCCTAAGACTTTGCATGAGCTCCAGTGGACCCAGCACATGGAGCAACAGGCTGAGGACCCACATTCGCACTCTCTGACCTTGGAATGTCCCACAGCTTGTCACAGGCCAGCCTGATAATATGCCTGTTCCCCTCCAAGACTGCCTTACAGCTGTCAGTGAGCCCCACTAGCTCTGAGCAAAGACTCCTTTCCCCTTTGGGAAAGGTGGATCCTATCCAACACCAGTGTGCCTGGGGGTGTGTATGCTATCCCTGTTACTGAAAAACCTGAAGTCATAGCGGTGACACCAGCCACCAAGCCATGTACTAAACAGATGGGGTCCATCTCTTCCAATGTCACTGCCCACAAATGGAGAAGTGGAGGAAAGAACCTGTGTTCCAGAATCCCTTAATAACCATCCTCAGGCCCTGAAGTCTCTTTTGGTTTCCCTTGGACTACATGTGGCAGCGTTGCAGCTTCATTGCTGAGCATGTGGAAGAGCAGCAGTGGGTAACAGTCTGAAAGTTGAATCAGGCTGGGAAGTTTCCTAGTGCTGTCCTTAAGGACTGTCTGTGGCATATTGGACCCTCTGTGCTCATCAGAAAGGAGTCACCTACAGCTCTCACCTGTCTTTCTCGTGGAGGTTGCTGTGGTGTGGGGGTATCACAGTCGTGGCAACACCTCTAGTGCAGATGGACTAATATGCACGTCATCCATTGCCTGGCCTTCCACAGCCAGAGCTTCGTACCTGCTGTACAGGGGAATATGGGAAGGTGACGGGCAAGGAGAGGATTTGCCTCCATACACTCCTTTCCTGGCAGGGGAGGATACAGGATCCACTTGAACATGTGTGGCTGTTCCTGTTTCTGTCAGGGAGGGCAGAACCTGGTTCCAGCAGCCTCTCTCTCAGACTCCCTGATGCTCCTTAACCTTTCTATGTCCTCATAGAATCTGAGATAGATTCTCAGATTCGTCATAGATCCTGAGCAGATCCTCGTCCCCTTGGCCACACCGAAGACAGCTCTTCTCACCACTGCCTTCATTCCCAGGGAAAGGCACTGGCTACTTCCTGCATCCAGAGGCCTGGATAAGAGCGTGTTCTCGTGGGAGGTCGGTCAGGGTGGCCACATCCACGGGCAAGCACTGAGGATGTGGTTTTAGCCAGGTGGATGCCACAGCTGAGCTCCTCCTGAGAGGGCGATGCCCACCAGCTGAATTTGCCTCTTAAGCCGGGAGGGTGACATTGCCCGTGCCATCTGCCACCACCGTGCTCTGCCGGTGGTGCTCCCCGGCCTGGCTCCCACGCAAAGATCCGCCGTTCCGCTGTGTCGGGCTGGCTCCAGAGCCACTGAGTTGTCCTGTGTGCGATCCTGTGGTTTGTGATCTCCAGGCTGGTTTGGCCGCAAACCCGGGTGGCCTCTCGGGGCAGCGGCTGTCCTGTACGTGTAGCTGATCCCTGCCCGTGTGTCCCAGCACCGGGCAGAGGAGCCGGGACAGGCCGGAGTCCCCGCCCCGCTCCTGGCTCCGACACCTCGGGGGGACCGGTGGGAGCGGCCAGGGCTCAGCGCGCCCCTCGGGCCGGGCGGGCCTCTTTTACTGACAATTACTACTGTTTTAGTTTAGAAATTAAAACGCCACCCCGAGCTGCGCGGGGACCCCAATAAAAAGGTGTTTAACACAAGCATGCTGCCTGGCCGTGCTGGGGAGGAAGGAAGAGGCGAAGGGAGGGCGGGCCTGGCGCTCCCGGCGAGCCGCGGGGCCGGAACCGCCCGCGCTGGGCCCGGCTCGGCCGTGTCGGCCCCGATGGCGGCGCCAGCGCCGCCGGTCTATGTGTACAGCCCGGAGTACGTGGCTCTCTGCGACTCCCTCTGCAAAGTGCCCAAGCGGGTCAGCGCCGTGGTGGGGGTGAGGGGAGGCCCGGGCGGGAGGGAGCGGAGAACGGGAAATGGGCGGCCCCGGCCGGAGGAGTGTGGGGTCGGAAGGGGGGCCGTACCCTCACACCGGCCCTGGCAGCGCGGTGACAGCGGCTGTGCCTCCGCCTGGGACACCGGGGGCCCTCGTGGGATGCCCGGCCCGGCCCCGGTCCCGGCACAGCGACAGCCCCACTCCGAGGCCTTGGGTGCCCCACCTGTTCCCCTTGCGTCTGCTATTCTTATGGTCTTGCTCTTCTCTTCAGGCCAGCATGGTGCACTCGTTGATCGAAGCGTACTGCTTGCTCGACCAGATGAGGTAAGTGCTCCCGTTTTCCGTGAAGGGATGTTTTCTTCTCTGCTGAGGCTTGGAAGGTGCTGAATAGCTTCGAGTTTCACGCTGTCCGTGCTGGCAGGACCGTTGTAGGAGTCCCCGCAGTGTGTACTTCTAGGACCCAGGAAAGGTGCTTGTTTTGCTATGTGGACTCGATTACAGTGGCAGGTGTAATTCGTGGTTACCCTCCTGGTCTGGTAGAGCACAGATTGCCTTGTGCCTTGCAGGTGACTTGCTTACTTGAGTGGCAGTCCAGTGCAAGAGGAGGAAGGGTTTTTGTTTGGTTTTACACCAGGAACTGCCAGAAGGACCCTAGGTTAAAGGCTAAAGCTGAGCACTCCAGCCAAACCCTAGACCCTCTTGTCCTGACATGCTCCCTTCCTCCTCTCTGCCCAGGGTAGTCAAGCCAAAAGTGGCTTCCATGGAGGAGATGGCAAGTTTCCACACAGATGCTTACCTGCAGCACCTGCAGAAGGTCAGTGAGGAGGGGGATGATGACCATCCGGAGTCTGTGGAGTATGGACTGGGTAAGGATGTGTGTCTTGAGTGAGAGCTTAGCTAAGTGCCAGGGCCAGGATGCTCTTCTTGCTGGAGCTGCAGTTAGACAGAGTGGTGAGCTCAGGGGGATGCTGTGCTTGTTTGCGGAGGGAAATGCACTTTGACAGGGTTTTGCTGAACCCCAGCAGTCATTTGACAGGCTGGTGCTTTCCCTGGTGCCAGCAGAGGGTACAGCCAGCTTGGACTGTCCCTTCCTGGCTGGCACTACTGCCCTTTGCTGCTGCTCTGAAGCTCCAGGACAGGACAGAAGGCTCTGACTACCCTCAGGATGGAGCTGGGACTGGCTGCTGCCAGTCTGCTGTGGGGAGGGCATGCCTGGAACTGCGATAGGAATAGGTGAAGATCATATTTTAGATATAGAGCTGCAGCTTACATAGGCCTACCTCCTTTGTGGGTATCTGTTTTTATGGTGGAGGTATATCCGTGATGGTGCCAGGGTTGTCCTGGTTGAGTAGCCAGAGAACTGAGAGTGTTTTTTTGTGAGGCTGGTATGTGGGTTGGGCAAGCTAGGCACACGGCTCAGACACATCTGAGGTTCAGGACACATCTGTTAATGAACCGAGTGTAAAGAAACATTTGGATTGTTGATTTTTGTGGTGTGTTAATCTTGGCTGGCTGCTAGGTGCCCAGAATGTGTGCTAAGACACATTCTCTACTCTCCCTCAATAGGATGTGGGAGAAAATACAGAGGAAAGGATTATGGGTCAAGATAAGGACAGGAAAATCACAGCTCTTCTACTTTGCACCCCTCACCCCACCCCAAGCAGTGTAAGAACACACAGGAATTGGGGTTGTGGTCAGTTCACACCATTTTCTCTGCTGCTCCTTCCTCCTCACTCTTGCCCTGCTGCAGCGTAGGGTCTCTCCCACAGGACACCATCTTCCATGAACTTCTCCAATGTGAGTTTTTCCCATAGGCAGCAGTTCTTCAAGAACTGCTCCAGTGTGGATCCCCCATGGGATCATTTCTTCAGGAACAGGCTGCTCCAGCATGGGTCCCTTTCCATGGAATCAATCCTTCAGGAACTGCTCCAGCATGTGTCCCCTACAGAGTCACAGGTCCTGCCAGCAAACGTGCTCCAGTGTGAGTCCTTTCCATGGAGTTACAGCTGTGTTCAGGCACATTCCCCTGCTCCTGGAACATAGGGTCCTCCAGGAGCTAAAAGTGGATCTCTGATCCATTGTGGACCTCCTTGGGCTGCAGGGGCACAGCTGCTTCACTGTGGTCTATACCATGGGCTGCAGGAGAATCTCAGCTCCAGTGCCTGGACCACCTCCCGCCCCTCCTTTCCTGCTGACTTTGGTGTCTGCAGGGTAGTTTCTTTCACAGACTCTGTAGTGGTTTTGGTTTGGGTTTTTCCTGGTAACTGGGTCATAACTAAGGAAGTATTCCATCTCATTTCTTTATGAAAGCAAAGATATAAAGAAGGAGAGTTGGAAGTCAGGGGGCAATCCTTCTTCCGGCAGTGTTGGAGGCCAGAGGAACTCCCTGCGGTCACTCTGCTGTGGGAGTGGGCCGTAGATGTGGGTCTGCTGATCAGCCAGCTGGGTTGGGAGGAGGTGTCCTGAGATTGGGAACAGCAGTTGTTTTGGTGAGAGGGAAGTGAAAACTTGTTTTATTTCTCTTTTGTCCTCTGTATATACATATATATATATGTAAATATATATAAACTGTTTTAGTTCTACTGAAGTTCGGTTTTGTCGGTTTTTCCCCCCCTTTCTCCCTCTTTCCCCTGTGGCTGGGAGGGGCCTTTGGGGCCTCTGTCCTGGGCCCTTTGGCTCTTGGCGTTGGCCAATTTCGACCAGTCACAGACTCCAGGTGCTGCACAGTGGGTTTCACCCTTTGTTTGGTATGTTCTTCCAGAGGCCCTGCCCATGCTGCTGATGGTTTCAGCCTTGTCCAGAGGCAGGTCTGTCCTGGAGCTCTGTCCGACATCGGGGCAGCTCCTGGTGTCTCCTCACAGAAGCCACCCCTGTAGCCCCCCCCACTATGAACACCTAACCACGCAAACCCACTACAACTTTATTCTATAAACTCAGGCCCCCTAAATTTGCTGTGTGAGCCCAAACTTGACAGCTGTTGTGCTGAGGGTTTGTGCTGTCACTTTTGCATTGTGCTTGGAACAGAAGGTCAGAGCCACAGTTAAAGAAGATGGCTCAAACAAAAGGAATCTTCTTCCCCTAGAGGAAAAGGCCTGTTGTGCCTGACATGTGGACTCTTACCTGCAGGTTACGACTGTCCGGCTACTGAAGGAATCTTTGAGTATGCGGCAGCCGTGGGAGGAGCCACCATCACTGCAGCCCAGTGCCTGCTGGACGGCAAGTGCAAGGTAGCGATTAACTGGCCTGGAGGGTGGCATCATGCAAAGAAGTAAGAAAACAACCTCTTCCCTTGTGTTTTCTCACCTGGTGTCTGAACACTGTTTCCTAGCTCCTGGCTTCCCTGTGAACCCTCAGGGTGCGACGATCCAGCTGGGAGAGACAGCAAGATACGAGGGAAAGCAGGAGGTAGAGAGGACAGGACAGAGGCCTGGGAGGAGGCTGGTCACTGCCCAGTGCTGGTGCTGTCATGGACTGCAAGGATGGTCTGGGGCAGGTGTACTTGCAGGTGTCCCGCTATTCCTTGATACTTGGCTATCTCTGGGAGGTCAAGTGAGAAGGGATTTTGTGAGCTCCATAGAGAAGCACTGTGGAGACCCAAATGATTGATGCAGCTTGGAACACAATGGGAATGTGGCAACATGTTGACCAAATTGTTTTGTGTGGCTTTTTTGGTTTCTTAATAAGAGGTTTGAAGTGATGCAGGACTGACCTTGAGCTTCCCCACACTCCATGGTGGACTGTTTGCTCTGAACTCTAATGTCAATAATGATCTTCCATCATAACAGGAGAGGAGGTAAAAATTTTGTCCCCAAATCCTGTGGTCCTGTAGGGGTAAAATAATTTGTTTCCATCCCATTTTCGATGGATGTATATTTTATTTAACTTGTGTCCCCCATCTCTCAAAACATGGGGCCTGTCTGCAATGCAGACAAGACAGCACTCTTCCTTGCCCACAGCCAACTGGCCTTTGCAGTGGTGTTCTGTGTCCCTGGGGAGCCCTGGGAATTTGCATGAACCCCTTGTCTAACCTTGACAGCTTGAACGTAGATGTGCAGATGACTCTCTGTGCTCCAGTGACTTCTCTGAGCTGGCAGAGGACCCCTGGAGGTGTAACAGTGGTGTGCAAGCACTGTCTCAGCCCTTTTCCTGGTGGGCACTTGGCTGAATTGGGGTTCAGCTGTAGCTTGCTGTGAATGGAGAACTGCACTTGGTGACACTGAGCCCTCTCACTCTGTGCAAGGTGTATGGCTTTTGGAAAGTCTCCTGTCATAGTTCAGAGGAGAACTAAGATATCTATGTTGGCCAGAAGAGAGAGAGAAAGAAAAAAAACAATCACCCTCCTTTAAATTTAGGAAAACAGATCTTTAATTAGGCAATATATATATATGAAAAGGATAACAGTTCTTAACCACAATACATATATATATCTCCAGAAAGGACCAAACAACAACAGTTTGTAATAAACCTCTCCCCCCCACCAAACAACAAGGCAAACAGTTAAAAGGTCTTTTGGCTACCCCTGAAAAGGAGGAAATGCAATTATATCTACAGACAGCAGGTGGCGATGTCGCGCCTCAGCCGCTGGGCTCACTCTCAGAGGCTGGAGTTATATTTACAGAGAGCAGGTGGCAATGTGCCCGGCCATCTGAGCTCTCTCTCAGGCGAGATGGCAGGCACAGTCCCCAGGTCAGCTCCCGTGAGAAATCGATGTCGAAAAAGCAGCAGAAATCCCGTCTCTGCAGGGACAGGAAAACAGGCGTGCTCTCTCTCTCCGGCGAGATGGCAAGCACAGTACCCAGGTCATCTCCCATGAGAAATCGATGTCGAAAAAGCAGCTGAAATCCCATCTCCACAGGGGCAGGAAAACAGGCATGCTCTCTCTCTCTCTCTCTCTCTCCCTCCCTCCTCACAGCAGCTTCCACAGTGCCCACGATTGCCCACAGATGAAATGGTTAAGTTAGGGAGGGGAAGGCACAATCCAAGCTATCCAGTGATGCTGGAATCGGTGTGTCCCTGTCCTCGCTTACTCCACTGAGAGCTGAGCTCCTGACCTACGCAGAAAGCTTGGAAACCCTGACCTCTTCCCCCACCCAAGCCAGTCTTCTCTCCCCCTCCCGGCCTGAGGAGAGATCAGAGCAAAAGGTTCTGGGTAAAGCAGTTAACATCAGTATATGCACATCCATTGTGCCCTTTGTTAACCATCTTTACCAACACTAAGGCGTTGGCTCCAAGCTTTTTGGAAGGAATTCCAACTGAGTTTTGAAACTATAACACTTCTGTTATCTTCTGTCTGGATTGCATGGCTTATGAAATGCCTTAGCAGTGTTGCTGCCACTGAGCTGAGCTATTAGCACTATTGTGGGAAACAAATGATCTGTTTAAAAAAAGCATTTAATACTCTGTGACACAAAGGAGTCTTCCCTGTCACCCCAGTGAGGTGGTGTGGGATGCTGCAGGGTAGGTGCCAGCCTAGTGTGAAGGTGCAGCCAGACTGACACTGAACTGCAGGTGCCTGGTACTACAGCCTGTATCCTGACTCACAGGAAAATGGCCGAGCAGGACTGTCCTCTTGCCACAGAGAGAGATTGGGTTTGAGTCGAGTGTCTCTGAATTTCTTTAAAATGTCTCAGGTGAAAGCTAACATTTTATTTGTTCAACAGTTCAATGGTCAGAGGTACTCTGCCAAGGCCCCCACAGGCCAGGGCCTCTGCAGCAGAGCCAACTGATACTTAACCAGCTGCCAGAAAGCCCAGGGTTGGGAAGCAGTTGGCACAAGCAGTTCTGTTCTCTGTGTTTCCCAGCTATGCTTTGAGCTGGTCCTGACCCATCCCTTGGTCACTGCTGGGCCCTGGCTGCGTTTTTGTCCTCTGTGCCCCTGCGAGCTGGAGGCTTGCAAAGTGAAAGGGTCAGTGTCGAAGTGGATGGTGATTGCATTGGCAGTGCTCAGTGTCATGGCCGTTGTTTTCACAGGGATGAGGCTTCTGGCTTCTGTTACCTGAATGATGCTGTCTTGGGGATCCTGAAGCTGCGTCAGAAATTCGACCGTGTCCTTTATATTGATTTGGATTTGCATCATGGGGATGGTAAGGCCCAACAAAGGCTGCAAACAGCACAGCTGCACAGGCTTAGGCGGAGGAATGGAAGAAGTCAAGGCCTGTCAGTACAGCTGCTGCAACAGCTGTGGTTGTCTCCTTTCAGTGCAGTTGAGTTCCCTCAGTCCGTTTCTGCCTTGTCCTGCTTTATGAAGTTGCTCCATGCTACTCCTCAGACCTTTCTTGAGGGTCTGGGCAGGACTCTCATACCTAAAGCAACAGACAGTGTTGTCCCAGTCTTCCATCATGGCGGAGCAGTTGCTGACAGGGTTTCATTGTTTAATGCTCCAGCACAAGAGGGAAGCAGCCAGTAGTAAACGGTGCTTTTGAAAGAAGCCTCGATGCTATAAAACTAAAGCCAGAGGTGGCCTTGCTGAAACTGCTCTCCCCTTCAGAGACATTATTTCAACACCATTTAACATTTCCTGTTCTTCTAGATTTTATAGTGTGTTTCATTTTGCTCTGTTTTCTCCCTGCACTTGGTTTCTGTTAAGTTTCCTATTACTTCTTTTTCCCGCCCCACTCCCACTACTTTAATGTGTCTTTAAGGAGATGAAAAGGCATGTTGAACCGCAGCAACACTGATAAAAAGTGAGAGAGCCCGATAGCACTGGTTCTAATCAGACCCAAGCTCTGGCCAAGGCAGCTCTGCTTGGATCCTTCTCCCAGCCTCACAGGCCGAGCAGTGTAGGCAAGTGGGCACTGACGTGAGGTATCAAGTTCTGTTCGGTACTGACCAGCATGAGACCTGCCAAATTCATGTCAGTTGTGACCTCTGCTGCAGTTGACCTCAGGTCTCTTGTGAATTCAGGATGGATTTATTGAGCCACATCTGTATTTCTGCTTCGCTCATGCTGCTCCTACTCTGCTTGCTGCCCCATGTTTATCAAGGAGCTCTGTTTGTTAAGACTTTGTCATTTATATGAATGATGACTGAAATCTGTTTTTCCTTTCCTGATAGGAGTCGAAGATGCCTTTAGTTTCACCTCAAAAGTCATGACTGTTTCTCTGCACAAGTTTTCACCAGGATTTTTCCCAGGCAAGTTGAATGTGAGAGGTCTGTGCTCATTTGGTTCATGCCTTTGCTGGGGCCTTGCCAGTGATGCAAGTCCCATCCCTGCTGTCCAGCAGAGATGTCTTGCTGCCTCTCCTCTCGACCCAGAAGAAGGAAAGAGTGGGGAGCTACATGTTTGGTATTTCCACCTTTCTGGTTGTGGCTGAGCTCTGGGAAGAGCCCCTTCAACTCTGCAAGGCAGAATTGGGCAGAGAAGAAAACTGAGTCCCTCCAACCCCTCCTTTCTTGGTAGTGGCAAGTGGACTTCTCCATTAACATGCCAAAGGTCCTGGCTCTCAGCTCTCCTCTGAGACACCTCACTTGTCTCTCTCTTGCCGCTCCTCTGCTTCCCTTCATAATTGGGGTGTTTCTCTTGTGCAGGCACCGGTGATGTGACAGACATTGGCCTGGGGAAAGGTCGTTATTACAGCGTCAATGTGCCCATTCAAGATGGCATTCAAGATGAGAAATATTACCAGATCTGTGAAACGTAAGCCCTCTTGCTCCAGTACATCTTACTTGGATGGCATTTTAGAGAATAAGACACTACACAGCTTACTATTTTCTATTACAGTCCTTTCTTAAGGCATGCCCCTTCCCCTGCTACAGCCTTTAATTACAATGAACTTGGTTTGTAAGAGTTCTCAGAAGTCTTGTCCGAGTCTTTAAGTAAACTGAATATACAGAGACATCTGTGGGTGGCTGAAGAGTTTCTTGCCACAGGGCCAGCCTTGTGTGTCTAAGGAGAGACTGAGAAGGGACAAGTGCTTTTTAGCTGTGGACTTAGGGCTAGATATTTTTCCTTCAAATAAGTGCTCTGAATCCTGACAATTTGTGGGATATGTGCTTGGGGCTTAGCTAAAAGTGTTTTCCAAGCACCTTCACTCTGTGGTGGAAGAGTGAAAGGCTGAAAGCTGAACATGTGATGCTGATGGAGCTGCCTCCTGTCAGGCCGGTCTGTCACTCAGCTGGTGATGGACCTCACAAGCTGTTGCCAGTGTCAATACTGGGCTGCAGGGCTTTTCTTTTTCAGGTGAGAGGAGCCTCAGTGCAGGGTTGCAGAACATGGTAGCACATCCACTTCTCAACTCTAACACTTGAGGGGTGAAACCTCTCCAAACCTGTAGGGCAGTCATGCTGAGGCCATGCCTCCTGCTAGGCTCGTTGGTGCTTGCCACTGCTGGGGAAGAGCAGCCCTCTTTGTGCCGGAGGACATGCTTCCAAAAGGACAGCTTTAGGGGCTGAGGAGTCTCAGGAGCCTGGTCAGGAGGAGCCTGCTGCATGCATTCACTGCTGAAGGATATCATAACCTGCCGTAGATTCCAAGCTGTGAAAAATCTAAGCTTCTGCAAAGAAATTTTGAGATCTCTCTGAATTCTGTCTGTGCTGGGAGGCAGTCACAGGCCTGACTGTGGGTGTCTCATTGTCTGAGGGTAATTGCCTGTGCTTTCCAAAACTCTGGTGGGCTTGAAGCACGGAGCTACCTCCAGTGCAGGTTGACTACACCTTGCATAGAGCTTTTCCTCGTAGTTTTGCCTCAAGAGACACGTAAGAGAGAGGAGAATGAGAACCTAGCCAGAACCTTCCTCTGTTCATCCTGTCCTGGTGAGAGGTGTCTGAGAATTCAGGATTGTTTTGCTTGATCTTCACCATGATTTTCACAAGGGAGAAAAGCCTCTGATGTGCAAATGTGGCGTTTTATGCTACCACTAAGCTGATAAGGACTAGGTCCCCCAATGGTACCAGTGGTGCTTTTGCCTTCGTCAACCTGGTGATAAGTTCTCTGAGAGCTAAACTTGCTGTGGGAGAGTAGCGAGGCCAGAAGGCTAACTGGGAGCAGAGGGAGTATAACTGCTGTGAGCTAGGTGGAAGCAGAGAATGCAGAAACTTTGCAAGGCATTGGTGGATCTGAGGGACCAGGGCTGTGCCGCCAGCATCCTTCTGAGCTGTGCTGACATTAACCCATACTGCTCCTCCTCTCCACAGCGTGCTGAAGGAGGTGTATGCCGCCTTCAACCCTGACGCGGTGGTGCTGCAGCTGGGGGCCGACACCATTGCTGGGGACCCCATGTGCTCTTTCAACATGACACCCGAGGGAGTGGGCAAATGCCTCAAGTATGTCCTGCAGTGGCAGCTAGCAACTCTCATCCTGGGAGGAGGTGAGTGGGTCCTGCTATTCTCAGAGAAGCAAACACTGCAGCGTGCAGAAGCATTTGAAGTGGAAAGTGGGAGAGGAGTAAAAAAAGGAGGAAAAGCCCTCACAACCAACCCAAACAAAACAGAATGTAGAAAAATACATACAGTCTCCCTGTCTTGTCAAAGTGTTTTTCTCTCTTTACTACTCTAGTCACCTTTCCTGAAAAAAGAACTTACCTGAGTCTCTTGCAGGATTGCTTTCAGCTAAGGTTTCTCCTTGTGGCCTCATTTCCTATTGACTGTGAAACCTCATTTACCTGTAAAGCAGTTGCAGGTTGTGCTGATAAGTTTCATGTTTGTCCTCTCAAACATGACAGTGCTGAAGAGCTCACCAGCAGATGGCTGGGCTTATGTATTTTGCTGTATGGGTCAAAGGTTGGCATTAAAAAAGCAGGAAGCCCCGTTTCTGCTTCAGCCCTTGCACTTCCCTTCTTGCTACTTGTGAACACCCTTCCTTGTTGCCAGGAGAGAGTCCAGCACGTGGGGCTGGGGGCTCATGCTAGGTCTGAGATGGTGGCTGGAGGACTGACCTCTGCCACACTGGGTGTAACTGGGGTTCAGTTTGAGAGGTCTGCTCTTACATACAGTGTCATTTGGACCTGGCCTCATGTAGCCAGCAGGTGCAAAATGCAGATTTTGGGCACAGCTTGAGTGGATGAAATAAGCTGAGTTCACATAAACTGTGCATGTTGCCTCCATGATTTGTTCCTTCCACTAAAATCTCTCCTTCTCTCTTCCCTTTTCCCACTATTCCCCCTCAAATCTCAATTCTTGCTGGAGACAGGAGGTTACAACCTTGCCAACACAGCTCGCTGCTGGACATACTTGACTGGGGTCATCCTTGGAAGAACACTGTCCTCTGAGATCCCTGATCATGAGGTAATGCTTTGAAAAACCCACCCTTCTCCTTGCAGAAGAGCTGCTGTTCTACCTAGTCCACATGGCATCCGTGCCACTTAGTCCTGTTTTGTGGAGACACTCCTGTAGCCATACCACCCTGTGCTAGCAGCATGGTGGGTGCTTGTTCCCAAAAGTGGAGGCTGCAGCTTTCTGCGAGGGTTCTCAGGCACCAGTGAACCTCAGTCTCTGATGGTTACAGAGAGGGTGGGCAGAGGTGGTCATCTGTTTGCTCAAAGAGCTCTTCAGGATTTGCATGTACTTTTGCCTTTCTCAAGGCTTTAAATTTTAGCCCTGATTTTATCAATATACAGAAAGGACCAGGTGCAACTTTGAAGCTTTGGCCATGGGGCTAGGTGCTTGTCTTAGTATCAGCGCTTTTCAAATCTTGAGTGGGGCTGGACAGTGTATATTAATCTCTGTCTGGTGAATCTGTTTCCCTTTACATGGGAATCATACTTGATTGGTGAAACCCACGGAAGAGTTTCATGGAAAAGTACCCTGCCAGGTACCTGGCAGTACCCCCCTCCTTGGCGCTGTGATTCAGGACATTGATCTGTGTTTTGGGGAGGAATGCCCCAGGTGTTGGCATACCAAAAGCAGGAGTTTGAGATCCAGGAGCTTCTCACCCTTGAGGATATGCAAACCCTGTCTTAAGGCCAGTATGGGCCAGCTTGTACTGGATTGTGTTGTGCATCTTTCCCAAGAAAGAGTATTCCTCGATGTGTGGGAACCTCCTGCTTCTCAGGAGCACCAAAACAAGTAGGATTTCTGATGGAAGCTGTGATGTATATACAGGTACCAGTCTTTCCTGAAAGCCTGCTGCTGAACCTGCCCTTGAGACAAAACACAGTGGGAAATATCCACATCCAATGGCACGTGCACATAGGTCCTTAGTAGAGGGAGATGCCTCTGTAATAAGGAAACTGAAATAAGATGCTTGTAATAAGGAATCAATAAATCCTGGTGCTTGAGATATGGGCAGAGGTCACTATGGAGAGCACAGTGAAAGTGTGCTATTGCAGCTCCCTGCCTGCCTTCCTGAAATCTCTGTGCTGTTCAGGGGCATGAGAATGTGGTTTCTTGTGTCACCGCTCGATAACCTCTGCATGATGGTGGCAACACATGGCCCCACACACTCAATATCCAGGTGAGAACAGTGCAGGTGTGGTTTGGGGCTCTTAATGCTGAGATGCCATGGGAATGCTTGTCCAGATGTTTGGTGGGGTACTCTGTGGAAGGCAAACTCCATGAAGTAGTTCAGTGCCCAGGGTGCAGCTGTCCCCTGCATTCCTTTGCGGGTGTCTGTGTACTGTGCGCTGTATTTAGGGCCCTGCTACCGCCTGCCTGCATTCCATCTGAGGAACGGATAGGGCTGCTTGTCCCCTGGATTCCTCTGAAGCATGGAGAGGGACACATCCATACTTGGCTTTGTTTAAAAAGCCACAGAGTGAACCAGCAAAACCCTGCATAAACAAAGGCAAGTTTTTGCTGCTCACAGGGGTCAGAGCCAAGTTTTGGAAGTAAGATGGCTGAAATTTTTTTTGGAGGACAACTTTAACTAATACTTAAACATCATCCTTGGGAGCCTGCTCTGCCGTTTACTGATCCTAAAATCCAATTTCTGCCTTTCCTAATGGGCTCATCTTTCATCAGAGCATGACAGGGAGCAGTCACGTCTGGCAATGTTTTGCCATTGTCTTATTCCAGAGCCTGGACAAGCCACATTCCTATGTTTGTATGTAGATTTTTGACTTGTCAAGTTTGTTTAAGCCTTACGGACCTCAGATTTTCAGGGGAAGAAGTACCTGAGTATGCATTCAATATGGGTCCCTTCACTTTGATGGGAATTCTTCTGTTCCCTTTTCTTACTCCATGAGTCATTGCATAAATGCAATGACTAAAGAGAGGACTTTAAAGTCTAAAGAGAGGACTTTATTTTTCTGTGGATGGAAGCAGTCCAAGTTAACATTGTTCCTTACCTGGCTAGTGCAGGTTCCAAGCCAGCACTTTGAGGTGCAGCCTGTTTCTCTTGTGATGAAGGATGAAATGTCTTCATCTTGCATTAATCTTGCAGAGCTTCCCATCAGAACCTCCCAGAGAAGGTATAGCTGACTGGTTTGGCATATTTTTAGAGTCCTTCTCATGAGTATAATTTAGCATCTATAACCTTCCCATGTGATACTCCAGGCTCCCTGCATTGTGCTGTTGGCATATTTAAGGTAAACTGGTGGAAGCAAGTTTGGTGGGGGAAGAGGAATGGTTTGGAGGGCACTGGGAATTAAATATTTACACAGCTAGGGGATAATTGAAGGGGAGACAGCATGGGCTTTGGGTGTATATGGATGGATTTGTGTGCACACAGAGCTGATGTCTTTTTCTCAGATTCCCAGGGTTTTTTTCCTGCTGCTTTTGGCAAAGAACCACTAGTGGTTTAATAGCTTATCAGCACTTGTGCACAGGAACAAAGGTTGGTACTTCCTGATTTCATGTTTTTCATGTTTTCTTTGCTTTAAATAAGAATTCTCATTCTGATTAACATGAAACATGGAAACTGAGCTGCCAGCTTTTTGAGGTCACTGCAGAATTCTTGACTGTAAGCAGCTTAAAGGCAGTCCCAGCACTGGTTTCCTGCTGTCCAACACCAGCGCTCTGCTCACCTCCTGAAGGAAACTCCTGAGAGTTTGTGGCCTGGGACAGATTATTGCTGAAGCACTGGCTGTGAAGAGTCTAGGCTGTGCTGTTCCATCAGTCTCCAGTTTTGGCAAACTTTTGCAGTGATGATGGGTCAGTTTCCACACAGTTGTATTTAGCACTTTGCTTCCCTTAAAGCCTTGGGGGGCTTGGGGAGGTTCTTGATGCCTAAAATCCTGGAAGACAGGCACTCAGAGAAAACATTAATGGAGAAAGATAGACAATACCTTTGCTGGGAGTTTGGAGGCTTTGGGGCCTCCGCTGGGCCTACAAAATGTGCGTTGTTTCAACAAGGATCTCTGCGTCCAAAAATCCTCGAAGAACCCCGCCCTCAGAAAGGTTACAGTTTTTATACTCTTCCTAACAATTAACATATTAGATACCTATAACCAATCATCATTTCTAATTCTCTCAGTGGTCCACCCATTGGGGTCCTAGGCTATGCCGCCTGGACCACCTCCAAGGGTTTCTGGGCTCTTCTATTTTTTTGACTTCAAGTTATCTTGCAGGTGTCTGAAAAACATCATGACCTTCAGAAAGCCTGAGAATTTGTGAGAGAATCACTTTAGTAATTTCTAACACCACTTAATATGTGAGCAAGAAAACCTATACTTCTTAAACTCTAAAAATCTACAAAATACACACCAAACCTTTAGGCATCATTCTTGACAGCTCCAGGTCTTGAAATCAAGTTACTATGAAGGAAAGTTAATATTCAGAAACCTGGAGGTCTTTTGGTCAGTTTTTTGTTCATGATTTTTGTAGAGAAGGGCTTGAAAACAAGACAGCTGTGGTTTAGAGGCCCGGAAACATTTGACTGAGCATGAGTGTAACAGTGTTTAAATAGTCTGTCTGGGAAGATCAGTATAGGATTTCTTTGAACATCCAGTGCTGATGGTGCCATGAGTCATGGTCCTGTTGCAGCAGTTTACCCCAGTGGACTGCTTGTATTAAAATCAGGAACAGAATGTAGACTTCTGTAAGATGCCTAATTTTTTGCTGTTGGCCTAGTACTTGTTTTCAGGTCTGGCATTATTCAGTAGAATAGGGAGCACTTGAATTTTGTTCATTAAAAAGTCAGGTTTGCATGTAACCAATAGACGTTTGACTGCTTTTGGCTGCACCACTGGGCTTTGCTTCCCAAGCCCTCGAACTAGAAAATGGTTGAAAACTCCAAGTGGGCACAGGCACTGCAGAAGCACCACCCTGATGTAGTGAAGCCACATGTGACCCTCAGATGGAGAAACTGGTTTTTGCCTTTTTACAAACAGGTAACCATAGGGAGCCCTGCCCCCAGCCTCAGCCACCAGAAACCTCTCTGCTGACTCTCCCCTCCTCCCTCCTCTTCCCTCCAGTTCTTCACAGAATATGGTCCTGATTATGTGCTGGAGATCACCCCAAGCTGCAGACCAGACCGCAATGAGCCACAGAGAATTCAAGAAATTCTGAACTCCATCAAAGGTGAGTTGTCCAAGCCAACACTCCTGCTTTGGGCTTCCAGGTCCTTTTAAAGAGGGCTTCAGAAGAGCTCATTGGAGTCTTTTTCACTGACTAGAAAGGTGAACCATGTTCACTTGTCTGCTCATTAGTGCACAGAGTCATCTTCCTCTGACTTCCCTTGAGATTCTCAGGGTAGGTGGTACAGAGCTAGGGGGTCCCAGTAGCCAGGTCGTCTGCCTGGGCAGAGGAGCACAGGGCCTTGTCCTTACTGCAGTCACAGAACGGCCCAGGTTCTGAAAGACTTCAAGGATCACCTGGTCCAAACTTTTTGTGAGAAAGGGGGCCTAGACAGGATTATCTAGCATTCTGTCCAGTCACATCTTGAAACCTTCTGACACTGGCGTCTCTACCACGTCCCTGTAGAGTTTGGTTCAGTAATTGTTCTCACTGCAAAATAGTTCTTAATATAAGGTGAAACCTCTCCTGATGCAATTCATACCAGTTGCCTTGTCCTCTCCATGTGGCTCCTCTCTGAAGCTTATCATCAAGTACTAGAATACTGTGATGTGGTCCATCCTAAGCCTTCTTTTCTCCAGAGAGAGTCTTTCCTCATAGGGCAGGTTCTCCAGCCTTTTGATCATCTTTGTGGCCTTCCTTTGGATCTTCTCTACTCTGTCCATGCCTTTGTGATTTGTGGGGACCAGAACTGGACACAGTACTCTACTCAGCACTTGTCAGCCACACCGGGAGTGGGATGATCCCATTTCTATCTCTGTTAGTAATACCCCTACAGATCCTGCCCAGTTTGCTTCATTGCTACAGCAGCACACTCCTGGATCATGCTCAGCTTGCTGCCCACCAGGATCCTGTGAGCAAGGCTGCTTCCTAGCTACGCAGATCCTGGCCTGAACTGGGAACTTTGGCTACTCTGTCCCAAGTGCAGGATCTTGTTCTTGTCTTTATTACTGTTCATTTTAGCCCAGGCTTCTAGCCTGTCCAGGTCTCTAAGATGGCTCTCCTTTCTGATGTGTCCAACTCAGCGCCCAGTTTGGTGTTGTGGTTGCTTTCAATCCCATCATCCAGGTTGTTTATGATGCTGAGCAATGTGGGGCCCAGAATTGGTCCCTGGGGGACCCCACTTGTGACAGCCCAAGTAAAATCTATTGATCACCACCTTCTGTGTGCTGCCTGTGAGCCAGTTCCCTCCTTACCCCTTTTGCCAATCACCCATCCAATCTGTGTCTTTCCAGTTCGTCCAGGAGGAGAATGTGGGAAAGAGCTCTCAGGAGCTGGGCAGTCCTCCAGCAAGGGCAGGCAGCTGGGTGAGCCCTGCCAGCTCCTGCCAGCCTCATTCAGTGCCCTTGTCCATCTGTCTTGCCCCTGTGCCCAGGAGGATTTGGGGAGCAGCAAGATGAGGCTCAGCAGCCTTTTTTCCTCTGTGCATGTTGTGACGTGCTGGTGTTGGAAGCAGAGTAGGAGGTGGGTAGGAGGCACAGTGGTCGTGGATGCCTTGGAATGTCCATTCCCAAGCACAGGAGGAGACACCTCCCCAGACCTGTCCAAGGCAGGAGGAGGAACTGCATCACTCCAGAGCTGGAAGGGAGGGATCTATGCTGTGCACTTCTGGTAGTGCATCCAGCCTGAAAGAAAGACAAGGCAGCAGGGGGTGAGCATGTGCCTCTCAAATGCTGGCCCATGAATGCTAAAACAGCATTCAGTGTAGTGAAAGCAACAGCAGTGTCCCCCTGTTGTAATTTCCAAAGCCTGGCTTAGAGGAGGGCAGCAGCCTCTGCAAAGTGAGTGAGGAGTCAGCGGGAGATGAGGTCTGTCCTGAAGCTGGGATTCCTGTACTGTGACCTGGTCCATCAAGCATAGGAGTGGCACCCCTTGCCAGGCCACTCCATTGGGCTGAAATATCAGTTGAAATACCCTTTTCTGCTTCCTTTTATTTGCAGGGAATCTGAAGCATGTTGTTTAGCAGAGGAGGAAGGCTCAGGTTTCTGCAAGAGTGCTTGCCATGGGAAGACAGCATGTTCACATGAGCAACTGGTGAAATTTGTGGCTGCAGGGAAAATTTGGAAGAAACTACTGTTGGTTGGTTAATTCTTTTTCTCTTTAAAGAAGAAAAGCTGATGCATATCATGAGCACTGTGGCTCTCCCCAGGCAGGAGCATGGGCCCTCCAGCTACAGCCTTCCAGTGCTGGCAAAGCATCCCTTGCTCCTTTCTCTTTCCTTTTTCAACACCACAGAGTTTGTTCTCACAACTGGTTTTAAATGTTTTTAAAAAGAGAGGCTGCTCAGATCTGCAAGATCTTCCCAGCTGTAGCCCAGACCCACTTTACCTTCCTGGCAGGGGCACAACCGCGGAGCTGCCCACCCAGGGAGTGGAGCTGAGGGCCAGCCTGAGGCACAGGTTGTGTCTCTTACCCACAGAAAGGCATAGTCATTATGTTTTTAACTGGGAATTTTTAAAAAATAAAATGTTTGAAATACTCCTCCAGGCCTTTCCTTTCTTCCTGCATCCACCCTGCCTTGCCAGTGCTCTTTTCCACAACAATCCCCACTGCACGGCCATGGCTGGGTTCCTGAAATCCTGCACAGAGGGGCCAGACCCTGGGGATCCTCTCCAGAGTGGCAAGGGAGATTCAGGGGAGTGTGGCACTTCCTGTCCCAGGAGATCTTGGATGAACCTCCGGATGCCCCAGTGCTCCATGAGAGCAGCCACAAGGCATATCAGCAAGTGAACAGGTACACAGGTATGTGGGGCAGATCTCTCCTGGTTCCTCAGGCCATGGAGCCTGGCATCTGCTGCCCTGGTCTCCTCATTCACCTGGCCCATGGAGCTTTTATTGTGCTGGGATGTTTTAAAATGTCCAGTCACTCTGGGAAAGCATATTTCCTGTGGCTTTAATTAGATTATGCTGGAATAAATAGCAAGACGAAGGGGCTCTCAGCCTGGCCTTGGCTTTGTTTTGCTCTCTTTCACTGCCAATTGAAACAACAGGAAATCTGGTGAGGAGGGAGTTCAGCAGGATGTGGCTCCCACGACTCCTGACCACCTTCCCTGCTTCCATGTACCTCTGGCACCTGCTGTGGTGTGGTGGGGAGAGACCAATCTTGTGTGGTGACTGCTGGCAGGAGGCTGGCGCTGCCACCAGCACAGCAAAGGGTCCCAGTGCCCAGGGGAGATGTCAGTCCTGGGGACTGCTGAGCCAGGTGAAAAGTGAGGAAGGAGAGAGCAGAGAAGCTGGCCAGCTGCCTCCTCTGACCCACCTCAGGGCCCCACGTGCTCTGTCCCTGCACCAGACAGACTGCCTGTGAGCTGTGGTTGCTGCTTCAGGAACACAACTGGGAAGATAAACAATAGGAAACCTCACAAGTGTCAAGCACTGCAGTACTAAATGGGGTTTAGGTGGGGTGCAGGGCGACCTGCACCTGGGGATGGGACTGTAGGGATATGGCACCCTAAACTAAGCAGGTTGCCCACCCACAGGCAGCTGGGGAAACTGAGGCATGGGGTAAAGCACACCCTTCTGCCATCCGCATCCACATCTCTGAATGTGGAGAAACAATTGGAGCTCAATACAAGAAAAGTACAAAAGGTGAGACAAAGGCTTGGAGGGTACCCCCAGTGCCACCACAAACAGCCCCCTCACACCCAAACTCCTCCAGCTGGCTGAGGGCACCAGCCTACATTGCCCTGGCAGCCCTGCCAGGACCTGAACCCCCCACTGTAGACCCTCACCCTGGAAAGGTGTTACAAGTGTGTTCCAGCCTGGACAGGGGAAGACAAGTTGGGGTCCCAGCCAGAACGCGGCGGACACGGAGGGACCCAGCCTGGAAGGGTGGACACGGGGGTCCGCCCGGGGGCCGGAGGGGCAGGCAGTAGCAGCACCGTCCCCCGGGGCCGTCCCACCCTGTCCATCCCTCCCTGCCCGTCCTGCTCTCCAGCCGGCCCAGCTTCCCTTAACCTTCCCCCGCGGCGTGGCCGCACCAAAGCCGCTATAAATCAGACGGCGGGGAGCGGGGCCACGCAGGCGAGCGCGACCGGACCGCCGCTTCAGCCTCCCGCCTCGTCTGGGCACCTCGCCGGACGCCACCCATGTTCCTGCAGAGCCCGGCGATGAGCTCTCTACAGCCCCCTCCCCGGGACACGAAGGACCTCGAGGTGGTGGCGATCCTGCGCTACCCCTCCGGGACCGGGGAGCTGCCGGTGACCGCGGGTGGGGCTCCGCCTGTCCCCGCCGGCCCCATGGCCCCGCAGGGGGGACCCCAGCTCCTGGCCAGCTTGCGCCTGCAGAAGCTCCATGTCCAGCAGTCTGCCGCAGTGCAAGCACGGCGCCCCACGGAGTCTGGCTCGCCGCTTGCCTGGGGCTTGGGGACATGGTGCACGGGGAGCCGCCCCCTCCAAGCTATCGGCCCGGGCCTGATCGACGCTGTCCCGGTGGACGAAGAGGTGCTCAGGGCGCTGGTGCTGGAGCTTGGCCTCGATAGGGCGGACGAGCTGCCCAAGCTCTGGCTCGGCCACCACGAGTTCGACTGCCCCGCGGACCTGCCGGCCGGCTGCTGAGGCTGGAAGGCGGCTGGGGCGGCGGGCTCCCGTCTCACCCCGTCGGAACCCCGCGGGCTGTTGCCGCTGGGCTGCCCCACGGACCCAGGGAACGCTCGGAGCCCGGCCGAGGGTGGGAAGGGACGGGAGGGGGGGATGGGATCGCGCTGTCCGCCCCGCAAAGGGCGGGCGTCGCTCTGGGCCAGGCAGGCGGGTGTCTTAGGCTGCTGTCTAATAAAATCTGGCAGGACTCACCCCTCGGCTGTACCCGTTTCGTTGTCCATCTCCGCGGAGGACATTGTGGGAAGCGGGCCGGGGTGGAAGGAGGGTGTGCCCCCCGCATCTCCTGAACCTCCTCTAGCATTACAGCAGAGGTGCCACCTCGGCGGTGTCTCCATGGTGTCACCCTTGTGAATGGGACCTCTATCCCACCCGCTGCGGGAGCGATGTTGTGGGGACGCGAGGCCGGGTACGCTCGGCTGTCTGGCTGGGCGCGGGTGTTGGAGGGTGTCCCGGGGACTCCGGAACGCTGTGGCGACACTTCTACCTCCCCGGGACCACTAATGCCCCAGCTGCATTCGATAGCGGGCGCTTAAATCCGGTGCCGAGTTTGGGAAGCCCCGTGGGGTCCCAGCTCCACCCTGTGAGGGGCTGCGGGCGAGGGGATGGCCGTGCCCGGCACGGGTGTCACCGCTGGCTCAGCTCCCGACACCCTCACACCCTGCCAGACCGCAGGGGCACAACGTGGGGGGGCTGTCCCACGCCACCAGTGGGTGCCGGGACGGTCACCCTCCCCGGTGCCCCCCGGCACGGACACAGTGGCCCGAGCGGGAGCGCAGTGTTCCCGAGCGGGCTGTCCCGGAGTGGGGTGTCCCGGCATGCGATGTCCCCAAGCGGGATGTCCCCAGGCGCGGTGTCCCCAGGGAATCTCTCTCCACCTCTCCATCACCCCGCAAGCCGCGCTGGACCTCCAAGCCGCCAGGGGGCGACACCCGCCGCCGCCGCCGCTCTGTGACGACCCTCAGCGGGCCGGAAACGCCGGCCCTTTCCCGGCGGAGCGCAGCCATGGTGAGTGTGCCGCGCGGCCTCTGCCCTTCGCCATCCGCGGCCATCCGCCACTCCCCGCCGGCCGCGGCCGTCCCCTCCGGGGAGAGAGACGCGGGAGGGAGCCCCGCGCTGGGGCCCGGGCGGCGGAAGCGTGAGGGGGCCGGGGAGGGGCGGCTGGGAGGGCCCGGGATGGCGGCGGCCTCTAACACGGCCCGTAACACCTCCCCTCCTGCAGGCTCGCGGCCCCAAGAAGCATCTGAAGCGCGTGGCTGCTCCCAAGCACTGGATGCTGGACAAGCTGACGGGCGTCTTCGTGAGTGCGGGACGGGGTCGGGGCGGTGCTCGGTGGCTGCGCGGAGTGGGCGGTGAGCTGTGGCAGCTCGGGGTTTGTTTACTGCTGGGGCTTTGTGGGCAGCGTTCGTGTTTCCCCGTTCGCAGGGGCATATGACTGTGGGGTCGGTTGGCTGTTGTTTTACCTGTTTGCTGTGTTTCCCGTCGCTGGGGTGGCAGAGACTACTGTGTTGTGTTGGGAGCAGTTCTGTGAGGGGGGCAAGACATGGGGGAAGGTCCGGCGAATACCAAGAACAAGGAACTGGGCGATTGCTGCCGGTGTGGCAGCTGCACTCTGCACCAGCGCCTTTGGGTGCTCCCGCGGCGGCTGTGGAGGCCGTGGGTTCCTCCTCTTGGGGTGGGCAATGCTGCTTGAGCCCCTAGCAGAAAGTTTCTGTCCCCAGGCACCCCGTCCATCGACAGGCCCTCACAAGCTGAGGGAGTGCCTTCCCCTCATCATCTTCCTGCGGAACCGACTGAAGTACGCTCTGACAGGGGACGAGGTCAAAAAGATCTGCATGCAGAGGTTCATCAAGATAGATGGCAAAGTCCGCACCGACATCACCTACCCTGCAGGTTTCATGGGTGAGCAGGGTTGGGGCAGTACCTCGGGCAGCTCTGCACTGGTGGGGGGAATCTTTTATTGGGCTGGCATGACCTGGGGGGGAAAGGTATTTCCCTGGTGGAGTTGAAGAGAAGATATGTATAAGCAGTTGTTATTTAGTGTGGAGTTGTGCCCTGCAATGAATACCCAAGCCAGGTATCTGTAGCCTGTAACTGTTTGCTTGGTTTCTGTCAGCTGCTGTTCAGACTCCACTGTCTGGCAATTTTTGCTAATTTGCAGTCTGTCACAGCAAAAAATGTGAGCCTGTGGTCAGGTGGAGATCCCAACTTCATCATTCACGTCTGAAGCATTGTTCAGCAGTCCCTGATTCTTTTTAAACTTGAGTTAGAGTTTTGAGGGATGAGCTGATAATAGCTGCTGGTTTATTTCCCTCTTTGCAATCAGATGTCATCAGCATTGAGAAGACAGGCGAGCATTTCCGCCTGGTGTATGATACCAAGGGCCGGTTTGCTGTTCACCGCATCACAGCTGAGGAGGCCAAGGTGAGGGGCCTTGGCATGGTATAAGCATGGGCCCAGTTGGGTTTGGTTGGGCCAGTGTTTCCTCTTTGGCATCTCCTGAATGAGAGCTGTTGTCTCTTTCCTGACAGCTGAGGCCATGCTGCACTTGAGAAGATCGGGGCCTTCAGGGTTGGGGTTAAGCCTGTGGTGGGGGAGGTCTCTTGGTAACACAAGTGTAGCTCCCTGATGGCTGCAGGTGCCTTGTCTGGTGCTGTAGTTGATGCTGTTGGCATGAACTGGATCACCTGCACAGGGAGCTTTGGGGTGGGGGTGAGCCTTGGCTTTGCCAGCTGACTGATCAGAGACATGAAACTGCCTGTTGTGTAAAAGCCTTGAACTCTTTCTTGGGTCAGTTATGGTAGTGTTAATAAAACTGCCTTCTCACCCTGGGTGCTGGGGAGGAACTCCTGTATGTGTTTTCTTAAGCCCAGGCATGTTGTTGTGTCTGAGCTGTGAGTCTGTGCTCTGTTTTGCGTGTCCTACCCTAGAGCAGGATGTGCAGGCATACAGCCATGTGGAGGGCAGAGCTGGCTGTGCTGGAGCTGCCTGTGGTGTGGTCTGGGGCCTCTGCACCTGCCATGATGTGCTTTTACCTCTGACTACCACTCTGTGTTGGCCCATGAGGTACAGAGTGGCTGTGAGGGAGTTAGGTGTGACAGACAAGGAAATCAGAGTGCCCTGGAGGAGGGAATACATATCTCTCTTGGATGCTGGAGAAAGGCAGCCGTCTGCCGCTGTGTGCCCGTGGGCTTCAGGGAAAAACGAGAGAACTGCCCTGGTGAAGGCTTTCCCAGGAAAGTACAGCCAGTGTTTGTGGGGAGGCCAAAGCCCAAGGTGGGCAGCTGCTCCTGCAGCAGAGGTGTTTCCTGGTGGGGCTGTAGCAGAGCTGCATGGCATTTGTTTGAGTGGCATTACTGGGGCAGGGAGATGGGCAAGTCGCTGCCTGGGCTCATGTTGTGAGCCCTGCAGTGTCTGGGTGTTCTCCTGTGGCTGGTGGCTCTCTGGGGGACAAGAGTCCCTTTGTCCAAGGGGCTGTGTGCTGCCTCAGCTGAGTGGTGTTGGATTTTGTTTGCAGTACAAGCTGTGCAAGGTGAGGAAGATCTTTGTGGGCACCAAAGGAATCCCTCACCTGGTCACCCATGATGCCCGCACTATCCGCTATCCAGACCCCCTCATCAAGGTGAATGATACTGTCCAGATTGACCTGGAGACAGGCAAGATCACAGACTTCATCAAGTTTGACACAGGTAGGTCTTACATCACACGTAAAGCACTGTACCCTTCCCCAGTACAGAGAGCAGTGTGGAAGTTAACACATGCCAGGCATATTTGCTCTAAAAGTACAGAGACAGTGGTGTCAGCTTTGGGAAAGCATCTCCACCTGGAGCTTGAGCAGGGATTGCTCCTCTGTGCTGGCAGTGGGAGGCATTGATGTAGGGACTTGGGGTGGATCTGAGGCACCAGGGAGAAGCAACAAGCTGACAGGGGGGTGTTTGGGCCTGGCTCTTGTGGGGCTGTGAGTGGTAAGGTTTTGGCAGCTGTAGGGAGATTCCTGTCTCTGTGGTGGGAGGAGGTTTCAGTTGCAGAGTCGTGAGCAGTGCCAGCGTGGGTGGGATGGGAATGCCTCCTTGGTGCTGACAGAACTGAGAAGGTGGTGGGGAGTTTTTGGTATGGGCAATGAGCCCAAGTGGGAAGGGCTTCACCTGGTGCTAGCTCTTGTCACACTTGTATTCCCTCGTCCAGGTAACCTGTGCATGGTGACTGGTGGTGCCAACTTGGGCCGTATTGGGGTGATCACCAACCGAGAGAGACACCCTGGGTCATTTGATGTGGTCCATGTGAAAGATGCCAATGGCAACAGCTTTGCCACCAGGCTCTCCAACATCTTCGTTATTGGCAAGGTAAGCCCGTGGGGACACCAGGTGGGGGTTCTGTCCTCTTGTGAGGGGCTGCTGGCTGAGGCAAAGAGCCTTGGTGTGTCCTTAGGCAGCTGCTTTCCCACACAGTGAAGCTCCAGTGCTGGCCTCACTTCTTGTTCAGCTCCTTGTGTTTCTGCCTGCTGTGTGAAGGGGAAGCATCTGCAAATTTGAATGGGGACATTTTCAAGAAGCAGCCCTGTGGTTTTAAACCTGAGAGCTGGGGGCTGAGCAGTGCTTAGACCTGGGTGTGACCTGAGCAGCTGCTCTGACTGAGTGCTTCCCCAGTGCCCCTGCTGTTTTGCCATCCCTGATGGGCTCTTTGTCCAGGTTGGAGAGGGATGGTGTTTTGGTCTTGGCTGAAGTGCATCCATCATGGATGAGACTGAAAGAGGCAGCTGTAGACTTGTCCATCTTTGGCACCTTCCTAAGGGGCCTCTGCTGGGCCTGTGCCACAGCCACGTGTACTTGGCCTAGCATGGGCAGGGATGGGCTTCTGCTGCTTCCCCCTCAAAGGGAGAGCTCTGCTCCATCCAGATTTCCTGGAGTGACATGGCTTCTTTCTCTTGTTGCAGGGCAACAAGCCATGGATCTCCCTGCCTCGTGGAAAGGGCATCCGCCTGACCATTGCTGAAGAGAGAGACAAGAGACTGGCGGCCAAGCAGAGCAGCGGGTGAAGTCCAGCTTGGGCTGGCTCTGGTGCTGTCAGTGTGTTAATTAAACTGTTTACCACATGGTTGTGTGACTGGCTGGGGAGTGTCCTGGGGCTGGGGGGAAGCCATGTTGCCAGTGCCAGGCCCTGCTGTCCTCTCAGGAGGGCCTACTGCTTTGGGGAGACTGGGCAATGTGAGCAGCTGGCAGAGCTGTCTTCCAGAAAAGCAGGGAGGAGGGGTCAGAGAGCCTTCAGACTGCTCTGTCCCCAGGAAGGTGTTGGGACAAATGTTTCTGGATGTTGCAAGGGTGTGCTTGAGGAGCAGGGGACAGGGGAGAGCCAGCTGGGCTCTTGGGAGGGACTAGGTGAGGGGAATGGGCTACCAGGGACCCTGAGCACTCCCCTGGGGATGGGCTGATGCCCTACAGGAGCCAGGGGAGTAGCTGTGGCTGTGGGAATGGCCCTGGAGGCCAAAGTGGGCGGAAGTGCGTAGTGTGCCCAGGAAGCAAGGGCAGTCCTGCCAGCTTGGCTGTGCCAACAGTGACCTTGGAGAGGGGTAGGCCGTGCCTCAGCACTGTGTTCAGGCAGGGGTAGCCAGGTCCAGATGGACATGGGCACTGTGGAGCAATACCAGCAGAGACTCCAGTGGTTGGAAGCTGGAGTGCTGGAAGCACAGAAGATGCTGAGGGCACAACTGCTTGGCCTGGAGAAGAGCATGGGGGTTCTCCCACTTTGCCTGCTGCCATCTGTCTGTCTGCCGAGATGGACCAGGCACAGACATGCACAGTAGGAAAACTGGCATCTTTTATTAGCCTCATAAGTGTCCATGGCAAAATGTAGTCAACCTCATGAAGCGTCTGCAGGCAAGTGTATTCTGACAGCGTTATGCCCTCAGGAAAGCTGAACGCCTGTGTCACCATCCATGCCCCCATCCCTCATCATTCGTCTACTCCGTCTGGATGCTGCATGGGCTCTGAGCAGCATCTGCAGGGACTTGCATGGTGTTGACTTGCACTGGTGCTTGTGTTGTCCTGTGGTGCACGGATCTGAGCAGCTAGAAAGCAAGAACCCCCATTTTTGTGCACAAAACTAAAAGCAAAAATCACTGCATTTTTATCTTGTGGAAAAGCTCCCGAAAATTGCCGAATTTAATATTTTGGAAAGCAAAAAAAATAATTAAAAAAATTGCTGAAAAAAGCAACAATTTTTATATTGGCCAAAAAACACCCCCAAAACCGGCACCAAACAGTCCAGTTAAGGGAAAATTTGGAGTGAGATGCAGTTTGGGGATGGGCATTCCTGTGGGTTATCCAGTGTGAATCAGCTGGGGCGGATTGCCTCTTGTGGGTTATCCCAAGTGAATTCCCTGCTGTGGATTGCCCCGGATGGACTTGGGGTCCCCACTCCATGCGTTTCCCACGCGCGTCCCTTCCCCGCTCTCGCTGGTGCCGTCCGCTGGTCAGTGTCCGGTACTGCAGCCAAGGAAATGGCCGGTGCGCTCCCTTCTGCCACCCTCTGGCTGAACTGCGGAACTGCAGTTGTGCCGCGGCGCTTCCCCTGCAGGCGGCACTGCGGGGACCTGCGGAATCGGCATTGCGGGGCCACAGGGACAGGCATTGCGGGGCCACCGGGGCTCGGCACCGCGGTCGTTGCCGCCTCCTGGTTGGGAGGCGCCGCTGCCGCCCCACGGGCACAACATGGGCAGCGCTCGGAGTGCAAGGAAGGGAAACTGCGGCGCCTGTGCCACCCACAGTTTGAGCGCGACTCTGTCTCTTCGGGGCCGCCGCCGAGCCTGGTGCCCGCGTGGTGACCGGGAGAGGCTGTGGTGGAGCACCGTGAGCAGCATGGCAGGGCACCAGGTGCGGGGCCCGGCGGCAGCAGCTGCAGGTGAGGGTTGTGGTTGTGGCACCGGTGACATGAGTCCCCTTGGCATGTGTGGAGGTGTCTCCCCTCAGCCTTATGTTTTCAAGGCTGAACAATCCCAGTTCTCTCAGCCTTTCCTCATACAGCAGGCTTCACTCTCCTTGAATCATCTCTGTGGCTCTCCTCTAGACTGTCTCCAGCATGCCTATGTAATTTTTTTGTAGCGGGGACCACGACTGAACACAGCATTCCAGGTGGGGCCTGACCAACACTGAGCAAATTAGGATTTGGTGTGCTCTGGTCCCTTGGTTATTTGCAAAAGCTGAATTGCTCAATTGCTGCAGGCTAACAGGTGACCTGCAGCACCCAAAGGTGCTGTGTTCCCTTGGGGGCTGAATTAGCCTACCTGAAGTAATGGGGGTGTCAGACCCTCTAGAATTCCCCATATCAGTGTAGGATTGTGCACCTGCCACAGCTCTGAGCCTGCAGATGGTAGGGCACAGGTGGAACCCCTGAACAAATTATTGTTGTTCAACACAGAGCAGAGTTTGGCCTGTTGCGTTTCACAGGACCTGGATTTGCAGCTGAAAATGTAGCAGCTCAAGCTTGTGACCCTGGAGAAGCCTGGTTCAAAACCTGCTCGAAGTCAAGATAAATGATCTTAAAAGAATGAAGAGACCTTCTACAAAGTCTTGAATTTTTTTGGTTTCTCCAATCTGAGCTACCCTTGTTGCTTTAGCGGTATTCATTCCTGCAAATACAGTCCCCTGCCCAACCACTTCAATTTCTTTCCTATTCCATATAACTCCTCCTGTACTCTGTCCATCCATGTCCTTCCCAAACCATCCTCACCAACCCCAGACCGCCTCAGGCTCACAAAGAGTTTGTGGGAGCAAAGTCAATTCATTGTGATGTTCCTATTTCAGTGAGTGGGTTACACTGGACTGGGCTGCAGTGGAAAAGCAGCAGTGGAAAACTGTTTCCCATTTATTTACATGGAGCCTCCACAGCACTGTCAGCAGAATATTAAACAAGGTTTTAGCATCTGCTCTTTTTGGTTGGTTGGGTGTCAGCCAAGTGCTTCTGAATTCAGAGATTGACTAAGTGTCTGCATATCGCATTAGGAGGATGAGCTAATCTTTATCACTCACTGCCACAGCAAACCTCAGCAGCTCAGATCCTTTTCAGAATGTAATTGTTGTCTACAAGTGTTTGATTGTGGTAACTTCTATTGCCAAGACACAGCTTGGGCTTCCCTCTTGTTCACAGGGATTGTAGGAAATCTCCTGGATGTACTAGACTGAAACAGCCGGTCCCCATTAGGACAAGATGTCCATCCCACAGCTGCATAAACACATCATGAGATGGATGAACAGTTGGCTCATGGGTGGAGCACTGAGGGTGACAGTGACTGGAGTGACATTAGACTGGGGACCTGCCACTAGTGGAGTTCCACAGGGCTTCATCTTTGGCTCTGTCCTCTTCAACATCTTCATCAATGACTTGGTGGGGGAGAGGATTGTCCTGCTCTGCTCTGTACTGTGGCAGCCTCACCTGGAGTATTGGGGCATTTTTGAGTACCACAATATAAGAAAGATATTGAGCTATTAGAGAGTGTCCAAAGGAAGACAGTGAAGATGGTGAAGGCCCTTGAGGCGAAGTGTGTGAGGACTCTGAGGGCGCTTGGTCTATTCAGATGGAGAAAAGGAGACTGAGGAGAGTTGCAATTACAACTTCCTTGGGAGGGCAGAGGAGGGGCAGGCACTGACCTCTACTCTGTGGGGACCAGAGACAGGATCTGAGGGAGTGGCCTGAAGTTGTGCCAGGAGAGGTTTAGGTTAGATATTAGAAAGAGGTTCTTCCCCCATAGTGTAGTTGGGCACTGAACAGGCTTGCCAGATCCAAAAAAAGCTTGGAGCCAATGCCTTAGTGTGGTAAAGATGTTTAACAAAAGACACAAAGGATATTCATATCCTGATGTTATCTGCTTTTAGTCAGCCTTTTGTTCGGATCTCTACCCAGGCTGAGATGGGTGCGGGTTGGGGGAAGGGGTTGGGGTTTCTGGTTTTCTGCACAGGTCAGGGAGCTCAGTGCTCGGCGGAGTAGGAGGACGGGAGACACACACACTCAGATCCTGGCATCACTGGGTACTGGATTGTGTTCCTTTTTTTCCCTTCTCCAGCTCAACTGTTTTCATCCGTGAGTGATCATAAACACCACAAAGATTGCTGTGAGGAAAAGAGGTGGGAGAAAGCCCTGGTTTTCCTGCCCCTGCGAAGACAGGATTGTTGCTGCTTTGCTTTCCATTTTCTCACGGGAACTAACCTGGGAACTGCCTGACATCTTACCTGAGGGAGAGGCCAGCCGGCCGGCTGTGACATCACCACCTGCTGTCAGTAAATATAACTGCAACCCCTGGAAGAGAGCGAGCGACCAGCAGCAGAGGTGCCACAGCGCGACCTGCTGTCCATAGATATAATTGCATTTCCCCTTTTGGGGGGTAGCCAAAAAGACATTTTTGACTGCCTTGTCGTTTGGGGGTGGAGGGGTTTTTTACAAACTGTTGTTGTTTGGTTCTTTTTTTTTCTGGATATATATATATGTATGTATTGTGGTTAAGAACTGTTATCTTTTTCTTTATATACATTTTTTCCTAATTAAAGTTCTGTTTTCTGAATTTAAAGGAGAGGGATTATTTCTTGGCCAACATAGATATCTTAGTTCTCCCTCGAACTAAGACAAGTGGTCACAGCACCAAGACTGGCAAAGCCCAAGAAGCAATTAGATGATACCCTCAGACACATGGTGTGACTCTTGGGGAGTCCTGTGAAGGGCCAGGAGTTGGACTTGCTGATCCTTGTGGATCCCTTCTAGCTGAGCATATTCTGTGATTCTGTGAAAATGAATGTGCCTTTTATCTAGTGAAAAAAACACCAAGTATTTATATAGCCTCTCTGCTAGGTCTTAAATCACAGTACAGACCTGAGGACAGTATACTCCTGCTGGGCCAAGATGACGTCTAGGTAGTCATTTTTCTATTAAAGGTGAAACCCCAAGGACATCCTAAGAAGGCACAATTTGTGGTGAGCTGCAGCTCCTTCAGACTTCCTCACACCAGTCAGTTCATTCTCTGCTGTATGTCATGGTGATCAGAGACTAGTCTAAGAGTTCACCCAGAAGTAAGGAGGAGAAGGAAGAATAAAACAGAAGGGCAAAATGCAGGTCATCTGTAGGCAGAAGATCACCTCCCAAATTCCCATTTTTGTCCCATTTTTGCACATGGACAAAGATCCTTCTCAGAGCAAAGGTGCCAGGACAGAAGGGTCTCTTGGTGTTTTGGATGGCCAGGGAAGCCACGTGGTTGTCACCTGAGACCCAAGGCTGCGGGCTTTGCTTTCTGGGGAAAAGGCTTGTCATTTGCTGGCAGTAGCTCGCAGCCCAAATTGCTGTTTGTGGCCCAGAATTAGACATGGATGAAGATCCTTGTGAGACCAAAGGTTCCAGGAGAGAAAGGTCTTGGTTCTTTTGGAGTTCCAGGGAAGCCACATCATTGGCACCTGAGAGCCCAAGGCTGCGGCTTTCTGCCTTGTTGAAAAGCCCTGTCACTTGCTGTCAGCAGCTCACAGTCTGAATTGGCATTTTTGGGCAGGAATTGAACTCGGATGAAGATCCTTGTGAGACCAAAGGTGCCAGAACAAGGAGGTCTTGGTGCTTTTGGAGTACCAGGGAAGCTGCATCATTGGCACCTGAGAGCCTGAAGCTGCAGGTTTGCAATCTGGGGAAAAGCCTTGTCAGTCGCTATCAGTAGGTCACAGCCCAAAATTGCCATTTTTGGGCTGGAATTTAGCACAGATGAAGATCCTTGCCAGGACAAAGGTTCCAGGAGAGAAAGGACTAGGTAATTTTGGAGTGGCAGGGAAGACACATAATTGGCACTTAAGAGCCCATGATGAAGGCTATCATTCATTAAAAAAAGCCATGTCCTTTCTCTGGCAGTAGCTCACAGCCCAAATTGCCATTTGTGGTAATGAATTGAACACAGATGGAAATCTATGCCAGACCAAATTTGCCAGGACCGGAAGATAACGGTGCTTTTGGAGTGATAGGGAAGACACATCATTGGCGCCTAAGAGCCCATAATGAAAGCAATCTTTCTTAAATTGCTGAATGTGAATGGAAAGAAGGTTGCTGAAGACATGGCGGTCACCTTTTTTCTCAGCCTTAACTACTATCTACCTCCTTCTGTTTGTCGCTCGACACATGAGTTTGCTGCTGTAACCCTCAAAAAGAAAAGCGAGAGTGAGCTGGCATGTGAAGAGTCCAGTGTCTTGACTGTGGAGGGAATACAAGGTGGCAAAGTGAGGTCTCATGCGGTGAGTCACTTTCATTCTCAGCACCTCCGTCTGAAAGGGGGGGTCATCGAAGGAAAAGTTTTCTCACAGGGAAACATCAGGGAGTACCCAAGCAACTTGCAGGATGCTTCTGTGGCAGTTGTTTAGTGCCCTGCCCTATCTTTCATAGGTTCTTCACTCTTGCCATTCAGTCTCTCTAACAGTGTTCTTGGGAATTCAGAAAATTCATGGGCTGCACTTCACCCAGAGAAATGCGCACAGAGAGATGCTCCATGCAAGACATGGCGTGCACCTTTCTTCTCAACCCTAACCTCTTTCTTCCTCCTTCTGTGCCTAGTCGCATGAGTTTGAGCGAGAGTGAGCTGGCATGTGAAGAGTCCAGTGTCTTGACTGTGGAGAGAATACAAGGTGGCAAAGTGAAGTATCATGCTGCAAGCTACTCTCATTCTCAACACCTCCGTCAGAAGGGGGGTCATGAAGGGAGACAGTTTCTCACAGTGAAACAAGTGAGAGAATCCAAGGAACTTGCAGGGTGCTTCTGGGGCAGGTGTTTAGTGCCCTGCCCTATCTTTCATAGGTTCTTCACTATTGGCATTCAGTCTCTCTCACAGTGTGCTTGCGAAGTCAAAAACTTCATGGGCTGCACTTCACCCAGAGAAATGCGCACAGAGAGATACTCCATGCAAGACATGGCGTGCACCTTTCTCCTCAGCCTTAACTACTTTCTACCTCCTTCTGTTTCACGACACATGAGTTTGCTGCTATAACCCTCAAAAAGAAAAGCGAGAGTGAGCTGGCATATTAAGAGTCCAGTGTCTTGCTGTGGAGGGAATACACGGTGGCAAAGTGAGGTCTCATGTGGTGAGTTGCTTTCATTCGCAGCACCTCCGTCTGAAGGGGGCTAATGGATGGAAAGGGTTTCTCACAAGGAAACATGAGGGAATACTCAAGGTACTTGAAGGCTTCTGCTGTGGCAGGAGTCCAGTGCCCTGCCCTTTCTTTCCCACCTCTTTTTGCCTTCGTTTTCTCTCACTCACGTAGTGGGCTTGCATACGTAAAGCTCTTCAGATCCTATTTACACAGTGAAAAGTGCAGAGAGAAAAGCTTCTTGCAGGGTTTTTTATACCTTTCTCTTCAGCTCTATGACATCACACCCATACCATCTTGCAGGGCGCGAGATGTCTCTCCTCCACAAGTAAACAAGAGCAAGAGGGAGCTAATAATCGATGCGGAGAGTAGAGGGAATACAAGGATGGGAAGAGAGGTGGCAAGCCGAGGGGTAAACTTTCAATGTCAGCACCTCCGTCTGACGGGCGATCATGTAAGGAGAAGGTTTCTCACAAGGAAACAAGTGAGAGAACCCAAGGAACTTGCAGGCTGCTGCTGTGGCAGGAATGCAGTGCCCTGTCCTTTCCTTCAAAGGCTTTTCTCCATTGACATACCATCTCTTTCACAGTGTGCTTG